>OX243828.1:7246711-7344211 GCA_945859605.1 Lumbricus rubellus
GGAGGATTGTTTAACATATTGGCCGATTGTTTTAACATATTGGCAGATTGTTGAACATATTGGCCGATTGTTTAACATATTGGCCCAATGTTTAACATCATGGCCGATTGTTTGACATATTGGCCGATAGTTTAACAAATTGGAGGATTGTTTAACATATTGGCCGATTGTTTAACATATTGGCCGATTGTTTAACATATTGTCCGATTGTTGAACATATTGGCCGATTGTTTAACATATTGGCCGATTGTTTAACATATTGGCCGATTGTTTAACATACTGGCCCATTGTTTACCATATTGGAAGATTGTTTAACATATTGTATAACATATTGGCCGATTGTTTAACATATTGGAGGATTGTTTAGCATATTGTTTAACATATTGGCCGTATGTTTAACATATAGGCCGATTGTTTAACATATTGGCCGATTGTTTAACATATTGGCCGATTGTTTAACATACTGGCCCATCGTTTAACATATTGGCCGATTGTTTAACAAATTGGAAAATTGTTTAACATATTGGCCGATTGTTTATCATATTGGCTGATTGTTTAACATATTGGCCGATTGTTTAACTTATTGGCCGATTGTTTACAATATATACCGATTGTTTAACATATTGGCCGATTGTTTAACATATTGGCCGGTTGTTTAACATATTGGCCGATTTTTTTAACAGATTGGCCGATTGTTTAACATATTGGAGGATTGTTTACCATATTGTTTAACATATTGGCCGATTGTTTAACATATTAGCCGATTGTTTAACATATTGGCCGATTGTTTAACATATTGGCCGATTGTTTAACATATTGGAAGATTGTTTAACATATTGGCCGATTGTTTAACATATTGGCCGATTGTTTAACATATTGGCCGATTGTTAAACATATTGGCCGTTTGTTTAACAATTTGGCCGATTGTTTAACATATTGGCCGAGTGTTTAACATGTGGGCCTGTTGTTTAACAGATTGGTGGATTGTTTAACATATTGTTTAACATATTGGCGTATGTTTAACATATAAGCCGATTGTTTAACATATTGGCCGATTGTTTAACATATTGGCCGATCGTTTAACACACTGGCCGATTGTTTACCAAATTGGGTGATTGTTGTCGACGATTAAGTCGATCATTAAGACGATGATTTAGTCGATCATTTAGTCGACGATTAAGTTGATAATTTAATCGATCATTTAGTCGACGATTTAGTCGATCATTTAGTCGACGATTTAGTCGATCTTTTAGTCGATCATTTAGTCGATCATTTAGTCGACGATTTAGTCGATCATTTAGTCCAAAAATTTACTCGATCATTTAGTCGAAGATTTAGTCGATCATTTAGTCGACGATTTAGTCGATCATTTAGTCGATCATTTAGTCGACGGTTTAGTCGATCATTTAGTCGACGATTTAGTCGATGATTTAGTCGATCATTTGGTCGACGATTTAGTCGATCATTTAGTCGACGATTTAGTCGATCATTTAGTGGATGATTTAGTCGATCATTTAGTCGACGATTAAGTCGATCATTAAGACGATCATTTAGTCGATCATTTAGGCGATCATTTAGTCTACGATTTAGTCGACAATTTAGTCGGTCATTTAGTCTATGATTTAGTCGATCATTTAGTCGACGATTTAGTCGATCATTTAGTCGATCTATTAGTCGACGATTTAGTCCATCATTTAGTCGATCATTTAGTGGACGATTTAGTCGATCATTTAGTCGATCATTTAGTCGACGATTTAGTCGATCATTTAGTCGATCATTTAGTCGACGATTTAGTCGACGATTTAGTCGATCATTTAGTAGATCATTTAGTCGACGATTTAGTCGATCCTTTAGTCGACGATTTAGTCGATCATCTAGTCGAAGATATAGTCGTACATTTAGTCGACGATTAAGGCGATCATTTAGTCGACGATTAAGTCGATCATTTAGTCGATCATTTAGTGGATGATTTAGTCGATCATTTAGTCGACGACTAAGTCGATCATTTAGTCGATCATTTAGTCGATCATTTAGTCGACGATTAAGTCGATCATTTAGTCTATCTTTTAGTCGTCGATTTAGTCGATCATTTAGTCGATTATTTACTCGATCATTTAGTCGACAATTAAGTCGACGATTATGTCTATGGTTTAGTCGATCATTTAGTCGATGCATTAGTCGATTTTTAGTCGACGATTAATACGATCATTTAGTCGATCATTTAGTCGACGATTTAGTCGATCATTTAGCCAACGATTTAGTCGGTCATTTAGTCGACGATTTAGTCGATCTTTTAGTCGATTATTTAGTCGACGATTTGGTCGATGATTTAGTCGATCATTTAGTCGACGATTTTGTCGATCGTTTAGTCGACGCTTTAGTCGATCATTTAGTCGTTCATTTCGTCGACGATTAAGTCGAACATTTAGTCGATCATTTAGTCGACGATTTAGTCGATCATTTAGTCGATCATTTAGTCGTTCATTTCGTCGACGAATAAGTCGAACATTTAGTCGATCATTTAGTCGATCATTTTGTCGACGATTTAGTCAATCATTTAGTCGATCATTTAGTCGACGATTTAGTCGATCATTTAGTCGACGATTAAGTTGATAATTTAATCGATCATTTAGTCGACGATTTAGTCGATCATTTAGTCGACGATTTAGTCGATCATTTAGTCGATCATTTAGTCGATCATTTAGTCGACGATTTAGTCGATCATTTAACAATCGGCCAATATGTTAAACAATCGGCCTATATGGTAAACAATCGGCCAAAAAATTTACTCGATCATTTAGTCGAAGATTTAGTCGATCATTTAGTCGACGATTTAGTCGATCATTTAGTCGATCATTTAGTCGACGGTTTAGTCGATCATTTAGTCGACGATTTAGTCGATGATTTAGTCGATCATTTGGTCGACGATTTAGTCGATCATTTAGTCGATGATTTAGTCGATCATTTAGTCGATCATTTAGTCTACGATTTAGTCGACGATTTAGTCGATCATTTAGTCGATCATTTAGTCGATGATTTGGTCAATCATTTAGTCGACGATTAAGTCGATCATTTAGCCGACGATTTTGTTGGTCATTTTGTCGATCATTTAGTCGATCATTTAGTCGATCATTTAGTCGATCATTTAGTCGACGATTTAGTCGATCATTTAGTCGACAATTTAGTCGATCATTTAGTCGAAGATTTAATCGATCATTTAGTCGACGATTTAGTCGATCATTTAGTCGATCATTTAGTCGATCATTTAGTCTACGATTTAGTCGACGATTTAGTCGATCATTTAGTCGATCATTTAGTCGATGATTTGGTCAATCATTTAGTCGACGATTAAGTCGATCATTTAGCCGACGATTTTGTTGGTCATTTTGTCGATCATTTAGTCGATCATTTAGTCGATCATTTAGTCGATCATTTAGTCGACGATTTAGTCGATCATTTAGTCGACAATTTAGTCGATCATTTAGTCGAAGATTTAATCGATCATTTAGTCGACGATTTAGTCGATCATTTAGTCGATCATTTAGTCGACGATTTAGTCGATCATTTAGTCGACGATTAAATCGATCATTTAGTCGACGATTTAGTCGATCTTTTAGTGGATCATTTAGTCGACGATTTAGTCGATGATTTAGTCGATCATTTGGTCTATCATTTAGTCGATCGTTTAGTCGACGCTTTAGTCGATCATTTAGTAGATTATTTCGTCGACGATTAGGTCGATCATTTAGTCGATCATTTAGTCGACGATTTAGTCGATCGTTTAGTCGTCGATTAAGTCGATGATTTAGTAGATTATTTAGTCGACGATTTAGTCGATCATTTAGTCGACGATTAAGTCGACCATTTAGTCGACGATTTAGTCGATCATTTAGTCGATCATTTAGTCGACGATTTAGTCGATCATTTAGTCCAAAAATTTACTCGATCATTTAGTCGAAGATTTAGTCGATCATTTAGTCGACGATTTAGTCGATCATTTAGTCGATCATTTAGTCGACGGTTTAGTCGATCATTTAGTCGACGATTTAGTCGATGATTTAGTCGATCATTTGGTCGACGATTTAGTCGATCATTTAGTCGATGATTTAGTCGATCATTTAGTCGATCATTTAGTCTACGATTTAGTCGACGATTTAGTCGATCATTTAGTCGATCATTTAGTCGATGATTTGGTCGATCATTTAGTCGACGATTAAGTCGATCATTTAGCCGACGATTTTGTTGGTCATTTTGTCGATCATTTAGTCGATCATTTAGTCGATCATTTAGTCGACGATTTAGTCGATCATTTAGTCGACAATTTAGTCGATCATTTAGTCGAAGATTTAATCGATCATTTAGTCGACGATTTAGTCGATCATTTAGTCGATCATTTAGTCGACGATTTAGTCGATCATTTAGTCGACGATTAAATCGATCATTTAGTCGACGATTTAGTCGATCTTTTAGTGGATCATTTAGTCGACGATTTAGTCGATGATTTAGTCGATCATTTGGTCTATCATTTAGTCGATCGTTTAGTCGACGCTTTAGTCGATCATTTAGTCGATCATTTCGTCGACGATTAGGTCGATCATTTAGTCGATCATTTAGTCGACGATTTAGTCGATCGTTTAGTCGTCGATTAAGTCGATGATTTAGTAGATTATTTAGTCGACGATTTAGTCGATCATTTAGTCGACGATTAAGTCGACCATTTAGTCGACGATTTAGTCGATCATTTAGTCGATCATATAGTCGACGATTTAGTCGATCATTTAGTCGAACAAATAGTCGACGATTAAGTTGATCATTTAGTCGATCATTTAGTCGACGATTTAGTCGATCATTTAGTCGATGATTTAGTCGATGTTTTAGTCGAAGAGTTAGTCGATGATTTGGTCGACGATTTAGTCGATCATTTAATCGATCATTTATTCGATCATTTAGTCGACGATTTAGTCTACGATTTAGTAGATCATTTAGTCGATCATTTGGTCGACGATATAGTCGGTCATTTAGTCGATCATTTAGTCGATCATTTAGTCTACGATTTAGTCGATCATTTGGTCGACGATTTAGTCGATCATTTAGTCGATCACTAAGTCGATCAATTAGTCTACGATTTAGTCGTCGATTTAGTCGATCATTTAGTCGATCATTTAGTCGATCATTTAGTCGATCATTTAGTTTACGATTTAGTCGACGATTTAGTCGATCATTTAGTGGATGATTTAGTCGATCATTTAGTCGACGATTAAGTCGATCATTAAGACGATGATTTAGTCGATCATTTAGTCGACGATTAAGTCGATGATTTATTCAACGATTTAGTCGTCGATTTAGTCGATGATTTAGTCGATGATTTAGTCGATGATTTTGTCGACGATTTAGTCGACGATTAAGTCGATGGTTTAGTCGATCATTTAGTCGTCGATTAAGTCGATGATTTAGTCGATCAATTACTCGACGATTTAGTCGATCATTTAGTCGACAATTTAGTCGACGATTAAGTCGATGATTTAGTCGATGCTTTAGTCGACGATTTAGTCGATGATTTATTCGATCATTTAGTTGACGATTAAGTCGATGATTTAGTCGATCATTTAGTCGACGATTTAGTCGACGATAAGGTCGATGATTTAGTCGATCATTTAGTCGACGATTAAGTCGATCATTTAGTCGATCATTTCGTCGACGATTTAGTCGATCATTTAGTCGATCTATTAGTCGACGATTTAGTCCATCATTTAGTCGATCATTTAGTCGACGATTTAGTCGATCATTTAGTCGATCATTTAGTCGACGATTTAGTCGATCATTTAGTCGATCATTTAGTCGACGATTTAGTCGATCATTTAGTAGATCATTTAGTCGACGATTTAGTCGATCATTTAGTCGACGATTTAGTCGATCATATAGTCGACGATTTAGTCGATCATTTAGTCGACGATTAAGGCGATCATTTAGTCGACGATTAAGTCGATCATTTAGTGGATGATTTAGTCGATCATTTAGTCGACGATTAAGTCGATCATTTAGTCGACGATTTAGTCGATCATTTAGTCTATCTTTTAGTCGACGATTTAGTCGATGATTTAGTCGATCATTTAGTGGACGATTAAGATTAAGTCGATCATTTAGTCGACGATTAAGTCGATGATTTAGTCGATCATTTAGTCGACGATTTAGTCGATCATTTAGTCGACGATTAAGGCGATCATTTAGTCGACGATTAAGTCGATCATTTAGTGGATGATTTAGTCGATCATTTAGTCGACGATTAAGTCGATCATTTAGTCGACGATTTAGTCGATCATTTAGTCTATCTTTTAGTCGACGATTTAGTCGATGATTTAGTCGATCATTTAGTGGACGATTAAGATTAAGTCGATCATTTAGTCGACGATTAAGTCGATGATTTAGTCGATCATTTAGTCGACGATTTAGTATCAGACGACAATTCAGAAGCAGAGCGAAATCCATAGAAAAGAGTGAAGTTGAGTAAAAATGAAACCAAGCAAAGAATGACAAAGATTGTAAAATATATTATTATCCAATTCTATAACTTATGTTCAGTATCAGTAACTATTTCTACAGGTGTTTCCTTTTATAATCATAATTTCAATATCCATAGAGCAACCAAAACAGCGAAGTCACAGGAATCGGCTTATTGACAGACACTTAGTCAAGACAGGATTAATAGGCAGGGAGGGGTGAAAATGGTTCTAGGTCAAGATCCAAAGAGGTCAGACAGGGTTGAGATTGGTTCAAGGTGTAGAGTTTATTAAATCAACAGGATATGGAGCTAATAATATCTCTTACAGACTCAGTATTCTGAATTGTAGCAAAACATATCACATCACATACGGTAGTTTTGTTACCTATGGTTTATATGTTCCATTATTTACAGTTTAACCACGGAGTTTCCAATAAATAATAACTAGCCAGCCACTGTCTAATCATAAACATTTTCTTCATTATTAACTTCACAACCAATGTCGACCAATACTTCATCATCCACAGCTAAGATTCAAATTACAAGAATCAAATTCATAACTTCACGATTGTCAATACCAAAAGCTAAACAATAAACTGATCTTCTGCTTTGGTTTCTTTTGAAAACATCAAAACTAACAGATGTATAGGTGCTGAAAACTGTTCTCATATCAGTTTTTATATCAGTTTGTCACAGAACAAAGCAGCAAAACTTTACCCATTGTAATTGTATAAAAAATGAAACATGTTGAAATAAAACTTGCCGTAGTTGTCAAAAACAGCAATGTCTCCATAGAGATGCACTCTCACAACCCAGTTTCAAAGATGACAAACAACTGCAAATGAACAGATGGACCTCTACTATAATAATATAATTAATGCCTTAGATTGTTCTTTCTGGTGTCAATAGAAAATTTCAAAGCTACAGAATGGATCCTCTGGTACAGCTTCTAAAGCCGATTAATTTTAGTTACAAGCAAACAATTTTCACAATGTAATAATAAACTCCATACAATTATATGTGGGGCATGGTGGTGTAGGGGTATGTTCGGTGCCTTGGAGCCGGAATGTTGCAGGTTCGAATCCATCTCAAGCCGCTGCGTAAGGACCCTGAGCAAGTCCTTCGCTGACAAGTGCTCATGCGCTTCGGTGTGAAATTCCGATTCAGTGTCTGCACCTCCGAGTACAAATCTTGAAGAGGCGCTATAACAAGTGCACATACATACATACACAATTGAATAATAATTATAATCAAGTCATTTCTATAAATAATTAAAGACAATGTTAACATATAATAAGTAATTGATTTCTTGAAAATGTAAAAGTTGTTTTCACAGAAAACTTGGTCTCAATTGTGCTATATGCTATACAGCAGTCTAATTTTTTTGATTGAGTAAACTTATCATAAATAAACTTTAAAATCAAATCAATTTGAATTATACCAGTCCTCGTCATAGTTCTTCTGAGGGGTAAAAAGGTGCTATAGAAACGTGCAAAGCTACAAACATAAGTTCATCTCTGGAAAACTGTACGAACAAACACACAAAGTTCACGAACAAATTTTAGAAACTGCAGCAAGATATCTGAACGAAATCAAACGACATCTTCAAGTTAAGGGGCCATCCATATATTACGTATGCAAAAATCATTTTTTTTCCAACCCCTCATCCTGCTGCTACCCATACATTTGCGGAACCTCTCAAGTGCACTGACAAATAAGCTTCTCTACTGCCTCCCCCTTACAAAAATTAATCAGCTAGAGTAATTTATAAGCAATTTATTTTACCGTAGACTACTATTTATTTTTCGTAAACATCATAATTATTGCTAGCTACAATTTGTTAACTGTTATGGTTTACTGTTTAGATCTGAAAACAAAATTTAATTAAAATGCAACCAAATGCCATCAGACGACTGTGGGGCGCGATGGTCTAGTGGTGGTGTCGTTGCCTTGAAGCAGGAAGGTACAAGGTTCGAATCCACCTTGCCGCGTAAGGACCTTGGGCAAGTCCTTCACTCACAATTGCTCAGCGCTTCGGCGTGAAACTCCGATGCAGTGTCCGCTGTGCATTCGGGAGCGCCTCTGAGTAGAGAGCTTGAAGGGGCGCTATAACAAGTGCACATACAAACAAACAAAGACTGACTATAGGATAAAACGGAGTCATAAACAGGTGAATGTGCACTCCAAATTATAAATTTATTTTGCATACACACATTGTTTTAGACCCTCTCCCACACAAATAAAACGTCTGACCTCCTGCATAGTGCATACGAAAAATATGTACAGCCCCTAAACACATTAAATCTTTGGAAGAACACGACCGCAGAAGCTCTATGCCTAACTAGAAACTAGAAACCCGCAGCGTACAAAACTCGCACTTGGCAAGAACGCGGGTCGTTCTAGAGTCAACGTCATCACAAATGCAACGCCGGGGCTCAAAATCCGTCGCCTGTAACTTCCTAGATATTGCTTTAGAAAATGAAATATGCGATAGGGGTCAAGAATGTAGAATGTTCTTAAATTCAGCAGATGGTTGTGAGAGCTCGCCATAATTTGCGAAGTTGTACCCCGATTTTGATGCCGCTTGTGTTATTTAGCTTAGAATGTACTCCTTTGTTGTCCAGAAATATTGAAGAATAATCCATCAGTGATTTCTGAGGACTTTGATGACATAAATATTCAGAAACTTTTATTCGATTTTCCCACTCTAAACCAGTGAAAGAATCAAACGAGCATAACTTCAGTTGGAAAAAACGATATTTTCATGCCGTAAAAAGTATTTTAAAGGAGAGCTATAATTGCAGCATGTGATTGAATAAAAAAAGGTCAGAAAAATCCAACATGCAACGGGTTTTGAGCCCCTGTGTCACAAACACGAAATGAAACGACAGTTGCAGTGAATGTCACTGTCAGACACATTCCTTTCCAGTATGTACACAAAGTCTTTGAATGAATTCTTTGTCCGACAAAGCGTCTCTCCAATTCGTTGAAACAGACGACAGGTAGATGTAGGTTTTGCTTCTTTCCGTCGGTGTTGTTGGTGGAACGACGACGTTCAAACGTCTGACCGCTGCCTTGAGCAAGATCAGATTTAGAATCGAGGAATCAAGTTGTTGCAACTGTCAATGAAATCAAATGAAAATTAATTTATTCTTAGAAATCAACCATAAATCAAGTTGTTGCAACTGTCAATGAAATCAAATGAAAATTAATTTATTCTTAGAAATCAACCATGAACCAAAGCAGGCAAACACACACAAAAATAAACACTGTATATCGGGTAGATCCTCCGAATGGGTCAACCAGAAATGGGCAAGTCCCGCAAGCCATGGGTATCCCCAAACAAAGATTTTAAGTGTAGGATAGTGAGACTAGAAAAATTCCAACAGTAGACAGCAGGAAGCACTAGTAATGAAAGGAATGTGGCAAACAAAAAAAGACACAGTTCACAAACGCAAAATTAATGAAACAATGACAAACTGGTAAGTACACGATTTCAACGGCTGGCCGGCGTGGCCGCCTATTTCTTCTTTTACATGACGGGTGCAGCAGTCCAGTGGAACGTGTGCAGGACTGTCAACTGAGAAATTGGGGTTCATATACCAACCAAGGCAGAAATTCTTTTTGGATTATTTTTGGATCGCCAACTCAGCTGTCATGACCGTACAACAGCGGTTCCCAACCCGTGGCCCGCAGGCCAAAAGTGGCCCGCGAAGCCTCACAAAATGGCCCGCCAGGCCTCTACAATGGCCCTCATCTCTCAAATAATTTTTAAAAATATATATACAAATTGACAGTTTGGACTGGACAGAACATATAATCATTTTCTATTTCAAATTATTTCATTTTGAAGTCAATAAACATCAAACATTCTACTTTGAATCAATTATAACAACTTTTATATGCTTTTAGTTAATTAAATTTTAACATTGTCGCCCCCTAACTGCCCTAATCTCCTTTAACTAAGAAAAAGTGGCCCTCGTGTCCTCCAACTAAGAAAAAGTGGCCCGACAGTCAAAAAAGGTTGGGAACCACTGCCATACACCGTCGTTGGTGCAGGAGATCAGATGTCACCTGCGCTCATAAGTTGAGGCTGAGAAAATGAAGTCGCAAACACTTCCTACTCATGGCTGAATCTCAGTCCGGTTAATTGTACTGTATTATATATATGACAATTAATTTCCATAGCATCGTCAGAGCAAGCTACTTCTAGAATGCTTTACACACATTGTCAACGGTTCAGCATTAGAGTCTGACAGAACATAGTTTTAACCCTTCACTAACCAAAATGCAATGTAGAAATCCTATACTCTTGGTCGGTAAAGGGTTAAAGCCTTTTGTCACCTGTAAGGGTGATAGAAAGAAGACTCGTGTTCTTGGCTACACAACTTCTCATTAGCACCCTTAAAATGTCACAGGAAATTAGTAAAATAATTGTTTTGATCAAATCTTTGTTCTTGCCAATAAAATAAAGAGTAAAAAAAACACCAACGGTTTAGTTGTCTGCCAAATAACCAACTGAAATAATAAGACGAAATAGCGTACCGAAATTGAGTTGTGCGACCGACTGCCAGAGCTGGCAATATGAAGACTCATTGCAGAGATGGAATCTGAAATGGAAAAAATTAATAGAATCTATTCATCCATTTATCTATTCAATATTCATGTATTAATCCAACAGTTAACAGCATATAATTATTTCCAGAGAATCCAATGGAACTGTTACTGAATACTACTGATTGGTGCGCACAAGAGGGCAATTGGCCAGACCATTAGTTCTGATCTCATCAGCTCTGCCACCATGGGGGGAGATGGGGGGCGAACGAGTGGCGCCGAAGGATGGAAGCGAGATGACCATTTTTCTCTCTTTTTTTACCCATCCGGTCGAAATTTCCAAAGAAAATACCCATTGTTCCAATCCAAAAAGTTGATGACCTTTTTTTAGTAGTAACACTCAACAATTTGGGGGACAAATACATGGGCCGTTCCCCCCAACATTCATTGAGGGGATCGTCCCCCCCTGTTACCCCTAAGTCTCCGCCCATGTCTGCAACAATATAACTACTAACGTGGAGACAAAGGCAGAAGAAAACTCTCAAACAATCATATCGTCTAATAAAATGTGTTTAAGATTAAGAGGGAGGGAGGGAGAGAGGAAGCAAGGGAGGGAGCAAAGGAGGAGGGAGGGAGACAGAGAGACAGAGACACACACAGAGACAGTACCTGGGATATCCAACCGTTTTTTACACAGCTTGTAGTCGCTTTTCGACAGCGCGACCTTGAACTGAGTATGCTGCGACTCGAGCAGCTGCTTCGTGTTGAAGAGATCGCCGATGAGACCCTGTAGTTGTCCGGACTGATACAAGAGCCACAGACGATTGAGCGACGCAGACGATGCGCAGAAGAAGTAGAAGACGATGCAGCTTTCCGTATGTACACAGACGCAGTCGACGTATATCTTCGCGAGTTCGCCGACGAGTCGGTTGTCTTCGATGTATCGCGAGACGGGAGTTGAGTGGAGATGTCGCGCGATGTCGTTGACCTGGTCCATGATTGCCCTCTCGCGGACGACGTGGCGACACGACTGCGGCAACATCTCGACCTTCGCGGAAATGACCTCACCTGCGCCGCAGAACGAGAAAAGTTTTTTGGTTTTAGTTTGAATGTTATTGCGATGATGAATAAAATTTAGAAAGTCACTTAAATCTTGAGGATGTTTAATATGAATTCTGCTCAGTTTAATAGAAACTCTGCTCAATTTAATAGGAGCTATTTATTTATTTATTTACCGAGAATTTGATATAGCGCTCCTTCAAGGTTTTTACTCAGGAGTGCTCCCAGTCCAACCCGGTCAAATAAGAGTCCTAAGCTATGCTCAATTTAACAGGAACTCTGCTCAACTTAGTAGGAACTCTGTTCAGTTTTAATAGGAACTCTGCTAAATTTAATAAGAACTATGCTCAATTTAATAGGAATTCCGCTCAGTATAATAGAACCTATGCCCAATTTAATAGGCACTCTGCTCAGTTTAATAGGAGCTACGCTCAATTTAACAAAAAACTCTGCTCAACTTAGTAGGAACTCAGCTCAGTTTTAATAGGAACTCTTCTCATTTGTTTATGTGCGAATAAGAGAGAGAATGCATGCACACATATATATGTATTTGCCATTCGCAAATTGCACCATAAAACAACAATTTCACGTAGCAAGTGCCACGAGTTTGACAGATCTTGGATATCAGCAGCAGCATTCCGCACCACACATGTCTCATCTGACACTCCACCCTCCAATTCCCGGCTCAGACGACACCCACCTTAGTAGCTGTTTCCACCCCTCTGATCCTACGGAAATTCGACCCGGACCACCACGGACTACTCTTACGAATAACCCTCTTACGAATAACCCTTTTGACTCAACGCAGCGCTCGTGAATAAGCCGGTGCCCTGCGCTTGGCTTTCTAGAGGCGCTTTAGAAATCAGGAGTTTACGATTACGATTACACATCATCTACCTTGGTCAAAGTATTTCAGGAGATGGCTTTGCTTCGTCTCCTTGAGGCCTTCAAAGAAGTATTGCCAGGTGACGTCGCTGCTCCTCATAAGAACCTTGATGAGCTTCTTGTTGATCTGATAATCCGTGGAACAGACGCAGATTCGCTGGTAGTCCGTCTTGCTGATCGCCGCGCACGAGTACAGCATGTCGACGAGACCAACCTTTGCGTCGAGAAGTATTGCCAAGAGCGGTTCGACTTTGGTGATGTGCTGCAACTCGTCGTTGGTGAGGATTCTGTCACCTGTGGGCGAAAACAAAAGTCCCAGAAATTAAGACAAAACCGCAAACAGCAGAACAATGTAACTGTATAATAAGCATAATTTATAAAATATAATTAATTAACAAGTGATCTGGATCATACAATTTAAATGCAGACCATACAAGACAAACTTTCTAAACTACATCAAAAAGCATTCTTAGAGAGCTGAGCACTAAGCCTAAAATATGCTTTGCAATTATGATAAGTGGTGTCAGATGCCGGAATATAAAATTAGGAGGACCACACTGAGACTGTGTAGTTATTCTGGTCTATTTTTGATCTGCCCCTAATAAAATAACATACAAAATCACAAGCTCGCTAATTAACGCAACTTAAGAATACTTCTGTCATTCCACATCATCCCTAGGTCACTTTCCTACACATTATATAAGCACTTGGAAAATGTTCTTTTTGGTCGTGCAGAAGTTGGAAGCACCTCTGAGTAGCTTCCTTTAACACACTTCACCCTGCACCTCAGTCAGAGCTGAACATTGGACAATGCAGTTTCTCCTTTAAGAGGTGCTACATAAATACCAGAACGAATGAACGCAAGACGTCACGACTTTCTTTGCCCTCGAGCAGATTGGCAATGTGTTAAGACGACATACAAAATCACAAGCTGGCTATTTAACCCTTTAATGCCGGAGGGTAAAAGATTTCCCATGCCATTTACTAAAATCTCGGCATCGAAGGGTTAACGCAACTTAAGAAAACTTTGGTCATCACGCAAAGTCACCTTCTTTGCCCTCCAGCAGATTCGCAATGTGTTGTTGGTGACTGGCTCTGAGCGATTCGACGAAGACAGCGAACGTGTTGGCGTCGTTCTCCATCAACCAGCTGATGAGGCGGGCGTTCATCTCCGCATCCTTCTTCTCCGCCTTGATCCACTGCCGATCCCTGTCCTCGAGCACATCCCTGGCGAGCAGCTCCAGCAGCAGGAACCCTTTCGGATCGATCGTGCGCTTCAGTACGTCGTGATGCTCCTGCAAGAGACGCTGGTGACGAAGCGTCATCTCGCCATCCGAGTCATCTGTAACCGTAATTTAACCCAAGCATTTTACTTTACAGTAATTGTAATCGTACATTTATATAGTGCCCCTGCAAGATAACTCCTCAGAGGCGCTCCCGACCTGACACCAAACCACAATAAAAGAGAATGGTTTTGAAACGCTTGCGGAAAAGGGGCAAAGAAAGACAAAGAAGTTCATTACGGAGACTAATAGGTAACTAATAGTAAGAACCGTTACATTCATTCGCTCGTGGATCTGCACGTTTAATGCGGATTCATGCTCGTGGAAATTAGGGCAAAACGCAGTCTGGAGAGAAGCCCAAAACCATGAAAGCCACTAGATTAACATCTACATGAAAAAGTATTTATGTGTCCGGATCACACACACAGCGCAAACATGTATACCCTGTGGATTCAGAATAAGCATTCAACCGTAACCAACCGTACCTGCAAAAAGCCGAGCTCTCTTCTCAGAGGAGACAGTCGACTGAAACCCAGCATTCGTCTTCTGGCCTTTTCTGTGCTGGAAACAGGTTAAATGGGAACCCATACAAACCAGCCTGCGTCATATACAGTAACAATCCACCTCTGGACACTGTAATGGATCCTATAAAATAAAACAAACACAATTTCAGCATAATATCTGAAACTTGATTGCCTGTCATGCCCGAGAAAGAACATAAAACAGTGCTAATGTCCAGAATGAATATCCCCCAAGGGTTATATAGCCCCGTTATAATAATACATTAATTATAGATCCATGGTCGTTTCAATCCCGGTAGAAAAGTCGACAAGTAAGAAAACCAGAAATCAAGTTACGTTGAGCACGCAAGCTATCTTTAAATTTTTAGCTCTGAATAACGTTGGAGTACTGATAAAGTACGGCAGTGGCAGTGCATTTTCATGTCATATTCACAGCGAATTGGACCATAATTTTTATACGAAATGCTTCGTTTGCAGCCCTCACCACTAGACCACCGCGGGGCGCGGTGGTCTAGTGGTGGCGTCGTTGCCTTAGAGCCGGAAGGTCCGAGGTTCGAATCCACCCTCAAGCCGCGTAAGGACCTTGGGCAAGTCCTTCACTTACAATTGCTCAGCGCTTCGGCGTGAAACTCCGATGCAGTGTCCGCTCTGCATCGGGAGCGCCTCTGAGTAGAGAGCTTGAAGGGGCGCTATAACAAGTGCACATACAAAATTTGAAATACCCAGCGTAGGCGATTAGCTGTTTACTTACTTGCCGTCTGATTTGCCTAGGCACACACTATCGAGTGCACCTATGCATACGCTCAATGATATCTAAATATCAACATCTGAAGTGTAACAATGAAATAATCGTTTAGCATAATAATTAAAATAGATTTACTTAATAATTACATGAACCGTGCTACTACATGCATTAACTACGTGAGATGTAAACACAGCAGCAGATTTATCGGAGGAGAGGGAGGAGGAGGTATTGATATCCGGTATCGATGCATATGTTAGATTCGAAGTTTTCCTTTCAACTTTGTTTTGTAGCGCTTTATTTATGCTAATGGCGATTATCTCACACACAGATATCTCACAATCATGTGATAATCAGTGGTGTAGTGGGGCGGGAACGCGGGGAACGCCGTTCCCCCACTTTTTTCCAGGGATAATGAAATATTAATAATACTACTACTACTAATATTATTATTATAAAGAGCGTTCCCCCACTTCATTTTTTAGGACTACACTAGCCTACTGTGTGATATTATTGTTCAAGTAAGTATCATGTACACGCATCTGTAGCATAATAATAAAGATATGCTGTATCTATGTTATAGATATGTTACCTATGAGGCTATGATCCCATTGCAAGTTAGGCCTATGCGATGTTATTTTTGTATTATTGGTATACTGCTCGTTTTCCACATTCTGCTTAGCCTTCCAAACAACTCTAACTTTAACCAGAGCATAAAGCATCACAGTCATACAAGTAACCAGCGCAGGGTCCATTATGTTCCACATGAATTCTCACTAGGGCAAACTTTCTGGCATCCCTGTAGCAGACCTTTGACCATGGCAAAGGCTTTTTTCATTCATTCATTCATTTGGACATTTTACATAGCGCTCCTTCAAGTTACTGGTAGAGTCCCAGGGTGTAGGCGTAGGCAGCGTAGCTCAATTGAAAGGCTATTCCAGACCACCAGACCAACCACAGAAAAAGGCTCGATTCTTCATGGTAGCAGTACGAGCAAAAGGAACCAAGAGGACTCCCTTTTCAGCAGAGCGTAGCTGACGACGTCCTTGAATACCCAATGTAAGGCTGCATAGCTCTTGGAGGTAAATTGGGGCGAGGCCCTGACAACATCGCCATTTTACATTTTTTACAGAGGGCATATGCCGTAGCTGGCTTGCCCCGCTGTAGCACCACTACTGATTTCAAACCAATAGCGTAGGCTAATACAACCTTTCATTCAACTGTATGAGATGTTGTATTAATAGTAATTAATAATAATGATTTAATTATAATAATAATAATAATTGAATAATAATAATTTCCTTTATTATGTCTTGAAACTAAAATCAAATCATTTGCAACAACAAGTTTAGTGATTTAAAAATTTTTTAAAAAATAACTGAGGTAAAAACTTGATTTCCAACATCAACGTCAATACCAAATCAACGCCGACAGGTTTTTAAATTAGTTCTGTAAATTGCGACGAGTGTTTTTTCAGTAAACGCTCCTTTTCTAGATACTCGTCTTGGAGCAGGTACAGTCGATAAACTTGTCAACCTGTAAGTACAAAGAAATCAACATTACAACAGTTTCATAATAATGTCAATGTATATATCAGTGGTGGCACCAGGATTTCAGTTTTGGGGCTGAACTCGGGAGGAAATTTTCCATTTTCAGTCGTCAAAATTTCTGACAACTTTTTTCAGTCATCCGGTCAAAATCTCGTAGAAATTTTCAAATTTCACCAACAAAATTTATGACGACTTTTTTTAGTCACCTGGTTCATTTTTTTTTTTGGGTGGGGGGCTAATCATCTAATTCTTTCGCTAAACCAAATTCTAAAACTCATTTATTCTGGATGTTTATTCAGATATGCAATCTAAGTCATTTATTCTGAATGCGTGTTCAGATAATTGTACAATCTTAAGTTTCGATAATTCTCAACAGATATTTCGATATCTCACCATATCCGTGTCGGCCAACATTCGCTCGACATTCCTCGCTCGTTCCATGTTCTTCTCGCATTTCTTCATCTCCTCCTCCAGCAACATTATCTCGTAATTCCTTCGCTTCGCTTTCTCCGCCGATCTCGATCTTTCTCTTGTCTAGCAAGCAAAGACCAAGTCAGCGTATCAAGAATCCACGATGTACAAATTATGCATCATAAAATTTGTATTTCCTTATTTCTTTTAAAAACTTAGGTCGAGAATTGGAAGAATGCACAGAATTCGAGACGAGTCATTAGTGGCAGGCACATGCAAACACGTAGCCTAACCAACGATTCTGCAGTAACAGTTGAGATATGACCTCATATTTGGGTCTCTGGCCGGGCTTTTTTAACGTGCAGTTGTACACAAAATGTGCAGTTCTAAATGGATTTGTGCAGTTGCAGAAGCACTTCTGTGCAATTAAAACTAGTTGAAAAAGGTCATTTTCCTCCGATTGGAAGTAATTTACCATGGAGGATGGACTAGGAAAGGGGTTGTGCAGTTAAAAAAATTCCTTAAAAACAGCCCTGGACTTTGGTCATGCATGGCCTGCATCAACGAACTGTATGTAAGGTTTTATATTCAACTGCTGCCAAGGACATGGCATTCAGTTTTAACAAGCGTGACTCGGCTTATTATGGTAAATTTATGAAGCTGGGGAAAAAAATTGAATTATTAAGCCAAACCTTGTAGATACTGTCGTTATGAAAGCAGGTGTGCTTCACTATTGTTCCCATTGGTCGTACTTTGTCTTTCTCAGCACACATCTGAAACAATTGTGTACACATATCTTAGCTGATCAGAAAGCACTCATTGTTTTGATTGTAGCAAATGTAATGCAAAGACGAAAAATATCGTCCACAGCTTTGAATTTGAATCATTCGTAGTTTGCAAAGGACTTGCTTAATGATGCCAAAGAAAAGTGAGTTACAGCAGTCAAATCTGCTGCAAAACAATGCATAAGCACATGAGATAGAGACCAGGGTGAGAATTACTGGGGTGGGGGGGCTTGTGGGGTTCAACCCTTCTAGTCTTTCTTAGGACGCCATAGTAAAGTCCCCATTGTACATCCCATGTCCACATAAATCTACGTCTAACCCCCAACCTCCCGTTATTTTTCTACAGTTCTCATACTGATAACAACAGAATGAGGCAAAAGTGATCTGCCCTGGCAGGGTATTGAACCCCCACAACCTCTCCAATGTCATTCCAGCATGATAACCATTACACTATACTGAGCACTCCTCTTAACCATTCAGAAAGCTGTTAATTGATTGTCAGCGTTAGGAATTTTAAAATGAAGATCAGGATATGTGCGTTATCATAATGCAACTAGGGTATGTAATAACATTAGGCATATCTGACCTTCTTTCCCTTAACAGTTGCGTTTAATCGTTTCTCCTTGCGTAGTTCTTCGCGAACTTTCGTGAGCGACTCGTGAAGACAGGCGACCTCATCAACCAACGATCTGACGTCACTCTTAAATAGAAGAAAACATTTATATTTATTTGTTGATGGTATAACGTCAACATATCATAAACTGTCAAAGTATTGTATTCTGTATTGTATTATTTTTGACTATACAAGTATACATCTATGCATGCACATAAGTATGCATTTGTATATGTACTCAATACTCATTCATTCAATCATTCAGTTTGAGGATTTGAATAGCGCTCCTTCAAGGTGACTACTCAGAAGCGCTCCTGACCTCTGTACGATTTCAAAAAGGACAAATTTGAGATATGCATACAACGAATTGGAGTTCACCCTGGGGAACAAGTGCACTAGCGCAGGTATGTATGAAAACTATGCATGCATCATAATGATAACTGCACCCTCGAAATTACTAAAGCAAAAATGATAGGATGGTCAGATAAACTCAAAATATCTGAATGAAGTATCGGGAAAGATACCAACTTACTGTCAATCCATCAATCTGCCAACTTTTGCTCTCAAGCATAACATCAGCGTTTCTGTAAATGTCAACAACAAAAAGTTATTATGATGATAGGTTGACTCCAAAACAACTATGACAATAGCCAAGTGATTGCAGCATTAGCAATCATAAAATCAATTAACGTCAATCATGCAGAATCGAACTTTTTCCGTGGTGGGCCCAGTAGTCTGGAATGGGCTCCCACAGAAGCTGCGTCTGTTTCCTGGGGGGATCAAACGGAAGGATTTATTTTATTCAACTCAAACTGTGCTTTTTTCCGTGCTAAAGTTGGGAACGCTTCTAAGTGTTCCCCCTTGAAGAGGCGCTATATAAATTCTTGAATAAATTAATATAAAAGCATCCTTCTGCTCCTGGCAACTTGGACGTCCCATTTTCCTGCACGAAGACAAAGAAGGGCAACTCTAGCTACACAGGGTGAAAATTGCTGGGGGGGGGGTTTCAACCCCCCCAGTTTTTCTTAGAGCCCCATGTTAAAGTCTGTTTTTCACATCTCGAGTGGAAAATGGTCTAACCCCCCCCCCAGTTATTTTTCCACAATTCCTACACTGCAGCTACACCTTGGAAGGTCCCGTTGGCAATACACCGCCTCCATAACATTATCCTCTCCCACCTCATATCGACCGCATAAGACTGCCTTCATCCGCTCAGCCTGTGTCGGGAGCGAAAACAAGTAGGAATCTAAAAACAAATAAATTAGGATTGGTCATATTTTTTCTAAGGGACGCTATATAAATTATGATTGATTGAGTATTGAAGATGAGGCAGCAGACCTGAGTTTCATCAGCTCGAGGTCATATTTTTCGATCGTGCTTTCGTATTCGGTGACTTTGTTCTTGAGCGCAGACAATTCTGTTGTGATCTCCTCACAGGCAACCTGTCGCTTCACGGCGATCTCTCGTCTCTCTGCTGATGTCGTCTGGTCTGTTAGCGACGGAATCTTCTTTGCCATCTCTCCAACCGGAAGCTCATCAGTGACGGCTTTCACGAACGACGAATACTGAAATGAAATAGCATAACACTCCTTAATCCATCTTTTATTTTATTTTATTGAATTTCTCATGGGGTGTTTTGGTCTACTTTATGGTGTATGGATATGTTCGGTGCCTTGAAGCCGGAAGGTTACGGGTTTGAATCCACCTCGATCGAACAGGGAGCACTTCTGAAAGGCTCTTGCTGAGAGAAGCGCATTATAAATGGTCAAACACAATACAACAGAATAATCCCAGCAGCAGATACCGTAGCAAGGAAAAAACAGACACGATTTATTCACGATGTATAAAAACTTTTGTGTACACCAGAGTGCGGTCAGCAGTTGGCCCAATAAAGGATATAAATTACCATTGCTGACCTTAAAAACTGTGACCAGAGACTTACTGCCTGTTCGCTCAACTCCAGGCTTTCTTTCAGATCCTTGTTCTGACCATCATCAATCCTCTTCTGCAGAATTTTATTTGGATCATCATCAGCAGCAGCAGCAGCAGGTTCAACTTGCAATGAAGTAACCGGTGAAGAAGGATCTGCGACAATGACCGCTGTTGTCTTCTCATCTATTTCTTTCGAAATCGTGTCCAACCATCCAGCAATCTTCGACCCAGAGTCGGTAGAATTATCCGTGAGATGGGAATCCCCATCCACTGTCTTTCCAGCTGAAAGCAAGACAAGACATTAGATTAGGCTAATTATAGTTTCTAGAATGTTCTGTTCTGTTCTCAGCCATCTTTGATCCGAGGGTCGACCGCATCCTGTACAATGTTCCTCCAACGCTTCCTGTTCTCCGTCAGTCTTAACATTTCTCCAAATGTTTTTTTTAGAATAGCTTATTATGATAATACTAATAACAAAAACTTTAAAAGGCAAGGAGTCTACTTGAATCAATATATAAAGGAAGCAAGATGTCATACTTCGGGCACATCATGAGGAAACATGGAGATTGCTTAGAGAAGGACATTATGCAAGGAATGGTTCCGGGAGCAAGATCAAGAGGAAGACCTAGGAAGAGGTGGTGGGACAACATGTGTGAATGGACGGGATTATCAACAGAGGACTTGCCGAGAGCAACCGAAGAGGATGGAGAAGAATTGTCCAAAATGCGACCAACCCTTGTGTCGAGGAAGTTTGAAGGCAAGGCAAGGACAAAATACTACCAACACCACCACCCAACGCCACCACCATCGCCATCGTCACCACCACCACCACCACCACCACCACCACCGCCGCCGCCGCCGCCGCCGCCGCCGCCGCCGCCGCCACCACCACCACCACCACCACCACCACCACCACCACCACCACCACCACCACCACTATCACCACCACCAGGTCCACCAGACCAAAACCTTACACAAAATGCAAAAAATGTGATTTATTCTGATCTTTATTCAAATACGAAGGTGTCTTACACTGTGCTGTTCCTTTCTGAAGAGTCTTCATACGCTTTCGAAGTTCTACCAACGCCACCTTTTGTTTGGAAATTGTCGATACATGTTTCTCATGCCTGCATTCACAACCAACAGCTGCCAGCTCACATGAGGTGGCGAGCTAAAATAGAAGCATTAGCAGCTGTAGCAATGGTAGCAAAAGTAGCTGTAACTTTAATATTACCATCAAAAACAATGAAAAATAAATGAGTTAATACCGAAATACTAAGCGGCGCAAATACATAATAATAATTTTCTATGACATGAACGAAATTGTTAGATAATTATTGACAAGAAACAACAAGACTAGAATAAGAATAAAGTGGTTCATTAGAAATAAATTGTAATACAAGAAAGAAATAGTAGTGCAGTAATGGTAGCTACAGGAGTAGAAGTTATGGACTGGTGGTGGCATTAGTAGTAGTAGTAGTAGTAGTAGTAGTAGTAGTAGTAGTAGTAGTAGTAGTAGTAGTAGTAGTAGTAGTAGTAGTAGTAGTAGCAGTAGTAGCAGTAGCAGCATCAGCAGTAGTATCAAGACAATAATAATAGAACTTACAATAGCAGACAATTCTACAATAGAGTAATTGCATCTAATCCTGCTCAACTAGTTTATATCGAATGACACATAATTGTAAATTTGTGTTATAATACCATCGTTTATAAGTAGCATAGCAAATCACATTTAGAGAAGACATTCATCTTTAATTTTGTTTAGAGAAAAGGAGGCATTACTTGTGATTGAATGTTCTCAGCATCTTCCTTGGCTTTCTGAAGTTCTGCCTCCAACTTTATTATCACAACTTCCTTCTCTGTTATCAAACATTTGCGCTGGTCAACTTCCAGTGACAGCTTCCTTCATTTTACAAAGACAAAGGCACAATTAAAGTACAATTGAAAGTTGAATATATGCTCTCTTATACCATTCTGTGTTATTGCACATTGATATACAGGAGGAGGAAATTTTACGAATCATAAAAAGAGTGTGACTGTCTCTCTGTCTCCCCTGTCTTATTTCTCCCTCTGCCTTTCTTCATAGCTCACAAACACTTTCTTCCTTCAAAAAGCGGCTCAAAACTCATTGTTTCTCCTTAGCATCATGTGGCTTTTGTGGGCACTGAGAAATTCTCGAAGATTTACATTTACATTACGAATAGATTCCATGTATGCATGCATTTATTTTATTTATGCAGATAGGCTAAGCATCTGAGTACAACAATTCTACACAATTGTAAACATTATGACATTGAAACTGGAGTAATAATCAGACAAGATCAGTCACACAAATCATCACCGACTGCCAACATGTAAAGAAACCAACGATTTAAATGTTACACTACATTATTCTAACCCCGCTTACTTTATCTCCGCCTGATGTTTTCTTATCTCCGCTCGAAGTTTCTCGTTAACTCGCGACACTTCAAGCGACGCGTGTATGGCCACCGTCTCGGGACCTGCTCACAAAAAACGAATCTCCCAAAGGTTTATATGTAACGAGTCCCACAGACCGTAAAAATAAAGTTCTAGAAGCAATAATTAGAGTAATAAAATACACTCAGATGCTAAATGATGGTTTTAAGTTTGCTGATGAATTGCTGTTTAGAGTTGATCACAGAAACGAACTCCATGTCCTCCGTGACATCTGCCAACTGTAGGAGGATCCATTATTACATAACTTTCAGCAAAGAGCTCACAATTTCAATCTCCCCAATAATGACTCGATGAACTTTATCCCAAGAACATGTACTAACAATCTCAACAATAAATATTAAGTACCCATAATGTCAATTGTGCCAATGTAAACCTATGTTATGGCTGTTGTTTATGGAAAAAAACCGAATATACATACACAGTCAAACGTAATTGCAAACTGTTCTACAAGTACGGAATGCATACGTAAACACTAAACAGTCAAAATGTAAACGTGGAACATAGAGAAAGTAAATTTCGAACGCAGAGAAAAAGTAAATGTGGAATGCAGTCTAAAACAAATGTGGAACATGGAGAAACTTAATGTGGAACACAGAGAAAAAGTGAATGTGGAACGCATGAAAAAAGTAAATGTGGAACGCAGACAAAAAGCAAATGTGGAATGCAGACAAAAAGTAAATGTGGAACGCAGACAAAAAGTAAACGTGGAACGCAGAAAAAAGTTAATGTGGAACCCAGAAAAAAGTAAATGTGAAACACAGTAAAAAGTAAATGTGGAACGCAGACAAAAAGTAAATGTGGAACGTAGAGAAAGTAACTTATCGTGCTAAAAGGTTTAACGTTACCGGTGGCAGTTGGATTACACTTGAGCGACGTTATCTCCAGTTGCTGTCGATGGATCTTGTTGTTCGCTTTGCTCAGTCGCTCCTGAATGGAAGCCAGCGTACACGAGAGATGAGCGTTCTGCTCTCTCAACGTCATCGTCTCTCGATCGTATTTCTTTCGGAGCGAATTCTCGATTGAGGATCTCGTCTCATTCTTTGCCAGATTCCTCGCCAGTATTTCTTCCTTCAGCTCGGCCTGCGATGACAAAGAAATGGCGTAAAAAAATATCAAGGGCAGTGATGGAACCAAGGACGTTTAACCATTGTCGTCTGCGGTACTGCCATCAAAATGCCCAAGGTATCAATCAATGGGCATTTCAAGTGTCCATGGAGTCATCTACGTATGTCCAACCCTTGATGAAGGGTTGGGCAGTAGGGTAGCACTGTGGGCTGTTCTATGTTAAATGACCTCCACTCAAAGACAGTTGAGAGTGTGTGGACCGTTGTTTGCCTCGCAAAGGTGGCTTATTTCTGAGATTTAAATCTCAGGGTAGCAAGGTACGTACGCAGAGACCTAAATAACGTGGAGTCCATTCAAATGGTCAGTGGTGGTGAAAGGTTTCACCTGATCAAGTCATTGAAGAATTAACAGGGTCGAGGTCATAAATGGTCACTAACTCACTATATAAAATCCGAGTACATTTTAAAATTTTTATTCGTGCAATTAAAAATGATAATCCACTGGCAAAGCCAGGTCAAAGAGGATGACTGAATCCAAACTAACTGTTTAATTCTGGACAAGCAGTTTAAATTCATATTTTAGCCTTGTTCCTTTTCACAATGTCATCTGCTATGAAGATTGAATTTTTAATATAAAGCCTTTAATATTAAACCAATCGTCAAATTCGGAATTGTACAATTTGCTACTGTAGTGTACATGTAGTCGTTCCATACTATTTTTTTATTTTTTTATTCTGAATGGTCCATCTGTTTCCATAAAAGCTCGATTGACTGATTGATTTATTGCTTAATACATTTTACTGATCAAGAATGAAACATAAACAATGTAGAACCAATGACTTTCAAATTCAGAAGCAGTCATGAACTCATGATTGAAGTCTTACTTCGACTTTTCTGTAACACTCGACTTCTTGTATATACTGCTTCTCTTGCTCTTTGTAAAAATTCACCTCCTCAGACTTCTCAGCATTTTCCTACGACACATCAACATATACCGGTAATAATACAATCGAATAACTCTGCAATATTCACGAATAAACACAACAAATTTGTTCAAGAATACAACTGAACAACCAAATTAATAGAGGCATTGAACATTATGACCAGTTAATAGTGTATTAATAGATGAAAATGAGCATGCAAGATGGCATTGAAAACTTGTCCTATTTGGCCTTTTGTAATAAACAAGAAACAATTCGTTTTTAATTGCATTCAATAAATGTCTGTACACCAAAGCATGACTAACAATTGGTCAATAAAATACACTAACATACTTACCTACTCACTCGCTCACTCACTCACTCACTCACTCGTGCACCCACCTACCCTCACTCACCCACCACCCACATATCCTTACTCAACCACCCACCCACATTTAAGGGTAATTAAACTGGTTGCGTTTGAGTTATCACGGCGTGTTCATACTTTCTGCAAACAGCAGATGCGTTCTTCAAGCTGTGCAATTCGGATGCGCTCTTGGTTGACCTTCTCCTCGAAAACCTCCTTCTCCTTCTGCTCAACCACAGCCTTCTCCGACCGAATCTTCATTTCGCCTGCAACAGCAGCACGTCAACTTAAACTAAGCACGTGAAATGAAAAACGCTCAATGTTCATTTTCACTGCATGTTGTATAAAATATTCATAACTAGAGGCCAATGAGAACATACCCTGCCATAACATAGCCTACCATGGCATAACAATCTACCACAACATGACCTACTCTAATGCAACTTACCTAAAAATAACCTGCCATAACGTTGAGCTTTCTCAGTTATAGGGCCGACCATCTGGAATGAGATCCTTAAAAGCTGCATTTATTACATCAGACCAATCAAACTTTTTGTCATAAATCTCTAAGTCATTTTTATTTTATCCACGGCTGGGTTGGCGAGCGCTCCCGAGTAAATTTGTTTGAAGTGGTGCTATATAAATCTATTGACTGAATGAATTATAAAGTCGTGGCATGCACCTGTGACTCTCAGATGATCATTAGTCTTATTTATAAACAAGTTATTGTCCTAGTTTCCATTGTCATCATGAGATGTGCGATAATTAATCTAGTCGTTGATGCTTGCAAGACTGTTGTCTACCGAAGGTTTACCTGTCAGTCGCTTTATCCATTTGTCACCTGCTCTCCAAAGTTAATAATTAATATACCTTTAATTATATATATATGTATGTATGTGCACTTGCTATAGCGCCCCTTCCGAGAGTTCTTCTCAGAGGCGCTCCCGACTACAGCGCGGACACTGAATTGAAGTTTCACCGCCGAAGCGCCGAGCAATTGCATGTGAAGGACTTGCCCAAGGTCCCTACGCGGCGGTTTGAGGTGGATTCGAACCTGCAACCCTCCGGCTGCAAGGCAACGAACATACCCATTACACCACCACGCCCTACAAAATATGCTTAATAAGAAAAACAATGTATTCCTAATCAAATGTTTTTATGTAGCTCCTTTGGTGTTTGATGCTAACTTTCAACGACCAGTCTTTCGATTTTCTCCCTGCTTCGTTCCTCCACCTCCCTCCGTCCCCTGTCTCGTGCGTCCTCCAGGTCTCGTCGGAACTGACGGTTCACTTCTTCCAGCTTCGTCTTCGACTCCTCCTGCACTCGACGACTTTCTTCCGACTTTGAGTGCAGCGCAGCGATGTGCTTCACAAGTCCTAAGAAAAGTTGAAAATAGTAACAGTTACATAAACGATTTAAATGTAATAAAGTTACTTAAACCATTTATATAATAAAGTGACATAAGCCATTTATTTATGTAACAAAGTAAACCATTATGTAATAAAGTTACATAAACCATTCATGTAACAAAGTAAACCATTATGTAATAAAGTTACTTAAACCATTCATATAATAAAGTCACATTTATATATAAACCATTTATGTGATAAAGCAAACCATTATGTAATGATGTTACAAAAACCATTATGTAATAAAGTTACACAAAGCATTCATGTAATAAAGTTACATAAAACATTACGTAATAAAGTTACTTAAACCATTCATATAATAAAGTCACATTTAAGCCATTTATTTACATAACAAAGTAAACCACTATGTAATGATGCTACACAGACCATTACGTAATAAGTTACATAAACCAACATGTAATGAAGTTACATTTAGAAACCATTATGCTATAGAGGTTGACTGACTTGTAGATAGGTAGTCCTACCATTTCACAAAGTACCAGCAACACAGAACTAAACGCTACCATTGAAGAGCCACAATTAATCAATAGGGGACAAGTGAAATTTACAAGGATTGCCAATTTAATTAGGATTCACTAACATTTTGCCAAAATGAGAAGACACAAGAGAACATAACACAGTACTACATAGGTACTAAGGACGGTACTAAGCACACATTATACAGAATGAAATTATATTTTAGTGAAAGATACCAAGAATTGCAGCGATGTAAATATACTTACAGAGGACACCGTAAATATTGATGCTTAGATGCTTTAAACTGTACAAATATTCAGTGTATGTAATAAATTGTTCAAAGTTAAGTGATAAGTAAGAGCAGGCAGGCAGGAAACGAGAATGCTCAGCAAAACAGAGAAATTAAGTCAAGCAAAAATCACAATACACCACCAACAATAGAACTGCTATAGACGACAATGGTAATGACAACAATGGCAACAAAGACCACAGTACAACGTCGATGACAACGACGATGACGTCAGAGAAATTCTTCCGGACCCCTCACCGACGTCGGACAGCCTGACGTTGAATCCACAATTCTCCAGCGTAGTGACCATCTCGTTTTGCCAATTCAGTTGGACCTGGATGATGGAGCCGATGATATCACGGAAGTCGTGTAGCACCGGTTGTGTCACGAGCAGCTGAACGGCATTCATTTCATTGCGAAGCATCATGAGCGTGTCCGCTGGATTTTTCGACACGTGACCCTGAAAGCAGGTCATCACATCAGAATTTATTGTCTTCCATGATAAATCATATACCACCACATAGCAAGGAAATACAATTTTAAAAAATCATGGATTTTTTTCTTTTATAACTAATATAGTAATGTACTGGCCTTGTTAGCTACACCGGTAAGCGAGAGCGGCATACGTCTGTTGGTTGCAACAGACTGCAGTTCAATCCCCGGGCTAGGAGTTGACATTCAGAGATTTAGATATCTCGGGCTAGCACGTGTGGAACGCGGTGGCGCAAGCTGCTGTGGAGTGACCTTGGGCAAGTTGCTTACCCATCATTGTCTGTGGGGAAGGCAACGGGAAACCACCTCACTCATCTCATCCCCAGGGGTGTAAAGCCAATGAACCTGCCTTCGGGGGGAGAACCATCATCATTATTGTATTATATATTGTGCCTTTCTATGCAATAGCCTTTCAAAAGTGCTCCCAGCGCGATCGACCCCAAGAGAAAAGGCAGTTGATTTGAGGCGAGTGAAAGATGAGGAAAGACCTACAGAGAGAAAGACAAGAGTGAATTGAAGGTGGAAGTCAATAGTACTTTCATAGTAACCATAAACTCAAAGTCATGTGCCACAGTCACATATTTGTATCACAAACTACAATATTTATATATAACTAAGAGCCTATCAACACTTAAATTTAAAGAGCAAGACCAACAATCATGCATACATGCTTCTAAGATGCATTGATTTGAACTATGAGGAGTGCATATACAACAGGTGGTTTCAGGTGGGGCGCGGTGGTGTAGTGGTGGCGTCATTGCCTTGGAGCCGGAAGGTTCGAGGTTCGAATCCACCTCACCGCGTAAGGACCTTGGGCAAGTCCTTCACTCACAATTGCTCAGCGCTTTGGCGTGAATTCCGATGCAGTGTCCGCTCTGCATTCGGGAGCGCCTCTGAGTAGAGAGAGCTTGAAGGGGTGCTATGACAAGTGCACATACAATTACAATTATTATAATTATAATTCGAAAAGAAGTAACAAGTACACGTAAACAAACGAGTGATGAAGAATTATTCTTACAGTGGACACCTGGAGTTCTTCCTTCAGCTTTCCTCCGCAGTCCTTGATGGACTGCAGCGTCATCTCCATGTCATCGCATTTCTTGTTCATATCCTAAAGCATCGAAACCATTAACTGACAATAGATTCCAGGTTGAACACCACTCCTTGACTTTGACTTTTTGTTTAGATCTCTATATTGACATGTAAGATGATATTATCTGTCTGTCTATCTCAGTCACATCATAGCACCTTCAACATACTTTCCCTGAGTACTGAGTAAAAGTTCTAAGGTAATTTAAACATACTCACTTGCTGAGGATTGAAAAAAGAATTATCCCAGAATCAAATTATATATATGTAAGCTGTGCCTGACAGTAGAATTTTAAAACATCAGGAACAAACATTGCCAGCCACTATCTTAAATAAAGCACAAATTTAACAGAAAAACCCGAATAGAATCTAACAATTAATCATTATAATAATTAATCATTATAACAATTAATCATTAAAATAATCAATCATTAGAATGATTAATCATTATAACAATTAATCGTTGAAATAATTAATCATTATAATAATTAATCGTTATAATAATTAATCGTTATAATAATTAATCATTAAATAATTAATCATTATAATAATTAATCGTTATAATAATTAATCGTTATAATAATTAATCATTAAATAATTAATCATTATAATAATTAATCATTATAATAATTAATCATTAAATAATTAATCATTATAATAATTAATAATTATAACAATTAATCATTAAAATAATTATTGAAAAGCATTTAATGATTGTACATACTGATATTTTAGCGTTGAGATTGTTGCTATCTTCGATGATTTCCTTGATCTTTGAGATGATTTGATCGTCCGTTAAATCATCATCGTCATCATCCATCACGTCCTTCACATTTGCGACACATCGCAATGACAACAACCGTTGCATTCGACGTCTCAGTCGTGACAACTTTGACAACAACAACAATAACATAAGTCGTGACAACTTTGACAACAATAACAACAATAACATAAGTCGTGACAACTTTGACAACAACAACAACATAAGTCGTGACAACAACAACATCAGTCGTGACAACTTTGCCAACAACAACATAAGTCATGACAACAACAAAAGTCGTGACAACTTTGACAACAACAACATAAGTCATGACAACAACAACAACATAAGTCGTGACAACTTTGACAACAACAACATAAGTCATGACAACAACAACATAAGTCGTGACAACTTTGACAACAACAACATAAGTCATGACAACAACAACAACATAAGTCATGACAACTTTGACATCAACAACAACAACATAAGTCATGACAACTTTGACAACAACAACAACATAAGTCATGACACTTTGACAACAAGAACAACATAAGTTGTAACACCATTGACATCAACAACAACAACATAAGTCATGACAACTTTGACAATAACAACAACATAAGTCATGACAACTTTGACAACAACAACAACATAAGTTGTAACACCATTGACATCAATAACAACAACATAAGTCATGACAACTTTGACAATAACAACAACATAAGTCATGACAACTTTGACAACAACAACAACATAAGTTGTAACACCATTGACATCAATAACAACAACATAAGTCGTGACAACTTTGACAACAGCAACAACAACATAAGTCATGACAACTTTGACAACAGCAACAAAAGTCGTGACAACTTTGACAACAAGAACAACATAAGTTGTAACACCATTGACATCAATAACAACAACATAAGTCGTGACAACTTTGACAACAGCAACAACAACATAAGTCATGACAACTTTGACAACAGCAACAAAAGTCGTGACAACTTTGACAACAAGAACAACATAAGTTGTAACACCATTGACATCAATAACAACAACATAAGTCGTGACAACTTTGACAACAATAACAACAACATAAGTCATGACAACTTTGACAACAACAATAACAACATAAGTCATGACAACTTTGACAACAAGAACAACAACAACATAGGTCCTGACAACTTCGTCAATATGAAAATAGAGCTGGTTAAAAATATTCTTAAAATTAAATTGCCAAAAGCTTGGAATAACAATTAACAGTTTAACACTTTATGTATTTCCAAAAACTCAGTACACCATTGTCATTAAAGAGTTAAAGCTAACAGTTATTGCAATACAATTCAACCAATCTGATATTGCACAAGGTCTTCTTAATTCACTCGTGCAACAATAGACAAAAGATATTAGCCAAAGGAGATTACTGTGCTCGTGAGATCTTTCAACTCTTGCGTATTCGAGTTATTCGATTTGTTCATTTCACTCTGCTTCGTATGAACGTCGTCCAACTGCTTCTGCAAATCCTTCTGGTGCTGAATGACACAATTTTCAGAAAAATGTAATTGAATAAAAAAAATGCAGTCAATTAATTTTAAAACACAACATGAATTGCAGCAGAATTGCCAAATTCACCTACAACCTTACTTATCTACATGTACTTACCGGTACTCACTCTGTGAAATCACAATGCAAATATTATAGGAGGTTATTATGGCAATTTATATCACACTGCAATTATTACAAAAGGTTGCTAAGGCAGTTTATAACCTCTATGAAATCCCAATGCAATTATTGTAAGAGGTTGCAATGGCAATTCATGGCATCTATGAAATCACAATGCAATTATTAAGGCAACCCTGACAACTCAAAGTCTCTTAAAAAAACACCATGCAGTAAATCCATCCCAGCTTCGTACCGTCCTAAAGTCCTGCTGGTGGTTATTTGCGGACTTGTGATTTACATAGCACTCGTCTCCCAATGTGGTTTTGTGTGATGCTGAGGTATTTATGCATCAACCAACCGTCTATATTTAATCCAATAATTCATCTAAATCATAAACAGAACTTTCCAACCTGTTTTTCCTGTCGAAATTCCACTTTCGCTTTGTCCATTGCTTTACTGAGAGCTGAGTATCGTTCCTCGCTCGACTTTAAGCTCGACTCTGACTTCTTAAGACTCTGGTAAAACAATCACACGATGCTTATGATTCATAGCACCATATTAACAACAATAGATCTGCCACCGTATATACTTATATATAGACATCAGCTATACAGGAAGATACAGACATGTCCATGCATAACATGATATAGTAAATATAATGTTATACAATGAATATGTATATAATATAAATATATATAATTACATACATACATACATATTACATACATACATACATACATACATACATACATACATACATACATACATACATACATACATACATACGCCTACCACATACATACAAACACCTATGCACACATAGAGTCTACACACACACACGCACACCTAGACACCTGCGCACACGCACACACAAACATGCATACATACATATGTATAACTTTGTATAACTGACCTCCCCGACTGAGATCAAGTCACCCCGCATCTTTTCGAGATCAGATTCGAGTAGCTTGTGAGCATCGATAGCGCAGAACTGAAAGACAGTTAAATCACAGAATCAAGATCAGCAGATCTCGAAAATTAATATCAACCGCAAGATCCAACGCTGACCAAATAGAAATAACTTCAAAATGGAGTGTAATTTTTGCGTTGACAAGTGATGAGCGGGATAGGGTAAAAAAAATTAAAATTAAAAATTGCATAACGTCCTTTATGAACGGCCCCCCCTTAGTCATAATTCATAGAACTGTTCTAAATTACCGAGCCTAGTCAACTGAACATTGATTCAATAACCAAGCGCTACTGAATCTGTGAGCGGTGCTATACAAATGTTCAATTACAATTACAATTACAAGGTACTCACGGATGACTGAAAGGAAGCAATCTGCACATCTTTGTCCGACAATTCATCCTTCTTTCTCTCGACATCGCTTGTAAGCCGACAGATTGTTGTATCCTAAAGGACACAATTCAATTCAATCAATCAATCAATCAAAATTCATATAGCGCCCCTTCAAGGTACCTACTCAGAGGCGCTCCCGGCCGAGATCAAGTGGGGAAAAAACAGTCTTCAACAGTTTGTGAAATTGAAAACAGCTTGGGAGGTGTCGCATAGTCAAGGGAAGTCCATTCCAGGTTGTTGGGCCAACCACAGAGAACGAACGCCTCTGCATTGTTGCAGAGTGAGTGAAAGGAACCATTAAGTCACCATTAATTATGCAAAGCAAACACCTCAGATGTAAACATTCTAACAAGAGAACTACAAAAGAATTATTTAAACAAGCACACTCGATGTGGATATTGCAGCATTGACACAATAATAATGATAAATAATAATAATAATAAAAGTTAAACTTCTCACTTAGAGCCTTTGTAATAATAACCGAACAAGTTAATTCTGGAAAGCAATTATTAGTACCGTACATTCAGAAGGGAAAATTTGGAAAAAACAGACAGGTAGGCCTAGGCAAGACAAAGAATGATGTGCCTACCTTCATGGCAATATCTTTCTGGACTTGTGTCAGGAGACCAGACAGAATGTTCTTATCTTTACGATATCTCTCGAGCTCCTCTTTCAAACCGTTAATCTCGAGAACTTTGTCGTCCAGTTGTTTCTGCGACGTGGTCTTCAGTTTGAACATCTGCAAAAATTAATTAACAGATTACTGGACTGTAACAGTAGGTAATTTAGAACTGCAAAACTGTCATCCATTGTTGCGACACCCCATCAACCAATCTAGACGTCTAGGGGGAAGGAGGGGGAAGGAGGGGGGAAGTTCCCCAAGGAATGACATTCCTCCCAGAAAAAATCTTGAGCTACTGTTCACATGCATAAATGTGCCTGAATTCCCCCAACCCCAAAGGATGGGCTAGATAAAACACTGACCATCAATACAGTCTGGTCCAGAGACTATCTATAAACATGAAATCAGAACTTTGCGTACTTTGGCTGTCCATGAATGACATCCTGTACAGATGACGAGAGGGGTCAGATATGGGTGATGCTACGTAATCTACGTAAACTTTGAGCACCTCTGAGCAGAGATCTTGAAGGGGCGCAATATAAATTAATGTGATTGACTGATAAGTGATTGAATCAAGCACCAAAGACCACCTGTTCAACCAACCTTTTCGTTTATGTCGGCCATTTCGCCGGTCCTCAGCTCGATCTGGTTTTCAAGATCCGCTATCCTTGCCTGCAACGCTTCAACTTCGATTCTGTTTGACGCGTTGCTGACGGCCTGACTCAGCTGATTGTGCAGACACTCCACCTGAGAAGTCATCTCTTTCACTCGACAATCCTTGTGGTGATTCTCCACCTCAAACTTTCGCAGCCTGTGCACTTCGTTCTTCAGTTCGGCAATTCTTCTATCCTGTCAAAAACACGACAAGTATGAAATCAAGGTCGCACTGGCAAATAATAATAACAACAACAACAATAATAAGTATAATAAATCTGATCTGTAAAAACTAAATAGAAACCTAAAGCTAACATTCCAGTTATAAAAAATAATAATAATAACAACAACAATAATAATAACAAACCGTGCCTCTGAAGATCGTTCAGTGTAAAAAGATATCCTTTGTATGCGATAACATACTGTTTGGTTCATTGTCTTTTAGGCTGATTGATGATGATGATGATGATGATGATGATGACGACGACGATGATGATGATGATAGTGAATGCTTATAACATCACCATTCTTCACGTTGTTCCTTTAGTTGCCTGTGACCTCCTTCATCATCCAGTTCATCAACTCCATTCTTGGGTTTCCTCTTCCTCCCCCCATTTCCCATTTAACAACACTATTATTGAGAAGATACCTTTTTCAAGACTTCCTCCGAGTTGTCAGATGGATCAGTGCACAGGTACTTCTGAGCCTGCCCACTGGGACCTACAAAGATTAATAATAATAATAATAAATTATGATTAATAATAATAATAATAATAATAATAATAATAACAATAATACTAATAATTTTTTTCTTTAATGAAATGCCTGCAAACGCACTGCGCGGTACATGTACAAGTTATGCAACAATCTTAATTAACATCAATCTTAACTACCATCAGAACAGACAGCCTGCAATACACGATGCTAATAGCAACCTACAAAGCACATCTGCCCTATAAATATGGGTTTCGATCTCGGTACTTCTCGCTCTCCATGCCAGCGTGTTAATTATATAATGCACTACTAGGCTGTTTTAGACTTTAGTCACAAGCAATTAAGAAAACTACCAAAGTAATTAACGGCTGTTACTCATAATGGCTCCACTAAGTAGGGGTAACTGATAAAGTATCTTGTGAGGTGCGGTGGTGTAGCAGGTACGTTCGTCGTCTTGCAGTCGAAGGTTTGCAGGTTCGAACCCACCTCAAGTCGCCGTGTAGGGACCTTGGGCAAGTTCTTCACTCACAATTGCTCAGCACTTTGGAGTGAAACTCTGATGCAGTGTCCGTGCTGCAGTTAGGAGCGCCTCTGAGTAGAGAGCGCGAAGGGGCGCTAAAAACAAGTGCACATACAAACAAATAAACATAAAGGCCGTGTTCAATTCCTCATAATGATTACACTGTTGTCTTAAACTCTTAAAAACTATGAGCACATGAATCAATTATTTCTGTAGAATTTACCGGGAGAGTTCCGCTTTGGCATGCTGCTTCCGTCGCAAGGCATTGAGCTTGACGTCATTCTGGCACTGAAAGGGCGTGTGGGTTGATATGCTGGATACGTACTGTTTCCCTGTTGACCAACAGACATGTTGGAAGAAGCCGAGGAAGCGGTTGATGGCGTATCTCCTAAGTGGGGAAACGTTGTCTTCAAGCAAGTCTTTGGTGGAGTGATGAACTGCCACTCCTTCACTTCGCTCGAGTTCAACATCTCGGCTGCGTGATGTGGACAAGGACAGCCCTGCAAAGGAATTTTTACCAATAAACCAGTATCTTTCACAAGTAGCCATTATTTGTATTGTCAAAGTCGCCATACTCATTACTCAATGTCACAATATTGTCACATTCAGTGACGTTTAATACCAGTGGAATCGCAAACTTTTGCCTCACGATTATAATATTTTTTAGAAGTACCAATTATATAAGCCCTCCATCGCTGCCACAGTCGTCATCGTCGTCGTCATCATCATCATTATTGTTGTCAGCAGTACCATTGTTTTTGTTATAGTCCTCCTCCTCTTCCTCTTCCTCGTTCCCCCTCATCATCATCATGATTATCATCATCAATCAGCCATAACTTCCACCATGCAACACCGGAGTCTCGAAATCGTGGACCGATATATCATTTGGAATGGCATTCCATCCATGCCATGCCAGATACCACGGACATAAACCTTGGCCTTTCACTAACCTCTAAAAACCGTTCTTTGTAGCCGCAGTTTGGCCACGCACCAAAGGAGCGCTACATCCAGTTTATATTGATTGACTCACAGACTGATTTTCTGATTGGCTGATTGATTGATAAATTGATTGATTAATGGATTGATTGATTGATGGATCAATTTATTGATCAAAAGAAGAACTTTGATGGTTCTTACAGATGCGCTTTCAGTTTCGAACTCGTACTGAACAGCCGTCTGTCCAATACCGATCTTGATGATATCGCGTGGAGTCAGACGAACCATTTTGTTGCAGACTTGATGACCGTTGATGTACGTGCCGAATATCGTGTTGAGATCACGCAAAACGAAATAGTCTCTGCGCTCGTCGTATTCGATTATCGCATGTTTGTTATCAACTGCGGGGCACTGTATTAAATAGACACACACATCAACACATTTAAGTGGTGTGCAGAAATATAAACGTAGAAATTATATTGCAGAAGCTAACACTAGCCAGCCATTGCATTTATTCACTTGCGGTTAGTGGTAGTTAGACTAGTTAGTGCAGTTGCTTAAAGCATCAACATTAAGCAACTGATGTTAAAAATCCGCAATATTATCTACCAAGTATGATTTGGTTGGGTGTTAAACATCTGAACATCTTTCTTCGTATCAAAAACCATCATCTTAACTGCTATTTACACGATCATAACTTCATCATTAGAGTAACTGGATTTAAGCACTTGTACTGATAGTTAAGCATTTTAAAACATCCCAGTTCTATTTATGGTGCTGTATAAGTTGTCGCACTTAGATCCAAAGTTACAATCTATCGACGGGGAGTGCAGTAATAAGGCATGGATCATGATGGATGCATAATTAAGTTATTAGACTATACTCCTAAAATTAGATCGGCTTATATCAATGTAGCCTATCATTATGTATGCAATTAAAACTTACCGGAATTATAATATCGCAGCATTCTCTCCCAATTGTAGTAGCCTTACAAGTTGAAAGCGGAACAACACCGCACGGACCATTCAGCCAGGCCTTCATTGCAAAGTTTCAAAAACTTAATAAACAGCGCCTAAAAATAGTCTGAAATTTCCGTTGCGACGATTGCGAAAAAGTATTAATTCACTGGCAATAAAGAGCCATGACTTGTGTTTCTATAGGCCTGCGTTGTAGAACTTGTAGTAAGTTATTATGCATATAATATTATGCTCATGAAAATAACTTGAGGTTTCGTTTAAATATTTATTGATGCAATATAGACAACTTTTAAGTCAATAAAAGTGTCAAGCAATATTTAAAGCACGCGCGCTACAATTCATATATTATTTATAAACAGAACTGCCGCCATCTTTAATCAGACGACGTATCAGCTGGAGATAGCATAGCAACAAACAAAACTCTCCAACCCACAAGAACTTATTATGAGTGTAAACTTGTTGTACTTAAATTGGATTTTATGTATAATGAAGTTTTAATACATGATAAGTTTCACTTTTTGTTTCTTCAACTTTACAATAATAAAACTGAGCTTATTTGTTAACAGGTTCATAAAAGGCAAAATTGAATTTGGTTACAAGATTATGAGCGAAGTAGTGATCTAAGAGGACGCGTCTAAGCGTAAATAAGTAAGTATTCAATCAATTCGCAGTTGCAGGCGGTATTCTGATTAATTTTCATAACAGTAAATTTTTAATAATTTATTATGCTTGCCTGACATTTTCTGCTCATTTTGCAACTTTCGCTTTCAAAGGCATGGAGGCAAAAATAATCATCGATTACGTCAATTTTCAAATTTGTTAATTTCCAAGTGAAATCAGAATAAAGATCTGTGAAAGTCGGAAAGATTGACGGGTTTAAGTTTTGTATTTTAAAAGCGATGTAAAGCAGAAAATGCTAAGTGCTCCGTTTTATAGGTCATAAATAACATTGGAGATGTTGTTTCTATAATTTTGTCTACAGTAGGAGGTTAAAATAATGAAGTCAATCCCAAGGACTCTATATTTTTAGGCTAATAATCTATAGGCCTATGCCTATTATTAGAAAAACAGAGGACGCAATATTGGTTATGTTGGTTGCGGAAAAGGTAGACCTACCTGAGTGATTGGTTCTCGGTGTACAGAGCGGCTCTTAGGAAAAAAGTGTCTTCTTAACTAGGGCTTAGTTATAGTAAGCGGGTCCCTATGTTGGTTAGGGTTCAGGTTTAGGGGTAGTGAGGGTCGGTTAGGGTCAGGTTAGGCATCGTGAGGGTCGGTTAGGGTCAGGTTAGGCATCGTGAGGGTCGGTTAGGGTAGGCATCGTGAGGGTCGGTAAGGGTTAGAAGTAGGGTTAGTGCAGTCATTCATTAACACAGGGACCCGCTTACTATAACTATGCCCTTAACTAGGCCAAACTGACCTGTGATTATTTTAAATGTCTGATTTAGATGGAGCAGTTCACGGGAATGAAAGTTTCTATGGTGGAAATTTACGACTTATTTACAAAGTACTTTTTAAATTTTCTCGCTAATTATATGCCCTTCATGAATAGATTTTTTCTTGCTTCCAATCTATTTTTATGACTGCATTATCGCACGTTTCTAATTTAACGCATCTGTGGGTGTCACTGGGTGATTGCAGCCGAAACTCGTTTTTTTTGGGGGGGGGGGGGGGGGGGTCAGCTCTGATCTCCGTAAGTCAACCAAATTATGATATATGATACAATCAAAGCGTATTGCTCTGGTGTCATGACTGAATGTGTGTGGGGCACTGGGGTTAAAAGTATACATAGTCTCAGGCTTTTTTGGTGTGTTACAAAAACAGAAGAATCACAAACCTGTGACCACGCATACTTTTAAAGAGACAAAGAACGATGCTGGAGCTACATAAAAACCATGTACTTCACACTCCATCGTCAGGTGCGTCTTTCGCACACTCAATACATAAAACCTTGGTTTCAACAGACATTTATTTGAATTTCAGTTCTGAACCACTTCAATCATAGCACATCTGGCTTTTCGTAGATATAAGCACGAAACCAGTCTCAGATTCTCATTTGACGTTAATTAAAGACATTTCTGAATTGTCAGAATGTTACAGGTTAATAATAACTAACAACGCCCAACACCTTTCTTTAATATTAGACAGATAACATGGGGATCAATCATAAAATGCGTATTCCCCAAATATTTTAATCGAGGAAAGCTAGTATCAACATAGAGACAGCCCAACATGAAAACACCTCAGCAGGTATACATCCCGAAGAAGAAAACAAAACAATTAAATCATGAAAAATTAAACAACTGAGGTGGATTTTAAAGCCAGTTTCATAGCGTTACATAATAATTATATGCTTAGCAAAATGTTGCAAACTTGAAAATTGCTGCAACCATGCACACCACACCACAGTGCACCATGGTTAGTTTTAAACATTGCGACCTTTTGGTGACTTTACAGAGAGCTCAGCGTTAGCGCACACAGATTATAGAAGGCACAAGTTCAGGAAACGGACAACCTAACTAAACATACCAGTCAATACATTTACAAAGACATCATCATCGCATATCACTCAGTGTATAAGCAGACAGCTTAACCGAAATAGCATGCTCAATTCTTACCAGGATGCGCAAGTCCAAACACCCAAAAGTGTTAAGCTAAAATTCTATTGCACACTCCTTGTTATTCCTCGACAAACATACATCAATTATAGCCCAGCATTATAAATATCAAATTGACGAACCGACATTTTTACTGCAGTTAGTATGTATGAATGAGTAATTGTTATAGTATCTACTCAGGGGTGCTCCCGACTACAGTGCGAAACCTGAATCGGAGTTTCACACCGAAGCATAAGAGCAATAAATTGCAAGTGAAGGGCTTGCTCAGGGTCCCTATGTGGCGGTTTGAGGTGGATTCAGACCCACAACCTTCCGACTCCAAGGCACCGAACATATATATCCCCCTACGCCACCACATAAACAGTGTTATGGCCACACTACCCGTTAATTAGTTAAATGGCATTTAACAAAACTATTTAGTATGTATTTAAAAAGTTAACTACTTCTTTTAACACCAGTTGTAACCACAAAATTTCAAATCGGCACCTACATAAAACTTTACTCTTTTTCATACTACTTCTTTCAGCTCACGAGAGTCTTTCAGAAATCTGCGAACTTAGCCTACCAACTGGTCCACAATGACTTTATCACACACCAGTGTATCATTACATAAATTTTAGAACTGCACAACCCATTCTTCCCTTTTCTTTTCCATCTACCATGGTAAATTACTCCCATTAGAATTTCAATGAGCTTTATTACTATTTTTTTTATGTCACACAAGAGCTTATACAGCTGCACAAATCCATTTAGAACTGCACATTTTGCGTAAAACAGAATGCTAAAAAAACTCTGTCACACACACAGAGCTCTGACAAAGATTACGTTAACAGATGCAGAAAAGCTGTTCGATTAATTATAATTATTAATTTAGCAGTCACAGCGTCATTACAAAGATGCAGCTAAAAAAAATTGAAAAACCCCAAAAAACCTTGTTACCACTGCATGCATAACCATTCAGCATAAAGAAAACTAGTTTCATTGTTTCTAAACAGAGTTATTAACACCTAGTTGAACTACTACAAAAAGTAGTCAAAAACTAAGTACCACTTGTAAACTACGTGTAGTTAGTGCCCATTACTGCACTAATCAACTAATCATACATTAGATTTAAATGATAATGCACAGTGATGACCCAAATGTGCGACCAAAAACGACTTTCCAAATGACTTTTCATCGGGCTTGGGTCACAGTCACATCCAATCCACGACGAATAGAACAACTCCTAATTCCGCTCCCTTGCTGCCCCCCCCCCGTTAGCCACTAACAACACTAAATCACCAGATGCATTAAGTCATCCTCCATCAAATCTGTCTTCTACATCAAATCAGTTAAGTACAGACGTTAATATAATTTCCAAGGAATCTCGTATCTTACGAATAAATCAGCGACTCTCACGAAAAGTCGCGGGAAACTTAGCACAAAATTCACAATATACAATTAAAACCCTGCATAAATCAGCACAATTAATGCTACACGAAACAGGACAAACCGTAGAACTCATGTAAACAAATAGTGCACAAATGCATAAAAATATGAAAGTATGCAGCCATCTTTTTTACTCGCAATGGCAGTATATTAGTTGCAATGTAGACTTTGTATTAATGCAGATTTAATGCCATTCTCAATTTTGTAAACTTTCACCCATCAATAACCGCACGTCGTAAGGTAGTTGAAAAAACCTAAAGGGCAGAGAACACATCATCGTACTTTCGAAGGGAATTCCCCAATTCCTAGGTACACCACATGACTACACTGACCACCGCTACACTAGAACACTAGCCTGCACCCTAGAAATACTAATACTGCTATCTCTACTACCGATAATACTACTAAATTTATATTTCACAGTCCACAAGGCCTAGTCTTTGATTATCAGTATATAACAAGCAGACACGGACAGCAATATTCAATCCAAGCGAAATACGTCGCTCACAGATAATAACATCGCAATTCGAACATCAGCAGTACTGTTCTGCTTACATAAATCAAAGGTCATGAATATTCATCAATCATTTTTATACCATGAATATTCAGTGGCGATAAGCAACTGAACAGTTAATCAAAGGTCATGAATATTCATAAATCATTTTCATACCATGAATATTCAGTGACGAAAAGCAACCGAACAGTTTGGCTCGTGCAGCTGCCAAAAAAAGGAAAGAGAAACGCGACATAAAACAAAGAAACTTCAAGTAATATCACGCAACACAGCAGCACGCAATCGAAACGTCGCAAGTCCTGTGCAGTCCGGATAATATCGTCGCGACACAAACGACGCATGCAAGCGTTCGTATTATTAACGGAATTTTGGCTCGTCCGCGAGAGAGAAAAAACCGAAAGCTAAACAACACTAAACCCCAATTTGTCAAGCGCAAAGTAGTCTGTTCAACAAAAAAACGTAGACCAGTAATACTAGGAATTACACCGACCTCGCCCCCACCAAACAGCAAAATAGTTCGGTCCGACTATATACCATCAGACAACAGGAAAGGACAAGCAATGTCGTATCAACGGGGGTGACGGGCCGTGCACCCATGAACGTCTTAGTTGTTCACGGCTGTCTCTCGGGGGGCCCAGCCCATGCGCCGCCGCCGCTAGCGTCTGCCGTTCGGTCCCCATCTGATCGGGTGAGACGACTGCGCTGAAGCTGCTTGGTGCAAGTCGGGAAAGTCGTCGAGGCTGTTGGTGTCCGGGGCCGACCAGGGCGCCCCGCGCACCGTGTAGCCCTCCGGCGGGGTCTCGCTGCCTGGTCTATTGCTGTCGTCATGACGACTCTGCGGATGCTGGTACTGGGTCAGCATCTCATTCTCGTTTATGTCCTGCAACTGTTAAGCAACGAGAAGTTAAAGCAATTTTAAGTTTCTAAGAACTACACCGTTTAAATTTAAATTCAGGGCTTTTTTTAATGTGCAGTTGTACACAAAATGTGCAGTTCTAAATGGATTTGTCCAGTTGTAGAAGCACTTCTGTAAAGAAAGGTCATTATCCTCTGATTGGAAGTAATTTACCATGGAGGATGGGAAAGGAAAGAAGGAGTTGTGTAGTTCTAAAAATTCCTTAAAACAGCCCTGTTTAAATTCATTTCTAGGAAGCCGCCAAGAGGTTTTCAAGTTGTTCTTCCACAAAATAAACTGTCTCAGTTAATTAAATTTTATAATTAGTAATAATTCAATGTCCTATATAGCGGAAAGCTTCAGTTGATGGCGCTTCGAAACCAAGTCGTAATCGGGTCAACAAAACCAACAGCGGCCCACAGAGACTGAGACAACCCATCGTCGATTTAACTCTCTAATGATGAGCGTGCGCTTAATGAACGGGAAAAACCAATGCAACTCGTTGTTAAAGGGTTAAAGCAAACTAAAGCAGACAAGTTTTGCGACAAGAAAACATGTGTACACACATACATACACACACACACACAAACACACACATACATATCAATCTCCAGGAAGACCTTGGGCAAGTCCTTCACTCGCATTATTGCTCAGCGCTTTGGTGTGAAAATCTGAAGTGTCCGCTCTGCAGTCGGGAGTGCTTCTGAGTAGTGAGAGAGCTTGAAGGGGCGCTATATCAAGTGCACATACAAACAAACATACAAACAAACATATGCACACACAGTCACATACACACATACGCCATGCACACAAACACAAACATAGATACGAACACAGTCACACACATACATATGCACACACACATACACAGACACACACATTCATGTATACTCACATTCATACATACAACAGTAAAAACAACAATAGAATTCACACACTCACAAACATACAACAGTAAAAACAACAATAGAATTCACACACTCACAAACATACAACAGTAAAAACAACAATAGGACTAACATATTCTTCCTGAAGATTGAGAAGGTGATCCTTGCACTCCATCACAGCGTCCTCCGCTCCGCTGATGACGACCAGATTCGGGTCTTTGGCGTCGCGACCGGGGAATCGTATGTCGACCTTGAACTCGTCCATTATCCGATGAATGCCGCGACCCTTCGAACCGATGAGACGCGAATGGATGCGGTGGTCGATTTCGATCTCCTCAGACGACAAGTCCTCCTGCGAAGAAGAAGAAACCATTGCACAATTCATTAACCCTTTGAAACCATTGCACAATTCATTAACCCTTGGAAACCATTGCACAATTCATTAACCCTTTGAAACCATTGCACAATTCATTAACCCTTTGAAACCATTGCACAATTCATTAACCCTTTGAAACCATTGCACAATTCATTAACCCTTTGAAACCATTGCACAATTCATTCACCCTTTGAAACCATTGCACAATTCATTAACCCTTTGAAACCATTGCACAATTCATTCACCCTTTAGTGACAGAGGATATGGAATTTTCCCGTGGATATCGTTTTAACTGCACTGCGGTTGAAGAAGGGTTAAAAGACAGCTCCGGGAAATAAATATCTTCTAAATTAACTCAGAAACTTCGAACAAATGACTGGATAAATAAATGCTGTTTTATAGATGACTTTAGCTAATTAACTTTTGTAAGAAGGGAGGGAGGTTAGAGAAGCTTATTTGCAGGTACAAAATGTGCGAATTGCAACAGGAGAGAGGGTAAAAAATTCACACTATACAGATGAGTCCTAAGCACTAAACTATCAAGTACCCCATTTCCAAAGAAAAGAAGACTCTTCATGGAGACAATGCTTACCAATTCGTAGACCATCTTCAGGATATCATCACGCGCGGCAATCGCATTCACCTCGAGACCAGTGATCGCGATGACGTCGCTCCTGTCACCGTCTTTATCCGGAAACTGGATCTGGACGTCGAACTGCTGACGGATCTTCGTGATCGTCGCGCCACGACGTCCGATGATCTTCGGATGATACTTCGGATCGACTTCGATCTCCAGCTTGAAGTTGCGCAGCACCTGAACAAGTTGGAACTTAGGATCAAGCAGCGCAATAGAGGTTTTCTCGAATATTCTCTTCCTTGTCTTCTGTACCTTTTGTGTTTGTTTGTATGTGCACTTGTTATAGCGCCCCTTCAAGCTCTCTCTCTCTACTCACAGGCGCTCCCGAATGCAAAGCGGACACTGCATCGGAGTTTCACGCCGAAGCGCAGAGCAATTGTGAGTGAAGGACTTGCCCAAGGCCCTTACGCGGCGAGGTGGATTCGAACCTCGAACCTTCCGGCTCCAAGGCAACGACGCCACCACTACACCACCGTGCCCCACGATCCCCAACATGTACATTGTACAATGTACATGTAAGGATGCATGCACGTAACAATATGCAATTGTAAATATAAGCTTACTACATGCAATGGTGAATTTACAATGCATGTAATTATTTCTCGCATTTGCTATGGCGCCCCTTCAAGCTTGCTACTCAGAGACGTTCCCAGTGCTAAAAGTGTAAACAAAAGTGCCTGGCACTTCTTTGGGAAAGTTCCAAAAGAAGTGCCAGGACGCCCCTTACATTTTCAGGTGTGCTGGCCAAATAAGTGGCAGGACGGCATAGAGATTTGAAAATAAGCGGCAGGATGCTGTCCATGACCGTCCTGTCACACTTTAAACCCTGGGCGCTCCCAAATACAGTGTGGACACTGCATAGGAGTTTCACGCCAAAGCACACGAGCAATTGCAAGCGAAGAACTTGCTCAAGGTCCCAACGTGGCGGCTTGAGGTGGATTCGAACCTGGAACCCTCCGGCTCCAAGGCACCAAGCCCACCACAACGCCCCGAAGAGGAAAATAACAGTACAAACCTTCTGCTGTTTCTCGTCCTCCAACTGCTGCACTCTTTCCAGCAACGCGTCACGCGCCTTGTCCACGTTTGCACGTGGTCCAGTCACCCGGACGATGTCGACCTTTTCCTCGGCCGGAGGAATCGAAATGTTGACGTCGAATTCATCCATCATCTTGCGTACGTCACGTCCTTTCTGCCCGATGATGAAACGATGGAGGTCGTACGCAATCGCCACCTCCTCCGTCACTGGCATAAGACACTACAATACGCAATAGCATGGACAATCTCTTTAAACCAGAGGTGTCAAAGAGCTGGCCCGCGGGCCATTTCTGGCCCGCCATCCATTTTTTTCTGGCCCGCGGAGCCTTCCCTAAAGATTAAAAAATTATTTAAAATGTTGTCAAAATTTAATAAGAAGCAAAAAGTGGACATTGAATCAAGATCTTTTCGCAATATTTGGACTTTTCTGGGAATTGGCTGACCAAATCCGGAGCCCCTCTCAGATTACTGCCCAATTTTGCTCAGGAACTTCGACACCCTGGCCCGCCACTTGCTTGAAAATGTTCACACTGGCCCGCCACTTGTTAGAAGATGTTCAAACTGGCCCGCCACTAAAAAAGGTTTGACACCCCTGCTTTAAACATTCATTTATTCATTTCAAAGATTTATTAAAAAGATTTATATAGAGAACATTTCGTGAAATTGGATGCAAATTTTCGCCTACCCTGCCTCACTTTAAAATAGAATATCTCGGTCAAATTTTGAAATATTTAAATAAATTTTTTAAAATTGTGCTTGGAAATGGTGGACAAACAAATGATAAAATTTCCAGCAAAATCTAAAGTTGAAGGTGGGAAGGTCTGGTTGATCTGACATGGAATGATCCTATAATTTATATAACGTCCATTCAAGACCATACTCCTCAGAAGCACTCCTGATCCAATCCTGGCTAAAGAGAACAGCCTTTAAGAGTAGAACGTGGTCTCAAAGGCTTTAGGCGTATAACACGTAGTTCCACAGGGACCCAATTCCAGTTTGCAGTCCAAGTCTACTATTGCAATGAAAGTATGCATTTTCTGACTATGCTCGCCGTTAAAGAAATTCATTCAATACATTGTAAAATCTTCAGTTGTCAAAACTAACAACACACAGACACTAACAAATACAATAGCATGCAGGATACAGCAAATACACGGCACTCAGAGTCAGATGCGAACAGGCACTAGTTACGAACCAGAAGGGCGTTCCTGGCTGCCTCGCATTTGTCCTCCTGGCCGGAAATTAGTATGACGTCCTGTCTGTTAGGATTTTCCTTATCAACGATATCTTCACCGTTGACAGCAGCAGCAGCAGCAGCTCCCCCATCTTCATTCAACTGATCTAAAAAATAAACAATTTTTTAAAAAAAATTTATTTATTTTTTACAATTTTTTTTTTAAAAAAAGAGTGTTGATCGTTATTAGCATAATCAATTTGACACCGCGTTTTTATTTATTTATATTTATTTTTTCATTTATTTATTTTTTACAATTACTTTTAATTTAAAAAAGAGTGTTGATCACTATTAGCATAATCAATTTGACGTCTCATAAGATTCGTCAAACAATTAATTATGACATCGATTTCACCGCTTCAGCTTTTCACTGATAGCGTACGGTCAGTGTACACGTTATATAGTCAAGTCTAAGTCAGGGCGCAGGTTAAGCAGAAATCTTTAAAAATTTCTACCCTGGTGAGATTTGAACCCCAGACCTCTTGGCTAACAGCCCAGCACACGAACCATTATAGACTAAATAAATTAATTATGAATAAATAATTGTGGGGTGCGGTGGTGTAGTGGTGGCATCGGTCCCTTGGAGCCGGAAGGTTGCAGGCTCGAATCCACCTCAAAGTCGCCGCGTAGCAACCATGAGCAAGTCCTTCAATAGCAATTGCTCGAGCGCATCGGCGTGAAACTCCAATGCAGTGTCCGCAACACTGAGTAGAGAGCTTGAAGGGACGCTATAGAAAAGGAGAAGTAAATTACAAAAAATTGAACATACAAACACCAACGCAATTCAGTGTGCAGCAAGGTCAGAAACATCGCAATGCCATGGTGAAAATAATGCAATGATCAAACACTTTCTTTCGACGCAATTTATCACTTACTCTCGGTGTTTGCATTGCGATCGGGAAACTTGATGGAGACGCCGAATTCCTGAGTAATGTCCTGGACGCGATGACCTTTCGAACCCATCACCAGACCATGATACTTGTGCGGTATCACGCATTCAACCGTCACACGATTCTCCTAAAAATCCACAACAAATTGTACGCTGCAATAATTTCTGAACTCCTTCACAGTATGCAAATGTAAGTAAAAATATATTTATATATATGTTAGATGTATGTACAATTGTACATTAATAAACTAACGTATGCATGTGTTTGCATATTATGAAATATGTGTCTGTATATAATTATAATGATATGTGTGCACACTTGCATATGCATGAGATGTGTTTGCATATGTATGAGATGTGCTTGCATATGTATGAGATGTGTTTGCATATGTATGAGATGTGTGTCTTTGCTAGACTAAAACATCTGAGAAAAGACAAGAAGTTCTTCTGTTAATGATGCGCTAAAAACATCTGCAGATCTCACAGCAACTTCAAACTGTCATCTTTTAAAGCGTCCCATCCTTGTGCCAGAACTTGACCAACACTCAACATCTCTCAACACTTGGCCAACACTGAGGAGTTCTCTTGAAGGGGCGCTATATAAATGTACGATTACAATTACAATTACTCAAGATCACTTCTTAAGCTCAAGAACTTCCAAAATACATCAACTGTAAAATTAGCCTAAAGAGAAAAAATCTAGTCAATCATAAAAAGCAGCCAACCATGTACGAATCGGCATGCCTTAAAACTCTTCCTTATACATAACAATCTGCTTCCTACGAAACACGGAAGGACAGTGAAGGTGAGGTTTACCAGTTCACTGACGATCTCGAGGATGCGCTGCTGCGCTCCGTCGATACAGTTCTTCGCGCCCTTCAGAACGACCTTGTCGCTCTTGATGCCGATGCGAGGGAAGCTGATGATGACGCTGCCAAACTCATCGGAGATCTGGCGAAGGAGTTCGCCCTTCTTCGCGACGAAATGGCGATGGTGCTTTGGATCGACGTTCATCTCCACTTCCACGATGTTCTCCTGAAAAATTCAGACAACAACACATTTAGAATATTTATTTATTTAAGAAATTTTATATAGCGCCTCTTCAAGGCAGGCTACTCAGAATGATCCCGGCCCAACCACAGCTAAATAGGACAGTTTTTAGGTTCTTAATGAACAGAGTGGAGTGACCGCTGGGAACTAAGCGCAGTGTAACAAGGACGCCATTACAGGTTGTAGGACCAGCTATTTATACCAGAAGAATTATATCGATGGCAAAAGTAACTGTTGGTAATGAAATACTTTCTGAAGATGATGAGTAGAGCTTTGGACACCATTAATATGTTTTCCTTAACGGTGTATGTATGTATGTATGTATGTATGTATGTATGTATGTATGTATGTATGTATGTATGTATGTATGTATGTATGTGCACTTGTTATAGCGCCCCTTCAAGCTCACTACTCAGAGGCGCTCCCGATGCAGAGCGGACACTGCATCGGAGTTTCACGCTGTCAGATAGCAGTCCGCGAGCAAGGATTAGAAGTCTTCCGCTGGAAATACACACGTCACTTACGGCCGAGTCATCAGTGTTTTACAGGCACCTTAAAACCTTTGTGTATCACCATGGATGGACTGGGAGCGCCTCTGAGTAGCTTTTCTTGAAGGGGTGCTAGATAAGTTCTTGAAATGAATGAATGCTAAGAATGCTCTCCTTGTGGTAATCTATTGTTTTAGAGTCCCACAAATATTCCATGATAATACCATGTTTTCTTCCTTAATGAAAAATACAGGCGTACCTAAATGGAATTGGAGAACTACCGGTAGTAGCTAAAAATGTACAGCATCACAAGAAAAATTCTTTATAATGGATTAATCATAATAAGACCATTCGATTCGGGAGCTCTTTACTTCAACTTTGGCTGGCTCTGGATGTTGCCCACTGTCCTTAGAGGCGACTATGTGGTTCCACGTGCTTACATAGTCATCACACAGAATACGGCTTTCTCGTAATTACAATTCTGTATCACTGTACTTCCAACCGAAAAATTTTAAAATCAAATAGCAGGCGCCCTTTGTAAGAGAATCTACGGCATAACATCACGAAAGACAATTTCATGGCTAGTTCAAGAAACCCAAAGACTACAAGTTAAAAAAACCAAAGACTACAAGATCAAGAAAACCAAAGACTACAAGTTAAAGAAGCCCAAAGACTACAAACCAGGTCTTGAATCTTTGCTTCTAGGATCGCCTTCGCTTTGTCGACCGCATCCTGTTTTCCGATGATCGTGATCAAAGACGGATCCGCATCGTGCAGCGCAGGAAAGAAGACGCGTGCTCCGGTGTTCCGATGTAACTCCTGAACGTTTGCTCCACTTCGTCCAATGAGGAATCGATGGAATTCTGGTTTGGCGTGGATCTCCGCAGTACAACGAGATTCCTTCTGCAAATTCCAAAGACAGAATTTTAATGCATTCCAATGTATCACTAAACCAAATAAATCCAAGAAGGGTAAATTCAAGAAGGGTAGACTATTTGGTCAAATCACATCACGCAAGGTGATCCTTTGTGATAGTCTCGCAGGAGGCAGAATGAACCGATCATACAAGAGTAAAGAAAAGTAGAACAAGATGTCTTCGCAAAGCACAAAGAATATCAGAGTGAACTCAGAAGAAGAACAACAGCAACAAAAAAAACTCAGACGAATTCATAGTCAAAAGGGAACCACGACATGATTCTGCTGTTAGGCGAAGATGAAAAATTTCATTTCATTCGTCTCACGCATTGCCTAACAAATTACGCCCTACACTAAAGTGAAGCACAGTGCATACACTGTAGAGCCCAGGTTCAACCAACAAAATCAACCCCCGATCTAAATCAATCAATCAATCAACCAATCAATCAGCCAATCGATCAATCAATCAGCCGTTTATTGACTTAACATCAACAGAAATCTCAGTTAAACTTACAATTGAAACACAAACAGAAATCTGAAGATGTTGCTGCCAACAGGACAACACCCATAACGGTAAAAAAATCTGCTAATGAAGAGTTGTCCCTTTTTACAACGTCAACCAAGAAGTGGCCATTGATCCAACCACGTACCTTCTCTTGAGCCAATTCCGTGAGCATGCCCTTCGCCTTTTCGATCTCCTCAGCGGATCCTCGCAGCAGGACCTTGTCGCTCTTGGACGTCGGCGATGGGAACCGGATGAGGATGCCTCCGCATTCGTCGGAGATGGCTCGGATGAACTGACCCTTGGCCGCAGTCAGCGAAGCGTGAAGCGAATGTGGAATATCGATCGTCTCCTCTTTTATACCTGCCTGAAGAAAAAACAACACATTGTCAACCACGTGCAAGATTAAATAATATTATTTTTATATATTATATATTCTTTTATAATAATAATAATATTAATATTATTTTTATATATATTATAAAATTATATTCTTTTATAATAATAATATTATTTTTATATATATTATATATTCTTTTATAATAATAATAATATTAATATTATTTTTATATATATTATAAAATTATATTCTTTTATAATAATAATAATATTATTTTTATATATATTATATATTCTTTTATACCTGCCTGAAGAAAAACAACACACTGTCAACCACGTGTGCAATATTAAACTCCGCCCTTTTTTTACCTCTGACGGTGCCAGTCCCAAGCCTGGACAAAGAAGGAGGGTGACGCTAATGATCTTTGTCATCACAACGTATTAAACACAATATCACAATATTAAAATTTGCCACTGTTTGCACTCTGACAGTGCCAGTCCCAAGTCTCGATAAAGGAGGAGGGCGATGCTAATGATCTTTCTTATCATACAGTGTCATTAAACTGAAACTACAATTACTACCACGAGAAATATTAGTAAGAGACCCAAACACACTGCTTCAACCATTTTTTATTATTTCACCTCACTTGCTTAGTTACTTAGTCCTTCCCAAGCAGGTCTGCACTTCCTCTACCCCTCCTGTCCATCGCTAGTTCCACCTCACAGTGCAGTTAAATTGAAACTACTACTACTAGTAGCAACAATAGCAAAAGACCCACACACACTTGTTTTTCCCTTTTTTCTAACTCCACCACGCATCAGCAGTTTGACGTACTCTAACGTAAAACATCGTTGTGGTATCTTGCCTGTTCCTTGATCTTTGCCTCGATCATATCTTTCGCTCGTTCGATGTCTTCTTTCTTTCCAGTGATTAAGATGATGTTGCTGTCACTTGCCTCTCCCGGAAGATCAATCCGCGTCTCCGTCTCCTCACGAATCTTCAATTAAAAACATTCTCAAAACTAAGACACAGAATGCAAGAAACTGTCCTTAAGACGACTTGCAAGCATCACAAAAACAGATGAATACAGACACAAATGACATTTATACATCAATGCTATACATTGATACATTTATAACACATTTTATACATCCTTCTTTATCACTGCTAAGCTGGGTGAAACAGATTTTCTATGAAGACCAAAAAAAATTATAATCACTTTAAATTCGGAATTTTTTCTTTTATTGCTCTCAAATAATTACTTACATTATAAGATAGTTTCCAGACAGTTTAAAACAACAAATGTAACAAATGAAACTGATCCTTGATAAAGGTAGTGCACAAAGACAACGGGCACCACTGAAGGGAAGAAAACACCACCTTACAATCGATTAATTGTTTGCTGAAAAGCCAATGTTAACAACACTGTCAACTTAAAAGAATCAAATCTTAAAACAATGCACAATAAGATGTCAGAAAAAATTCTTGTTCTCATTTATCTTATTTAAAAGCAGTACCACAGGAAAAAACATTGATAATCACCTTTGCAATGTTACAGGCGTTCCTTCCGACGATATCTCGGTAGAATTGTTTGTTTATCTTCACTTCCATCGTACAATTGCTTGTAACCTACAACAAAATGATCGTTAAGAATGAAGAATACATTTGCCATCGACAAAAGAAATAAAAGAACAATGGATTAATCATTAACCGAGAAAAGATGCAATAAAGTTTCTAGACAAAAGGCAATGAACATCACATCATCGTGGTGAATATAATAAAGATATTAATTAATATGTCTTCGACATTAAATAATATTTCTGAACCATAAACCATATGTAATGGTATATATTATACATGTTTGTGTGTCTGTTTGTGTTGCTGTCACTGTGTGTCTGTGCGTGTGTGTGCATATCTATTCTGAAATGCAGTTTTTGAACTTGACTCAAGTGCCTTTATTTAAAATTTTTTTAAGCTATGTACATTTTTTCATTTCACGTCCAATCACCACATGCGTAAAAACAAGAGTTGAAGCTAATATCGGATATTAATAATTCGCGTAACACACGAACTGACCAGCTCCTGAGCCATCTTCTGCAGGTACGCGTAGCACCTGTCGACCTCCGTTTTCGGACCGCGAAGACTGATGATGTCACTCTTCTTGCTGACGTCGGGAACGTTGATCATGACGTTCTGAAAGCGTTCCCTGATCTCGCGAATCTTTCCTCCCTGAGTTCCAATGATGAGTCGGTGAAGTCTCTGCTCGATCACGATGTCGCGCGTCTTCTCGTTCTCCTGTTGTATTAACGCACGGCAGCATTAACCCTTTGAACCCGGAGCCCCTGTAACTCTATGGATCCGGGATCAAAGGGTCAACAATAATGACAATGACCATTTTTATGGCGCTGTAACACAGCACATGCCGTTACGTTCTCCTGTATCAACGCACGATAGCATTAACCCTTTGAACTCGGAGTCCCTGTAACTCTATGGATAATGGGCCGGAAAACCTGCCCGTCGGGATCAAAGGGTTAATAATAATGGCGATGACCATTGTTATGGCGCTGTAACACAGCACATGCCGTTACAAGAGCGCCTCAACAGACACAAGAACACTTGTAAGCGTCGTAAATCAGTCACCAGCCTAAGTACTAAGACACCAGCCTAAATGCTATTCAAGTCTAAATCAATCAATCAAATCAATCAATCAATCAATCAATCAGCCGTTTATTAACAACAACAGAAATCTCAGGTAAACTTAGAAATGAAACACAAACAGAAATCTGCAGATGTTGCCAACAAGACAGCAATCCCATAAGGATAAGAAAATCTGCTAATGCAGAGTTGTCCCTTCTTCATTCACGTATTCATTCACGTATAAATGGTAATCATCATCAAGCAAATAATCAATCCAGATGATTTGCCTGCATAGGTTCCTTCCTATGGACTGAAATCGCTCCATCAATTCGTTATGCCTTTCTGACTTTCCTCATCTTTCTCTCGCTTTAAATCCTGCCTCTTCTCTCAGGGTCGATCTCACTTGGAGCACATCCGATAAAAACGCCCTCACCTGAAGAAGTGCTTTACAAATGGCCATACTTATTAACTGGTGGGTCAAATGACTCAAATCAAGTGCCTCTTTTCGTTGACTCAAGACCACTTTATCTCTCTTAATCTGATAGGAGCACACTACGAGAGGCGATATATATAAATTTACAGATACAATACAATACAATGCAATACAATACAATGCAATACAATGCAATACAATGCAATACAATGCAATACAATACAATACAATACAATACAAAAGCATATATGTATAAAATCACCATTTTTTCTACGAGTTCGAGGAGTTCCTGTTTGGCGCTGGCCACTCCCTCGGCCGGTCCCTCGATTCGCACGATGTGGTTGTTGTCGATATCAGATGGAATTCTGACGTCAACTTCGTATTCCGTTTTTAAACGACTCACTGGAAAATATAAAATCAACATGCTGTATGCATGTATAAGCACTTGCTATAGCGCCCCTTCAAGATTTCTACTCAAGAGGCGCTCCTGACTACAGTGCGAGCACTGGATTGGAGTTTCAAGCCGAAGCGCACGAGCAATTGCGAGTGAAGGGCTTGCTCAGGGTTCCTACGCGGTGGCTTGAGGAGTTGTGGAGGATTCAAACCCGCATTTATAATCGTAGCTTATCATGACGATCACTATTTATTACTACGATAACTATTTACTAATAAGATTACTATTCGCAATTACTATTAATATATATTATTACGATTACTATTTATTACTATGATTATTGCTTATTATTACGAAAATTATTTATTATTACAATTATTATTTATTATTGTGATCATTGTTCTTATTATAGCCATAATCAATTCTGATCAATTTTGAGAGTCTTGTCAGACAGCTGTGTTTCCACATCTTGACAATGTTTCAAAAGGCGCAATATAACAATCGAGATAATGCACACACGCTTATATATACGACGAAAAAACCAATACACTACACTGAATTTCAAGTCTGCTGCAACTATAGGATGGCATGTATGTAGACTATAAAACCAAGCAACAATCTTAACCAACACCCCCCCCCCTACAGCTTCTCTATGCCCGCAGACATACCCTGCCTGCAATGAAGCCCGGTCATTGTGATTTAGTAGCGAATTCATATTAGTAACTGCAACTAACTGAATATACTTCACGTGTATTGATAGTGATTTTACGGTACTCACCGTTGGCTCCATTGCGACCAATGATGTGCTTATGGTATTTGGGATCGATGCTAAGCTGCACAAAAGCCATGCGGCTAATCTGCACAAAAAGACAAAATTGGAAAAAATAAGCATTTATTGCATGATGCAAACAACACCCAATAAAGTTAGTTCACAGTGTCACTGTTAAGCTCTTCGTTAAAGTGTTCTCTTTTTGGACTGCCTTTCTCAATCGAGATATGTACACGCTTATATATGACGGTACCGGAAAAAAAATACACTACAATTGTTGGTCCCTCTGTTTGGAACAGTCTCTCCATTGGCCTGCGTTTCCTTCTGCAGAACTTGTCTAACTCTTTCTGTAAACTACGACTCTGGCCTTACCTGGGTTGGGAACATCTCTGAACAGCTATCTTGAAGGTGTGCTAAATAAATTCCATAAAAGGAGAGATGGACAGACAGACAGACAGACAGACAGGCAGCTAGACAGACAGACAGATATAGATAGACAGACGGAAAGACGGACGGACAGACAGACAAATAGATAGACAGACGGAAAGACGGACGGACAGACAGACAGATAGCTAGACAGACAGACAGACAAGACTTGACTGTTCATTACAAGATCTTTGGTGATGTTTTCCAGCTGCACTTTTGCCGCCTCCACGTCATCTGGTGGACCTTCCAGTCGGATATGATCCTGCTCATCTGTAAACTCGATGTGGACCTACAAAAAACACGTCATTCAATATCACCATTTATATAAAAGAAAGAAAATGCATAAATGTGACCCATCTGACCAAAACCAGGCTTATGTCGCAGAAACGCTTCTAAGATAATGGCCTAAATGTGATAAATATATAAATAAGAAAACTGACAAAAATTCCACATCAACACTAAATTGTTTTTACAAAAACCAAAAAAACACAAATATATTATATCCATAATATCTCTGATGTGCAATTTCCGACTTAATACCGATTTCGATGTGGACCGATACATACGAGTTCCCAGCACAAAAGAACAAAACCCAGAACTTACTATGTATGTACATCAATTACAACATCAGTTAGATACAACTTCAGCAAACAACTAGAGAAGTAACTGAAAAGCCGTTACCCTTGGAAAGTCTTGGGTGATATGCCGTAGGTTCGATCCGTGGCGGCCAATTATGAACCGGTGCAGCCAAGCCGGGGCTTCGACTTCTTGAATCACAATGCTGTTAGCCTGAAGCATTGTCAACAGACAATAGTCAGGTAAAACAATAGACAACCACCACATACACAAATCCCTAAGGTTCACATTTTCACTAAGCAGTCATTACAGAACTGAAAAAATACTAAATTCATTTCTTCTGGAATGAATCCCAGCTTCAGCCGTGGTTGGGCTGGAAGTGCTCCTGGGTAGGCTTTTGAAGTGGTGCTACACAAATCCAAAGAATGAATGAATGAATGAATGATGTTACAATCAAGATTTCCATGTTAAGAACCCTTCTGAAATTTAAAAAGTTGCTAAACAACCAACTAGATACATACACACATACATATTACACACATCACACATGCATAAATACATATACAATAAACTATCACACTTACATATACAAATACAATTATAAATACACATATCATAAGCATACACAAATAATAATAATAATAATAATAACAATAATAATAATAATAACAATTTATATGGCGCCATAACGCGATCATACCGCTACAAGGGCGCCTCACAAACGGCAAATATATACAATCATACATATATCTCAATAGTATTGAACATCAATGATGCAAAGCTGTGTACCAACCTTTGAATAGACAAGGGTCAGTGCTTGACCCAGCTTATCCGGGTCGCCACGCAGAGTGATTGTCTCCGACGGATTGTCTGGCATTGGAACCTCAACGGACACGCCCGTCTGAACAAGGACGTCGCTGAGACCGCTTGCCTTTGATCCGATTATGTAGCGATGCTGCGATTTCTTCACTTCAACCGAGACCGTTGTCGTCTTCCGCTTCTGGAAGAAACAAAAAAACGCGTCCACTTATAAGATGACACATGTATGTTGCATTGCAAAAGTTATATTATTAATACCTGGTTCTCTGCCTTTAGGCAGGTTCTGGTTCATATGTCCGATTCATTCATTCGGACATTTATCCCTTTAATGCCGAGATGGTAGTAAATGGTATGGGAAATTCTATACCCTCCGGCATTAAAGGGTTAACTTAAATAGCGGTCCTTCAAGTAAAAAACTACTCAGAAGCGCTCCCAATGTCGCCATTTTTCTTGATGTTGGGCATCTTCTTTAAGCTTCCCATTCCACATGTCATCATCAGTCCAGCATCATCTGTCATGGTCCTTTTGTTTCATTCCCTTTCATTTTCCCTTCAATGACTGTTGCTAATTAATAGTGAATTTCCTCTCAGCGTGTGTCCTACCCACTTTTTTGTTTCTTCTTTATTGTGTTTATCAGGGCTCTTCCTTCTCCAATAATTTCCAACAAGTGCTCCTTCATCAGTTTTATATATTTCATCCAGCTGATTTTCTCCGTTCTTCTTCATGTCCACATTGCGAAGGAAGGCCTCCAGGCTATTGTATTGTATTGTATTTAAACATTTATAAAGCGCCTCTAGTAGGGTGAACCGTTCAGAGGCGCTCCCAGTGTCTCTTTATATCCTTTTCTTATAGTCCATATATTTGACCACACAGCACCACAATCCATGCCATAACATATAAAATAAACATAAATATTTTTTAATCATAACAACCATACAGAAAGATCAAAACCAAGAGTAAGAAATAAATATCATCCCAAATATCAGCACCTTTGATTTATAGGATTTTGAAGGGGCACTACATGAATTCTGACTGATTGGTTGATTGTACAGGCAAAGGAAAACCAAGAGTCGTGTTACTTTTTCGTCATAGATATGAAGAATTGTCTGCTTCGCTTTGAGAACGCCTTCCTTCTCGCCGGAAATAACGATTTCGTCTTTGAGGACGGCGTGCGGTGGGACGATGATGCGGGCGCCTGTCATCTCCATCAACTCCTTCAACGTCTGACTGTCTGGTCCACAGATGAACGGATGGTAAATCTTTGGGATTGGCACTCTCTCGAAAGCCAGTTTTGCCTAATCAAAACCAAATAAAATTATTTATTTTGTCATAAAATCAAATCAAATCATTTATTTAATGGAAAAATCAAATCATTCATTTCGTGACAAATAAAATAAAATATTTAATGACAAATCAAATCATTTATTTGGTGACAAATCATGAATAGTAGCACCGAAATAAATTAAAAATGCAGTCACACAGAAGACCCTGAAGGGGTTTTATGGCCCCGCTAGCTAGGGCCCCCTAAGGTAACAGTACAGTCTCGTAAGCCAATAATATATTATACTTAAATGGTCCAAACTAGACATATTAAAAAACAAGAGGATAGATATTGACTAAATCTCAACTAAAGACTATAGAATCTCTTTTGCGCATTTCGATTAGCAGCAAATTGCAATGACACAAAATTGGGTGCACATATTAAACCTCATTAGGATGGAGTAAATAGGGTGGATCAATAAAAGACAGGCCTGCATAAGAAAAACATCAACACTTTCAAAAGTCATCTCTTAATTTGAAGAAGCTGCAATGCTGCGTGCAAGAAAGTCACAAAATTACAAGACTACAGCCACGAAAATAAGTCTACAAAATGTAAATTCAACAATTTTCAATTACCACATAGAATTTTAAACACTTTCAAAGAGCGCAACGCTCAGCATTTAACCTCAAACACAGAAATTCTGAATAATTTAAGCGAAAAATACAAAACTAAAAATACAAAACTAAAAATACAAAACCAAAAATACAAAACTAAAAATACAAAACTAAAAATACAAAACTAAAAATACAAAACTAAAAATACAAAACTAAAAATACCTGCTCATCTGAAGTCAGTTGAATCTCGTGTCTCGCTTTCTCGATGCCTTCTTTCGTTCCGGTAATCGTAATCATGTCGGAGTTTTCGTTTGGACGTGGAATCGCGATCTTTGTCGCAGTCTGCAGCTCCAGCTCGTTCAACTTCTTACCCTTCAGTCCGAGAATGAAACGATGATGCTCCTTCGGGATGTGCACCGTCGCACGTGACTGAACAGAATGAAAAGATATGGCTACATGCAAAGAACTCTGATGAATACTGATCTGAAACAAGTCTGACCATATGTGGCAGTCCAGAAAAAGATCGGCATTGCGTGGCCTCCTCGACTTAAACTGTCAAACCACATCAAACCATTCTCTTTGATTGTGGTCTGGTGTCAGGTCGGGAGCGCCTCTTACGAGTTTCTCTTGAAATGGCGCTATGTAAATGCATAAAATTTACTATATCAATCAATCATATTTTCGTTTAATCTACACTTCAAGCTGGCAGAACACAGCATGTTACATATAACTAATTTTACAAAGGTTTTATGTATCAATGCATTCCAATGGGAACAACCCGTTAAGACTATTTGGAAGTAAAGAAAGTGATTACTGGGATAAAGACAGATCATTGACTGATCCTACCTGGGTTTGCAGATGCTGGACGATCATCTTCTTCGCTTTCAACACAGCATCTGTCTTTCCAGTGATGACAACACTCAGACTTTGATCCTTCGCCAAACTCATCTCAATCGTAACTCCTAACCACAAATAAAAGCACAGAAGAGTCAGAAAAGTCAGTACCGACTATGCTTGCTTATTTATTGAGATATGTGATCAACCAACGAGCACTCCACAGCCAGGGATGCCATTCTGATTTATTAAAAAAAAGTCACATCTGGCTGAAAAAAGGCTAGAAAAAACTAGATCTTGGAAAAAACCAAGAAACCTAGATCCTAGACAATAACAACAATAACCACTCAAACGTTTTAGATATAGTAGCCAGAATAATGCAACCATAAAAACAAATTTGTGTACACTTCTTTCATTTGAAGCCACTAACCAGAACAGTATTCTCAAGTATAGATCAAATTGACGTCAAATTCCATTTAGAACAAAACAAATTCTCCAGTACAGAAGCAGAGCTCAGTGGAAGCAGACAACAAACAGATAAGGAAAACATTTACAGTCCGAATGCTGTACACACATTGACATTACGACTTACTAACAACTAGATTTCTTGTTCGAATATCCACATTAGAAGTTTAATTTATTCTTCCTAGATGTTTTGCCCACCAGACTGAACGCCCAAATCCAGTGACCCCGCATCCTCTATGCGTACGTAATATGATATGATTGGCAGTTGTTGTCACCTGTGTTTGCCATGATGTCATTGCAGATCTTCGCTTGCTCTCGACCCTTCTCGCCAAACTGCTGCTCGGTCATCTCCTTGTAACGTCTCTCCTCGACAGGAACTGAAAACACCTGGGAACAGAACAAAACAAGTTTACGCCACTGATGACTGTTTCTGTCTCGCTGTCCCTTATTTTGCTATTAATTGATGACATTTTCCTGTTGTTAGAACACTTAATATCACTTCGGCTAGTTAGCGCAGAGAGCGCCTCGGAGTAGATTTCTTGAAGAGGCGCTATATAAATACTCGTCAAAAAAATATATAAATATAATAAACTCCACCTGAGTCGTAGTCGAAGACCTCAACGACATCTTCTTGCTCCACTGGTTTGCTCCTGGAATGCTCGCCGGTGACGGCAGATACGGTTCTGCATCCACGGCAGACACCGGAAGTGGTGGAAACGCCTCCGCATACGTCGGCTCCTTCGACTGGCTGTCCACCACCACCGCCGCGTGGAAGCCGTCAAAACCGGGTCCTTCACAACTCATCGTCGCTATCAGGCCAGGTCAACCAGTACTCTAAATCAATCAATCAATCAATCAATCAATCAATCAATCAAAATTTATATAGCTCCCCTTCAAGGTACCTACTCAGAGGCGCAACAAAAATACAGGTACGTTGTAAAATGGCATTGACCTCCAACAACACGGGTTTACAGGGCCCAGCAGGACCAAAGAGCAGTGAGTCTCAGGTCACTAGTATAATAAAGGCAACCAATCATGATAAAGGATAATCGGGTCAACCATACTCTAACACCAAGCATTTATCATTAAAGATAATTAGGTCAACAAGCTCTAAACCACCCAATCATCATCGGAGAAAATTGGGTTAACTGCTAATCTAGAAGCAAGTACTTTTTTCAGATCATATCTTTACTACAGAAAATCACATTAAAAACCCAAACAAGCAAATAAATCACTTTAGGTTTCTTAATACACAATCGTAAATAATAACATAAAACTGAAAATAAATATTAATAGAACACACACACACACACACACACAAAAAAAAAACTTTCTTCAAATCTGATGCCTCTTTTCTTTGCAAGGCTCAAGCTCAATGACCTGCTGCTCTCTGATAGTACCAATGGCAACCATCACTATGACTCTGTCCCTCCTTACAATCAGAGCTATTCATCGCAGCCACTACCCTACTTGTGGCAGTGCCAGTCCCAAGTATGGAGAAAGGAGGAGGGCAATGCTAACCATCTCTGCTATGAGACAGAAAGCAACCAATCAACTTGCACAATAATGTCTGCTTGTTTTTGAACGCAGGGCACACATTTCTTTCATTGCAATGCGAAAGACTGAAATACATCACTTCACCACAGTAAAATTCGACAAAATTCATTTATTAAGTTGTATATTTATATAGCGCCATATTTCAATAATAGGCACTCTCTGTGCTAGCCTAAACATATGGTGTCCACCCAACGGGCTCCCATTCAGTGGCGACTGGTTGCATCCTGTACGAAAGAAGACCAAGCTGATAAGTTTGGCTACATTTGAAAAAGGCAACCTTGAGAAGCCCCTCACTGATAGAATATGGCAAATGTAACGTCCATCTATTCATCGAACTGCCACATGCACGTTGATTAGTCCAACAGAACTGCCACAACCGACTGGCAGTCAAGGTCACCCCTCCCATCAACACGTATGTCCACCTGCAGACTGTGTGTACGCGTCCCATTGTCAAATGACAGACATTTGTGATTAGTAGACCAAAGTTTGGGCAAATACAGAGCAGAGGAAATCGAACAGGAAGTCTACTTATTGATCGCCGGCAATGCCACAGTGTACTGCGTCAGACGCACAGAATCACTGCTTCCAACAGTGCAGACAAACTAACCGCTCACTGCCTAAACAGCATTTAGCAGTCGCTAAGTAACACTGTTAAACTGAAATATAGCGCAACATAAACGAATGCCGAGTTCACATTTCAAAGGTAACGCTTACATGTACTGTTTCCGGAAAGGTCCGTCCTATAAACGCTAAACTTCGATTGCCCCAGCTCTTCTTTGGATTCTTCAGCCTGCGGCAAAAATGTGGCAAAATATGATGTAAAATGTCCTTGCACGATTAAAAAAGAATAAAGAATAAACCCGTATATAATGTCAAACTTCAACTTACCAAGCAATCCTCGTGTAAACAGACCATATGGTACGTAGTACGTATCACTGCGCCGTTTGTTACACGATCCGTGATTGGTTGATTCAGAGGTCAAAGTAAACAGTCATTTGCTAGCAGCCAATCACGCAAGCTGTCTCATTGGAACGCCACATCAGCTTTAACGTTAAAGATAAAACGCGTACTAATCGCAACAGTTATATTTCAAGGTTTTGCTGTTTTGCGTCATAAAGCATCTTGGTTAAGCTCGGCGAAGTTTAAAAAAAATTATGCAATTTTTTGTGGAAGACTTGTTTGAGACTTTCAATTTAGTCTGTTTCACTGCATTGCACATCATTGAGTAAGTAAGTAAGTAAGTAAGTAAGTAAGTATAAGTATAAGTAGGTAAGTAACTTGATATGCTTCGCGAGTTGAGTATAAAAGTAAGCTATCAACTAGGCCTACTCAAAGTAGACTAAGGAAGGTAATTTTTAGTGTGAACAATTCATGAATTTTAAGAACGATCAAGATTATGAAACTTTGGTAAAATCATTGATTGATTTATATAATTATATTAATTTTGATTGACGATGTCAACTTTGTCAACTTTGCTCTTTATAGACCTACCTACCGGTATAATACGTACTGGTGAAGCTTAAGTAGACATAGCCTATTGCATACTATAATATTATATTTCTGTTATTATTAGAAGCGTTTTTACTGCGCGCAAGATCGCACAGAGGTTCGAATACGAGACGGCTGTTATGTCTCGTGACAATGACAATAAAGGAGCTTAATAAATTTATTTTAGTAACTATCGGGTTTCTAGGACTATATAGCTAGGCCTAATTAATTGTCCTTTTTACAACGATAGGCCTATAGCTGTTTCTCCGACGGACCTTGTTTTAGCAGACCGCGCCACTTAGTTATCGATAGCCTATGCCTAGCCTATCGCTCTCTAGACAGTATAATTTATGTGTAGCCTACTCGTGATCGACCTTCGTCGACTTTGCCCTTTATAATGATTAATGACTGCCTTTACTCGCATGTAGCCTAGATGATTTAGGGCGTTTGCCATGAAACCCAATGATATAATTTGACTTTAACATGAATTATTAGCGGGCAATAGGCCTATAGTCCACGAATAGCTGGCATTAGGCTAATAATTATAATATTGTGCCACTAGACCAGTTGGCTAAATTGTAATAGTAGGCCTAATTGTAAACCGTGAATTCCCGTAATAGCGAGTCCTCGGCTACATTCGGTAATAATAATGATTACTGGTACGTAGGCCTATACCTGGCTATATCAAGTCAATGTGATAACAATTGAGATGGGACTTAACCCCTTTACCCGCAACCCAGAGTTTAATCTAGTCCCCGTCCTCTAGGGGGGGATCCATATTTCTGGGAGGGGGGACACAATCGAGCGTCTGGCAGACGGTGGCCGAGGCGCGGAGCGCTGAGAGGGGAGGGATGTGGGGAGGGGTGTGCCCCTCCCCACCCGAAACTTTTTTGAATTTCCACATTGGAATGGTAGCATTTTAGGCTGTCGTCCTAACAAATTAGCTGTACTTTTTCAGTGCTGATTAGAGTGGCCTAAGACTTCAATAAATACACTATACAATACGAAACTTACAATAATAATTGCTTTTTGAATTTTCAGATTGTAATGGTGCCCTTTCAAGATGTCATTTTAGCAAAATAACTGAATTATTCCAGTAAGCCTACTGATGAAAAAAGTGTGTGGGGAGGGGTATGTGCCCTCACCACCAGAAACTTTTTGAATTTCTACATTGCAATAGTGTCATTTTAAGCTGTCATCTTAACAAAATAGCTGTACTTTTTCAGTGCTTATGAGAGTGGCCTAAGACTTTAATAAATATAGGCTATGCTTACAATAATAATTTTTTGGAGTTTCCACATTGTAATGGTACCCTTTTAAGATGCCATTTTACCAAAATTGCTCAATTATTACAGTACCGATAAAAAGAGTGTTTTAAGATGATATATAATAACTGCAATAATAATTTTCTTCAGAGGATCAGTTCTGCTTTGCTGGGCTAATGAATGACTGCAGACCTAAGTATAGCCTAATAATATTAGACTACTTAACATGGGCGTCCACAGAAATTTTTCTAGGGGGGCGCAAACTTTTAAATAATTATCACATGGTCTAAATTTAATGGGTGACAGTTTGAATTTCCATATATTACCACGAGAGAATCCTATAGCCTACCTATACCTTATGCACCCAAAGAAAGATATATAGGTCAAACTTGTAGATCGCACCGATAATCACGTTGAAAATCGCGTTGTAACAATCACAACCAAATAATCTAAATTTATGTGCAACTATGCGAAAAAATCTAGGGGGGCACACTTGCGCCCCCTTGCGCCCCGCTGCGGACGCCCATGCTACTTAAGCTGAATTTTCAGCACTGAAGCAGCCTATCCCCGTTTCTCAAGATGGTCTTGAATTGCTGACCGGCACACACTGCAGAATTCATAACAAATGGTACACAAACCAACCAAGAACTAATAAACTACAGGTATCAAAATCTGGAAGCCTTGCAATAATGATGATGTTTTACTAGATGTTCAAAGATCAAAACATTTTAAATTTGTCAGTTTGAAATTTGAAAGAAAGCACTGGAGAGAAGCCATTTAGTTGTACAAAAATAGTATTGGTACAAATATTTTCAGTAAGTTATACTCATTGTAACAAGATTGTATAATTTGCATCATACATTATAATAGTCAATAATAATATTATAATCATATAAACTATTAAATATATTAAATCTATTGTTATCGTATAAATATTAAATAATATCGCAGTATATTATAACAGTTCATGTAAAACAATGATGCAAAGAGCAAATAAAAATTATCATAATTTTGGCAAATGTTTCTGGAGTGGATGTTTTTACTTGGACAAAAATAGTATTTTACAAATATATACAGTAAATTATACTCATTGCAATATGATAGTATCATATACTATATTAGTAAATAATAGTCTTATATATAATCATATAACAGTAAATAATATCATGGTATATTATAACACTTCTTGTAAAATAATTATATAAACAGCAACTAAAAACCATTATCATTTCGTAAAATTTTTCTGAGGGGGGAAATGTCAATCCTGGAGGGGAACTTCCCCCCCCAGAGACGTCTAGATTAAACACTGCCCGCAACCCCCGATTATAATCGTCAATTTTCTATACGATTGTGTGCCGGTCGGCCGCAAAAGGGATTAATAAAATCGTTTTTTGTTACTTTTGTTGCATTATGTTATTTTGGATCGTCAAAAACAGTAGGTGGACTGACTGGACTCACTAAAAGTAAAATAACTTTTGTTCTGTTTGAATATTTTTTTAAATCTGGCTGTGGCACATAGATATATATTACCTCTAAGTCTGTAAAACGTGATTTAAAAAGTCTTGATTCTGGATCAAAAAACCTTAGAAGGGTATTTTTGGCCCACACTGTATATATGCATCCCAGCACATCTGCATCCCTATCGCACACTACATTTGTCTTAAACTATGTTAATGGGGAATTATGATTCAGAACAGGCAGCAACTAAGTCGTCAGGTGGAGACAATCGATGTCTTGAACAATGCTCCACAAAATCCTTCTCTATTTCAAGCAATTCATCGCAAATACCACATCCAAAAGGTTTTGGCAAAGACACTTTTGCATCCTCAGGAGATTTGAACTTGTTAAAACGCAGACATTTTCCATCTTGAATTGACGGTAAAGGACTTGCAATTTCTCTAGAATCCATGCATATGTTCTCTAACATATCTTCATTGGGTTTATCAAAAACGTCTGTAGTAGTAAATGTGATAAAAGGCAGGTTACGAATGACTACACTTCCTGTTTCAGGATCCTGTGGCTGTGTTCTTGCATGAATTTCAAACTCCTTCACTGAAGAATTGTTCATGGTATAAGGTTTATTGCATGTGTCTTGTTTCTCAGATGCATGAGTTCCTTTGAGTTTCTTTAGATTTTCAATATCACATATGTTTGGCTCTTCTCCAGTATGAGTTCTTATGTGCACCGTCAATGCCTCTGTGTGGAAAAATGACTTCTGACAAAACTGGCACCTGTATGCTTTTTCACCAGTATGAGTTTTCATGTGCCTTTTAAGGCTACTGTGTTCAGCAAATGATTTCTGACAAAACTGGCACCTGCATGTTTTTTCACCATTATGAGTTCTTCTTGTGTGCCTTTTTAGGTAACTGCTTTCAGCAAATGATTTCTGGCATAACTGGCACCTGCTGTATGCTTTAAAATTTTCACCAGTATGAGTTCTCATGTGATTTGTCAGGGCACTGCTTGCGATAAACGATTTCTGACATAACTGGCACCTGTGTGGTCTATGGCCAGTATGCAGTTGCACGTGTGTCTTCAGAGTACTACGATCTCTAAACGATTTATGACAGAATTGACACCTGTATGGTTTTTCGCCCGTATGCAATCTGATGTGCGTTTCCAAAGTACTAGAAGCAGCATATGATTTCTGACATATCTGACACCTGTATGGCTTTTCACCAGTATGGGTTCTCATGTGTTTTTTCAGAATATAAGAAAAAGCAAATGAATTCTGACATAACTGGCACCTGTATGGCTTTTCACCAGTATGAGTTTTCATGTGCCTTTTAAGGCTACTGTGTTCAGCAAATGATTTCTGACAAAACTGGCACCTGCATGTTTTTTCACCATTATGAGTTCTTCTTGTGTGCCTTTTTAGGTAACTGCTTTCAGCAAATGATTTCTGGCATAACTGGCACCTGTATGCTTTAAAATTTTCACCAGTATGAGTTCTCATGTGATTTGTCAGGGCACTGCTTGCGATAAACGATTTCTGACATAACTGGCACCTGTGTGGTCTATGGCCAGTATGCAGTTGCACGTGTGTCTTCAGAGTACTACGATCTCTAAATGATTTATGACAGAATTGACACCTGTATGGTTTTTCGCCCGTATGCAATCTGATGTGCGTTTCCAAAGTACTAGAAGCAGCATATGATTTCTGACATATCTGACACCTGTATGGCTTTTCACCAGTATGGGTTCTCATGTGTTTTTTCAGAATATAAGAAAAAGCAAATGAATTCTGACATAACTGGCACCTGTATGGCTTTTCACCAGTATGGGTTATCGTGTGACTTTTCAGTCGACTATTGGAGGCAAATGATTTGGAACATAACAGACACCTGTATGGTTTCACTCGAGTATGGATTACCGTGTGTTTTTTCAGACTCCACTGAGAAGCAAATGATTTATGACATAGCAGACACCTGTATGGTTTCTCTCCAGGATGGGTTATCGAGTGATGTTTCACTATACTAGGTAAAGCAAATGATTTCCATCCAGCATGAGTTCTCACATGAGCTTTCATTTGACCGCTGTCAGCAAAAGCTTTCTGGCAAATATGGCAACTGTAAGGGTTTTCACCACTATACATTATCACGTAGAATGTCAAAGTACCACTTTGCTTACATGACTTATGACACGTGTATGGTCTTTCTCCGCAACTCCATGTCAAAGCTCCATCTCAGAATGTTGCACATGAATATCAACACATTTGCTAAAAAAGAAGCAAAACATGAATCAAAATATAGAAAATTTCTTTGCAGAAGATTACAGTACAGTAGAGTGACTGCTCTCCATCTGTAGCTGAGTGACTAGTAATAAATACGATGCACACTCTAGGAAGTCTGTAATTAAGTTTCTGCTAACATGTTTCCTTTTTCCTTTCTTAAAAGCCTTGGCAATCAAATCTAGTTAATGGAACAGAGAGCACAAAACTATCAACAAATACAGTAATGAAGCACTTTGGGTCAGCATAAATTTCAGTATAAAGGTATGAGAGTAGAAGAATGGCAAATAAATTTTGCAAATTCTGAATAAAAAAGACATATAAGGTGATCATTTGAACCAAGGCTAGGATTCATTCATCAAGTAAACCACCTGCAAATTGAGAAGGCAATAATCTTTTAAAGATATAAAAATTCGGTGCCAGTTGGAAGTTTGTTGGAATCGAACTCAAGATCCATAGACCATTGTATTTTTGAAAAACGGCGAAAATTGAACATTGCAAAGGATAGGATAGGATTTAGATGTTTTGGTATTGTACGAGTGAAAATCGGTACCATCGCTGAAGTAATGGACAAAACTTGGGGTAAAGAAAATGAGAAAAATCATATATTGAAACAGCTGTATGATAAAGTCTAATTTGCTAAATTTAAGTATACGTTGTAGAAAAATAAAATAAGAGTTGGTATTTCGAGCAATAAGGTATTCCAGCAATTATTTGGATTGCTTTTTTCTGTCATATCATTGTTTTTAAGTCTAGAATCATATGTAACAGCCCAGACCATTATTGTAGAACGCTAAGCACTGGTAGATTAATGAGTACCGTAACATAAAGTAGTAAAAATGCAAAGGGAAACAAATATGATATAGACCTACATCCCAGTATCTCAATGTTTCTAACACTGACCTTAGCCCTCATAATTCGGATATGGTCATTGCACGTTAAAATATCAATCAATAGTTACACCAAGGAACTTAGCAGAAGTTTCTTGAGAAATTATATCATTGCTTGTAATTACGGCACACTTTCCTATGGCAATTAAACATAATAAATAAGTTTTATTTTTAAATTCAAGGAGATCTTACATAGGTAAACGTGTAGCCTATTTTAGCATTGTATATTATTCACCATTGCATGGGTTTCAGCGTTGGTCTAAAGGTATGTCGACGTTTCGTCAACTGTTTGTCACGGACTGTTCGTCAAGAGAGCGATTCGTCAATGGACGATTCATCAACGGACGATTCATCAATGGTAGGCCTATTAAAATAAAGAGTGAATGTAAATATAGAGCAAAGGGGTGCGCTTTCATAATGAAAGTTTGCACGTCTAAGCCTCTTATTTAACTTTAGTCAAAATACATCCTCCTCCAAATTCCATTTAGGCAAAAATTCTCCATCATTCCAGCTACTATTTCAACTACAACAAATTTTTCATAAATTCAACTTCCATTTAGGCAAAAAAATTTGATCAAACCAGCTTCTATTTCAGCAAAACTATTTTTTCATCAATCCAACTTCCATATACCGGTAGGCAAGAATTATTTTCATCTTCCATTTGCTTTCATTTCAGCAACAACCATTTTTTCATCAATCCGACTTCTATTAAAACAATATATATTTTTAATCACAAAGACTTATCTTTAAGCTATGAAGTCTTTTAATCAATCCCACTTAGAATAAATACAATTTATTTTCATCAATCCGAATCCATGTAACAAGATTTATTTTCGTCAAATCGTCTTGTATTGAATATTCAACCACCGCTGGACGAACTAAAATGATAAGCTCAAATTTATTTAATTTTTTTTATATAGGGCCTCATCAAGGTAGGCTACTCAAAAGCGCTCCCGGCCCAACCACGGCTAAATAAGACCGCTTTGAGGTTCTTAAGGAAGAGTGTTGTGACCTCTGGTATGGGAATATAACTATATAAGCGGTTGTAGGACCAGCGACAGAGAATGAACGACTCTGTCTGATAGCAGTCCACGAACGGAGAACCAGCTTAAATTAGCTTGGTTCGCCGATCGAAGGGTGGATCGAGGCTGAACACCCAAAGTGGAATAACAGAGTTCTTGAAGATACGGTGGAGCCAGTCCCTCAATGCACCGCCTATAGCACAGACCCTGTATGCAATCCGCTGTGGAGAATAGATATCCCGCATATAAGACGAGACATGACCACAAATGCACAATATCGATTTCGAATTAATAAAAATACGCTAAAATACATTTGTACCAAAACGCGCTTATTGACAATGTTCGGAGACTATTCAGACAATTATACACAAATTAGGGAATCGATACAAACCACTAGCTGTCAATATCGCTATATTTCCAGGGATGCCACTCTAAAATAAAAATTCTGATACGGCCGAAAACAATGCTACAAAAGGCTAGATTTAGAATTTCTGAGAAGAGAAAATACATGAATTTTCGATTTCTTGCGTCTGAAATTTAAAAATCTGAGGACCATTTTAAAAGTCATGCAACCAAAATTCGCTCCTTCTTCCCCCAAAATTTCTGAGGACCTTTTTTAGTCTTTCGCTCCATAATTTACAACTCGGGGTCCGTATCCAAAACATTTTTTACCTTTTTACTTTGTGTGCATATTTCACAAAAAGTCGGAAAAACCGCCATGATAAAAAATACGCTAGATCCTGAAAGACCTAGGAAGCCAATCAAGATCGGAAAACCTAGATCTAGGTGGGAAAAGCCAAAGCCGTTGGGAAAAGCACAGTATAAATAACAAACAGTAAGTCTACTCGCATTACTGCCTATTTCCACTTTCATTGGTCACGTGACTAACGTCCATTTTGAAAGAACGGATAACTTCCGGCCTAAGAATAGGTGCTTCCGGGTTTGTGCTGGCCTAAACCATAGAATAGGTCAAGTAAATGTAAAATGTCTATGTCATGTTCAGAGAAAATGGCGCCCGGGCTAGGGCACGGGTAAAATGCTGATTTGCTGATTGCTGATTTGCTGATCGGCAAGGGGTAAAATGCTGATTAGCCGATGCTGATTGGTCAGCATTTTACCCACCAGCAGAATCAGCATATCGGTGGGTAAAATGCTGATTGAGGAATACAGACAAAGATGTAAGTAACTAAGTACTTAGCAATTATTCATTTGCAAACGCATAATGGGTAAGTAAGTAAATTATTATATACCATTTATTCATATGCAAACGCACAATGGGACATCGATCGACAAATGATACAATATAGCACATTCATCCACGCATATTCAACTCTGAACATTGAAGCATGCAAACTAGGATGCTTTTGCACATCCCACAGTGATAAAACAAGATTTAACTTAGTAAATTTACCCAGTGCGAGCTTGAACTAGTTAATTTCAAAGGTCTACTCTAATTCAACTGCATGAAGGAGACCGCCTCTGCAAGACATAGGCCTGTGCAATCAGTGAGAGCCAGCAGACTTTTTAGCTGACGAAACAATAGCCTTATAATAAAACACATGTACACAACATTGAATTTTAGGCCTACTGCAAATAAAACCGATGGGCGAACAAATGCTTTTCAATATAAAAGTTCATAGGCCTATCTGTTGAAAATAAGAAAGGACCATAGGAAAACAAGATCAGAAGATAAACTATCCAGAGGAAACAACGATCTTAAGAAAAACAGACAGCGGGATAAAATATAGAAAGACGAATAGACAGACATAACAAACGGACAGAATAAACAGAACACACAGGGCATACAGACAGAGAGGCAGACATACAGACATAGCCTATAGACAGACGCAAAGACAGGCAAAAGACAGACATAGATATATAGACAGTCAGACAGACACGCAGAGAGATAGACCAGATAGAGAGACAATCGGACAGACAAACAGAGACACAGACAGACAGACGGAGAAATAAAGATACAGACATACAGCCAGGCAGAATGACAAATATATACACAGAGTCTGTCGCTTTGTATGACAGACAGAAACAGACAGACAAAGAGAGAGTCAGTCAGACACACAGACGGAGAGATAGACAGACAAACAGCCAGGCAGACTAACGGATGGACAGACAAACAGACAGAGATATGGTTGGATGGATGGATAGATGAACAGATGGATGGATGAAAGGACATATGGATGGATGGATGAATGATTGGATCGATAGACAGACAGACAGACAGACAGACAGACAGACAGACAGATGGATGGATCATGGATGGATGGATGGACGATTGGAATCATTGGATCGATCTTGAAGTTGAACTTGAACTTGTTTATTGATCCCAGAAATGTCAAACATACAATTATGCATTCATAAAAGTACACAAAGCGATTAATTGCGGTTAACAATTGCATTGGGATAGCTTAATTAGTGTACAATTATTACTTTGAAATATAGGGAGCAATAGGCTACCCGAAGGGGAGTGATCCTGCTATTGTGGCCTATTTATCAAAGAAATTATTCTTCACTATGATATAATAAATGATAATAGGCCAAGAAACAGATGGAAATGGCAGTATTTTTTGAATCAATTAAATTGTATGATTTGTATCAGTGGGATACCCTTCCTCTGCTCAACTTAAAGAGAAAAGAAAAGAAGGAATGAGAACAAATAAGCCACAAATTAAATGGGCTGTTCATTTCATTTTTTTTAATGTGTATGCACGGATTACAGGGATTTAAATCGAGCAAGACTCGTGGATGCACGAATATTTTCCGGTACATTGTTCCATAAAAGAGGACCTTGATACTTAATAGAAAACTTTCTAGTGTTTGTTTTAGCAAAAACACTTATGTAGATTAAATTTTTATTATTTCTAATGCCTTTAGTAGTTTAGTATATAAGTTAGGTCTAAAATAGGATGAGAATGCAAGTGGAAGAAGGTTGTTGTCATACTTACACATAACTGTACTAGTTTGGATGAATTTAATTTGGGATATTTTTGGCACGTTCAACTGATGATATAGGGGGCTAGTGTGAGTATTAAAGGGAGATTTAGTAACAATTCTTATGGCTTTTTCTGCAGTCTATTTAGTTTAGTTAGATGAGTTTGGCAGATGTTGTGTAAAGGTATTAGATGAGACGTTTAATCAGACAGCAGGCCTATTTTTAGAATCGGTAGACAGACAGGCCTTGCTGACTTAGTCGCTTTGTCAGCCAGCGTTTCAGTACTTCGCCCAAGCAGTGGGGGCTAGGGAGGTCGATCGCCTTAGATCGTCCATGGGCTATCAGCAGTCGGCCCTTTGCCTTTTCTTCATAATGCGCCCCGTGGGTGCATCAGAGGTGTTAATAGTGTCTTGCCCGCTGGCCTATGACCCAGTGACCTTTCACCTCCCGACGCCGGTCGCTGGATTCGACTGGACCTGTTTGTTTGGTCCTAGCGCTCCTTCGTTGTTGGGCAGAAGTGCTGTGGAAATGCTGTGACTGTGACAGAGAGATATATGGATAGATTGGTGGATGGATGTATGGTTTGGTGTACGGACGAAGGGATAGATAAACAGGTAGACAGACCGACAGACAGACGGACGGATGGATCGATAGATGGATGGATGGGTTGGTGGATGGGTCATGGGTGAGTACATGGATGGATGGATGGATGGATGGATGGGTTGGTGGATGGGTGAGTGCATGGATGGATGGATGGATGTATGGAAAAATGGATGGGTGGATTGGTGGACAGTCAGACTTAATGGATGGATGGATGCACGGACGGACGGATGGTTGGATTTATGGATTGGTGGACTACGACCTGTCATATGACCAAGTAGTCATTCCTCGTAATCATGACTGCAAATTGCCATATCATATGTAATGTACTAGAGACCTTAAACTATTTTTGGTGCAATTGTTGTGATATAAGTTATTGTCAGTTTAAAAATATCGAGGCCTTGAAGGCTTACAAGAAAAGGTGCAAATAATAGGTTTCTAGCATTCAGAGGGAATTCGAATTTGAACGTTTGCACCTTTTGCACAATGCAAAACTTGGCGACAACAGAATTGTGAGCACATCTTAAATAACTGCAGAGAGACCCTGGAACATGAACACAAAGTGGCATGACTTCAGAAATAAATTAATTTATCACAAATTTTGAAAAAATTGACATTGCTGAAAAGTTGCAAGTTATGCACCTTTTCTAATAAATGAAGTTTGCACTTCTGCTTGTAAAATACATATAATTAAATAATACATATGCACCTTTGCCTGAAAGAGCAAGGATTTGTGCACCTTTGCCAGTGAAAGGAGCTTTACAGTTCTACTTGTAAGGCATAATTAAATATGCACTTTTATATTGTATTTTGTCTGTGTTGTATACATGCACTTATGGGCCATGACACATTTTACAATGATGTTCTCTTATGGATGAAAAACTGTGAATTTTAAGTGTAGTGGTGTGTAGCGTTATATTTGCAGTTCATTGAAACATTCCATATCCTCCGCTTTCTGGTTTGTATTAAGCACTCCTCAAACCATCTTTACACTTTTCAGTTTTACACATGTCTCTATAGTCTATATATGCTGAAAAGTCTCAAGATAATAATGCACCTTTGCAGATAAAAGGAATTTTGCATTTTTTGCTTGTAAGGTATCATTAAGTATTCACTTTGCCTGTATTGTATTTTGTCTGTGTTGTATACATGCACTTATGGCACAAGTACAATGATGTTCTCTTATGGAAGAGAAATTGTAAATTATAAGTGTAGTGGTTTGTAACGTTCTCTTTACTGTTTCTTTATTATTACTCGAATTGCCCCGGCCACTGCCCATCGCCCCAATGACTTATTGAGCAATAATTATTTTAAGTTCAAACTTCAAAGTGAAGATTTTTATGAACTGATCACATATATTATAAATAAAACAATAATATCAAATTTGAATAATTGTTATGTATTTTAATATCCTTTTAAAGATGCCATATAAACTATAGAATTAGGAAGCATTGTACAACTTGGCAATATTCAATAATGTTTATAAATTTAAACTAACAACATTGCAAAAGAATGCCTCAAAGTCATAATACCGAATTTCTTAATAAAACCAAGGCTAGGCAGTTGTGAACAGCAATAATCAATAACCATGACACTAAGTCACAGTCCTCATTTTCAGAGCTTTAGTCAGTATTTGGTTCTCAATTTTCCAAACAGAAGTCAAAATTTTGAAAATGGTAAATCATAGGAATGACTCTGTTGTTAGACAAGCAAGTCTGTTTTCGTTGCCTTGGACATGGACAGCTGTTTCGAGTAGCGTAGGTCGACTTCAGTTCACCTTGAATTATTAGGTTATGTCCGCCCCATTCCAAGCTGTTTGCTCTTGAAACTGGCCTTGTAAGAAATTGGGTTTAGCTGATCATTTTCACACAGTAGGCCTAGGCTAAATATCGTAACTATGTTGAACCAGTCCACACTCCACACTCCACAGTGTCATCATCTAGGTCTACCTGTAATTCTTTTATCAGCCATGGTTCTAAGGTGAAAGAAGTAGCAGAAGGACAGCTGTTATATAATTAATAGTATAATTATGAGTGATTTGGCCAACTGCATGACATTATGATCATTATCCCATTTCTGAACAGAATAGAGGCCGCTTGGACTTTTAATTAGCAGACTCGCACTCCATGAGTCTGATCGGATCATCGGAGATTAGAAATTATCGTTTGATTATTGTTTTGGAAGATTTTTCACTGCATGGAGGGCTGGGCCTATAGCCGAAACTAATATATATATATATATATATATATATATATATATATAATGTCGAAAGTAAGGATGAGCATAATGAGAATTATGACGAACAAATTATTTCTTGTCTCAGAGTTCCAAAGCACGGAATTATCGTCGTTGAAAATTCAGAATCAGCTCAGATTGATGCATATCAGCTGGTAGGCCTACTGTTCTAACGTCACCAATTTTGTATTTCCCAGCAAAAAATGAAACAATGGAACACGTCTATAGGCTACTTAATTGTTTATTGAATACCAACAAGCTTAGTTAAGCTGACACAGTCTCACACAGACACAACTTAAACAAATTACACAAGTAGACCTAGGCTACAGGTTGAGGCTTCCATATAGTTAGGCCTGTAGGCAACATGAATAATGTCAATATGGCTCTGGGCTTAAAGTGGCTGCATGGACGGCGTCCATGCACTTATTTTCAAATCTGCACACCGTTCTGCCATTTATTTCACTGTAAGAGCTTATAGGCTACAGGAGACCGCATCATCCTATTCGATCTGGTAGCATTGTAAAGTATGTGATCTCATTCGGAAGTTATAGGCCTATAATTTTGTCGCTGGCAGTGATCGAAAGGTTCTTCATATTAGTTTGCTTGAATTGTTTCATATATTATCAGCAAGAGTCTAATAAAATGAAAATAATTATCATCATAATATAGCCTGCCAATCAATTTCTACAGCACAGGCAAGTTTAAAATGTTTCTCAGTTGAGAAGTCATCATTTAAGCAAAAAACCAGTAAGGAATAGTCTACATTCAACAGTGCACATCTATAGGCCCTAGGCCTAATACGCCCTATACGAAGTTGCACAGTTTTGCTTTTAATAATTATGGGTCTATTAGTTATATATTATAGGCCTAGTCAATGATGATTTGGTGTAGCGATGACATTGTTCCGCGCAGAAGTAGGCCTACACAACTTTTACGCAATATAGCATATGCCTACCTGTAGCATGTAGGCCTAATAGGCTAGTTAGAGTATAAGTTGTGTAGGCCTACATCTGCGCGGAACATACGCGGAAAGTAGCCTACATATTATGTACTTTGCCTGTCGAAAATTAAATAGCCTAGAAGTTACGCAATGAAATTCAGAGAGTTTTTATATCAAAATAATAGGCCTAGTCCTACTCATCTTCGAATAAAATGACTTAATATGCGCCTTTGTTTCTCTTGTTTTATTAACTAGAACGCTTTACACTTATTAACATTCTGTTTACATTAGTCTACTTTTCATTTATTGATATCATCGTGATGTATTTTTACTTCGATTTCCCATGCATTATTCGTTTGCGATTGGAATAATAAAGGCTGTACTTGCTTACTTACTTGTTACAATCAGCATTTTCTGATCAGCATTTTACCCACCAATCAGCATGAGAAATCAGCACTTTCCTCATCAGCATTTTACCCCTTGCCGATCAGCAAATCAGCAATCAGCAAATCAGCATTTTACCCGTGCCCCCCGGGCTAACCGCAAATCAGTTAACCATTCTGACTTAACCAGAGGCCGGAAGTCGACGTACTGTTTGTTATTTATACTGTGGGAAAAGCCGGATTTGAGAAAAGCTATGTGTGGCATCCCTGATTATCTATAATTTTAATAGTCTTTGGATCACAGATCGACTAAAGAGATCGCAAAAGCGCGCACATCTAAACTCGTAATGCCTAATGATAATTAATAATAATGACGACAAATCTACGGCGCCATAACACAGCATAAGCCGTTACAAAGTAACAAAGGCACCTAAAGTGGGATGAATATGATTAATATGGGATGATTAAAAAAATGCTAATAATTATTTCATTTCTATAGCCTAGGCCCTAGGCAAAACCAAGTTTGTATATTTTTGGTGTACCTAATGACTGCAGAACTGGTTTTCCTGGTGGACTGTCCGCCTTGCATGTTGTTGATGACGATGCTGTGCGCTGGCTTAGCACGAACTGCAAATCTATATATATAAAAATGAAACTTTCCAATAGTTCCTGTTAGCAAGACGCCGAAACTGACGCACGGATTGTTGTGAAAATTTACCAAAACCTTTCATTCAAATAGCACCGTGTCTTAAGATTTTTTCACCCGAAAAAACGCAATCGTTTCCACAAAAAGTGAACTTTGCAATCCGTTCGTCCGCCATTTCTAAATTCAACACGTCCCACATAACACATAACACGGCTAAACGCTGTCTCCAAACACAGAAGACGAAATATCAATGATGTTACGTCCTGTGACGTCATAAGCGATTCGCGGCCTTCCGCAGAGCGGCCTCCACGGCGTGACGGAAGAAAGGAGCGGAGGGAGCGCGACGAAGACGGTGGGGAGGGAGCGGAGGGGGAGGGGAGGTGGAGGTCGAGGGGGAGGGGAAGGGGAGTCCTTTCCCCAAAGCGGCCTTCACGGCGTGACGGAAGAAAGGAGCGGAGGGAGCGGGACGAAGACGGTTGGGAGGGAGCGGAGGGGGAGGGGAGGTGGAGGGGGAAGGGGAGGGGCGGGGAGGGAGGCGGAGGAGGAGGGAGGGGGAGGAGGGGGAGGGGGAGGGGGAGGGGGAGGGGGAGGGGGAGGGGGAGGGGGAGGGGGAGGGGGAGGGGGAGGGGGAGGGGGAGGGGGAGGGGGAGGGGGAGGGGGAGGGGGAGGGGGAGGGGGAGGGGGAGGGGGAGGGGGAGGGGGAGGGGGAGGGGGAGGGGGAGGGGGAGGGGGAGGGGGAGGGGGAGGGGGAGGGGGAGGGGGAGGGGGAGGGGGAGGGGGAGGGGGAGGGGGAGGGGGAGGGGGAGGGGGAGGGGGAGGGGGAGGGGGAGGGGGAGGGGGAGGGGGAGGGGGAGGGGGAGGGGGAGGGGGAGGGGGAGGGGGAGGGGGAGGGGGAGGGGGAGGGGGAGGGGGAGGGGGAGGGGGAGGGGGAGGGGGAGGGGGAGGGGGAGGGGGAGGGGGAGGGGGAGGGGGAGGGGGAGGGGGAGGGGGAGGGGGAGGGGGAGGGGGAGGGGGAGGGGGAGGGGGAGGGGGAGGGGGAGGGGGGAGGGGGAGGGGGAGGGGGAGGGGGAGGGGGAGGGGGAGGGGGAGGGGGAGGGGGAGGGGGAGACTTTATTTCGTGACACTCGGCACAGAAGACCACTTTAAATCGTGCTTATTAATTAGCCTACCACACCTCCAGTGCCGGCGCTAGGGTACCTGAGGCCCCCCCCAAAAAAATTGGGGCCCCCATACCTTGAGCTGTCATATCAGCAAAAAATTTCATAATATAAGTGCTGAAAGACATGCATGGTGTAAGACTCCATTAAAATAATGTCCCCTCCCAAATGTATTTTTTTAAGAATTTCCACACTGTAATGGTAGAATTTTAAGCTGTCATCTTTACAAAATTGCTCATTTTTCAATGCTGTTAGACTGTTAGTCGTGGTTTAGGACTTCAGAGTGTTCCATCTCCATTTTTTAAATTTGTCACATTTGCCAGTTGACTGTAATGGTAGCATTTATAGGCTGTCATTTTAACAAAATTGATCATTATTGATGGACAGTGGATGGTACTTACGATATGAAATATTTCTGAAATATTGGGGATACAAGGACTCCGTCCCAACCACAAATTGTGGAGCTGTGCCCCTGTCCACACCCCCAAAGTCTCCCTTTGGGTGAAGGACAATTGCTCTATTGGTTTGCGAAATATTATTTTGTATTTTATTCAGCTACATTTGAGGCCCCTTGCAAACTTGAGATCACACTCGTAGTCTACAAAGGACATCTGGGACCCTACACAGGCTTTAATGTTTGGGCCTCACGCAGGTTTTATTTCGAGGTCTCATCCCATTAGCAATTAATAATAATTTACAAACGTTGTGTTTGAGAAAGTGGACAAAACTGCCTGAGTTAGTTTAAATGGCTTTACTTACACCCAAAATCAGCATGATACTTGCATTAAGTCTGGTATGGCAGTGCCATTTGGTTAGTTGAGGCATTTAGTTGAGGCATGCACCAGACCGGATCTGGAGCCCCAAGTAAATGCGCCAGTTTAAAAAATATACAGTCACAAATAGGCATAATGACCAGCTAAATTTGGAGGCCTCTTTCAAACTCGGAGGCCCCTCAAACTCGGAGCCCCCCCCCCGGCCGGGGGGTGCGGGGGGGGGGGTGCTAGCACCGGAACTGCACACCTCGTCTCGCAGATAGGTTATAGAGTATAGACTGTCTGTTCAGTTTGATGTTAATTAAGATTAGGCCTACTGCATAACTTGCGATGTACCGTAGCCTACTTGTAGACCTAAAGCGCAGTGCATTTGCAGGCGTTGAATTAAAGAAAAAATATTATTATACAATTATTATATAGCTAGGCCTTATAAGTCTGTCTCCGGCTCATCTTATGATTTTACGCCGCAGGCTACCACGCACCTTCAAAACAATTTTATACCCTAAAGGCCTAAACCATTCGATCATCCATCTAGGCTAATTTTAAGCTTTCTCATCCTCAGCGAAACTCGCCGTGCAGAAGTAAGCCTCTGATGGCCGCTTATATTTTTTCTCTTCTAATTTTCTAAAAGCATAGGCTACAAATTTTACTTATCACAAAGAACTGTCCAACTTTTCTGGAAGGGGAATGTCACGCATATAATTTTCCGGGGGGGGGGTGTAGTATTAGGCTACCTATGTAGGTCCTACATGTTATATAGGCCTATAGGGTAGTCCCAAAATCACGGTCAAAAAGTGAAAAAATCACGGCCTACTTTTGCAAAAATGCAAAAATTCACGGCACCGTGATTCACGGTGCCGCGAAATTTTTTCAGTTACAATTTCTGTATTAAGTCGATTTTTATTTTGAAATTTAGCATAAACGAGTATTTATGAATGCATATTCACTTGTCAGCGACGTTATTCACTCCCCAAAACAGAAATTCATACATTAATTTAATGGTTCCGCACAGAAAATCTTAGATGAATTTAATGGTTCCGCCCTGTTTTTGGTCGTGGGCGCCATTTTTGACGTGTTTTTATTAAAAAAGTGCTGAAAATGTGAAAAATCACGGAAAATCACGGCAAACGGCGAAATTCACGGAAATCACGGCAAACGGCAAAATTCACGGTTTCCGTGATTTCCGTGAATTCGTGATTTTGGGACTACCCTAGTTATATAACAACAGCTCAATAGATTATTTCCTCGGGAAATATTATTCTTGGAGAAACTTTCCAACATATGCCTAGATTAAACACTAGCTGTTTCTGTCTGTTTCTCCCTGCCGACGGATTTACGAATAGGCTATAAGTATAAAATGACGGCGATGTGATTTACGCAGGCCAGTATATAATTATGTCATACGAATGCAACGATAATTCAGTCTTGATCAGAATATATTATTATTATTATTATTTGCCTTTATTTCTAGATTTTTAACCGACCGCATCGTACAACCCTCCCATGATTATGTTCAGTCACTTCAGTGAAAAAAAATTCTATTCAAGTCCAACAAAAAATCAATTCAACAACAAGAATAAGCGAAATGATTTTGTTTGTCAAAACATCACAAGTAGCTAGGACTCGAGAATGTCTCTAATTGTGCGGAAGGATTCCAAGTTTTGAAACCTCATGACCTTTGAGTACGTCCTTCACACTTTTCCAGCCTACAGCAACGGCCCCTCGACTCCCTATACGTCATCCTACGAATCGAGTCCGGCCAGGGTCTGGATGACCTCGTGCTGTGCACTTCCGTTGTTCTGGATGTCAAGGTTTCCTCTCGTCGATCTCCAGTTGTCGTTAGACATGTACTGGTTCGGTTGTGACGTTTCGTTGTCGTAATCGTCGAAACCTTCGTTCACCTCCTGCGATAATTTAAATAGAAAAACACAGACATTCAGTTTCTGCCTTACCTTGCTTAAATTATAACAATCAATCGATTAATTGATCAATCAATCAATCGATTGATCGATCCGTCAATCATTTAGTCAATCAACCAATCAGTCAGTCAGTCAGTCAATCAACCAGAATTTATATAGCGCCCTTTCAGGCTCCAGAGGTTCGGCGACTTGTAGGGACCCGGAGCAGTGGCTCTAGCCCAACCTTGATTGGGAGAACAACCCCCTCACTATGACCGATGTATACATTTTAAATCACCAACCCGGCTTTCTCCTCCGCTATATTATAACACAGGCACTTGGCGCGGGTCGGGAGCGCTTCTGACTATTAAACGGCACTATAATATTATTATAAGTGTTGAGCTACAGTTGCAACTACAGCAATGCACGTAAAACATCAAGCATTCATTCATTCTTTCAGAAAATTTATATAGCGCTCCTTCAGAAGCCTAAGCAGAGGCATACAGGGATATACACTTCGTTTGTTGCTTTGTGGTCTAGTGGTGGCGTCGTTGCCTTGGAGCCGGAAGGTCCGAGGTTCGAATCCACCTCCCCGCGTAAGAACCTTGGGCAAGTCCTTCACTTACAATTGCTCAGCGCTTCGGTGTGAAACTCCGATGCAGTTTCCGCTCTCCATCGGGAGCGCCTCTGAGTAGAGAGAGCTTGAAGGGGCGCTATAACAAGTGCACATACATACATACATACATACATACATACATACATACATACATACATACATACATACATGCATACATACATACATACATACATACATACATACATACATACATACATACATACATACATACATACATACATACATACATACATACATACATACATACATACATACATACATACATACATACATACATACATACATACATACACTTCGTTTGTTGCTTACCTCTGACGTGAATGTTCCCAACTGTTGCTTGTCAACCGTCGCGTTCTGTAGTCTCACCTGCAACGATTAAAAGCATCGTTAATTCAATGGCAGAGAATATTATCCGAATTAATCATTAATCAAATCTTTTAATTTCCTTGTCGCTCCCTGAGATTGCTAAATAGTTTAATAAGCGGCAGGCGGCCCGAGGCGGGTGTCACAAAATAGAGTATCCATGCACTATCCTCCATAATAATTGTAGGCCTATCCTCTCAGTTGAAGAGAAGTTGAAAAAGTCACTTCCGCGCGTGTTAACTTTTGCAAATTAACTTCCGCATGCTTTGTCTTGAACATTGCTACTAGCACGTGTGCCTATTTGTTTACTTTTCTTTAAGAACCCTTAAAACATTTAGAACACTTACATGACTTATGCACATAATAGGCCCTAATAGAGTCACTAAATAAATTCAAGTTGCCTTGCTTGACGCCGTCCATGACCGTCCAGTCACACCTCAAGCCCTATCGGTCTGTCTGCCTGTCTATATATTTGTCTATCTGTCTGTGTTTCTGACTTCAGTCTATTTGTTTGCCTCTGTCTGTCTGTTTGTCTGCCTGTCTGCTTGTATGTCTGTCTGTCTGTCTGTATGTATGACTATGCTCTGTTTATCACATTGAATCCCTATGAACTGGTTATATTATTCTACTCACAAGACATCCAAGAACGCAGAAGAAAATGACGTGGAAGGAGACATAGATGGACGATAGGATTCCGAAGGCGATCATGTCTGCCAGCCAGAGAGCGTGTGTCTGGCAGGTCACCCGGTTGTTTACGAAAGATATGACTGCATGCCAGACACATGTTGTCGCCAGGATTGCCATCGAACTCAGTATGTACTTGTCCTGTAGTAGTAGTATAGCCACAGAAATCATCATTCAATTGCTTTGAAATCAGAGTCATGTCTAGCAACTGCAGAGACTACAGGAAGTAAATTACTATGGAGGATATAGGCAAGGAAAGAAGGGGGTTGTGCAGCTCTAAAAGTTCATTCATTGATTCATTGATTCATTCATTCACTCATTCATTCATTCATTCATTCATTCATTCATTCATTAATTCATCATTCATTCATTCACTCATTCATTCATTCATTCATTCATTCATTCATTCTATGAACCTATATAGCGCCCCTTTAAGAATTCCACTCGGGAGCGCTCCCAGTCCCAGCCACGTCAACAGAAAAATGGCTTTAGAAAAACTTTAGAGATTTCTTAAACAAAGTCCGATTGGTCAGATGTAATAAATGCAGCTTTGAAGAGAGGTCATTCCATATGGACGACCCCGTATAGCCTACAAGCGAAAAGCACGTTGCAGCCTGGTTTCAGTCAATTTGTCATGATGTCAGTTACAGTAAAGTGCCATCTTTTCTCATGACGTCATTCAGTCTTTGCTTCAGTTTTATCACGACGTCGTTCAGCCAACGTCACAAAGTCACAAATCAGCGCATTGTTCATTGACGACGTCATTCAGTCGTCTTTATCGTGACGTCATTCAGTCGGCAGTCAGCGTTTCAGATCGTCATTGCGTCACTAAAGTGACGAAATCACTGCGTCATTATAACCTGACGTCACGTCATCAGCTTTACTATTTTGTGTTTATGAAATCAGTCAGTTTTCGTCATTCGGTTATTATGACGTCATGATCAGATGAATGAGTGACGTTGCAGTGCGCTGATTGGCTGCGTGACGTCGCAGGCTCGACGCCTGTGCATTGATTGGTTGAGTGACGTCATAGGGTATAACTAACCAGATACGTCAGGTAGGCTATCATCGGGAGACTTTGGTTGACGACGAATTTGAAGGAGACGGTTGTCAGAAGAAGGATGAATGTCAACTGGAGACGATTCTGCGGCAGATTCAACTGGACGGCGAAAGTGGCAAACGACAAACTGCAGATGAGGCACTGGAAAATAGACAGACAGAGATGATGCAAGTAACGTGAGTACTAAGTAAATGAGTACGTAAGTAAGCAAGTAGGCAGGTTAGTAAGTAGGCAGATAAGTAAGTAAGTATGTAAATACGTAAGTAAGTAGGTAAGTAAATTAGAATAAAAAATTGTCTAATTTGGTATTAGTCGTCGTCGTAGTAGTTACTGTAGTAGGAGCAGTAGTAGTAGTAGTAGTAGTTATAGTACATGTAGTAGTAGAGTAGTAGTAGTAATAGTAGTAGTAGTAATAGTAGTAGTAATAGTAGTAGTGGTAGTAGTAGGCTAGTAGTGATGGTTGTAGTAGCAGGAGCAGCAGCAGCAGTAGTAGTAGTAGTAGTAGTAGTAGCAGCAGCAGCAGCAGCAGCAGCACTAGTAGTAGTAAAAGTAGCAGTAGTAGTAAAAGTAGCAGTAGTAGCAGCAGCAGCAGCAGCAGTAGCAATAGTAGCAGTAGCAGAAGTAACAAAATCATCGTCTATTATAACACGCATGCATTGGTAGTAGCCTACCATGACCAGAAATATGTTCCAGATGAAGAACTGTGGTCTCCTTGATGTTCTTGCAGCAGCAGAGAATCCTGGATGCTTCTTATTTGAGTTCTTGAATGAATCCGTGCGTGTCTTGTGCCACGTGTTGATGTGTCGGTGCAGTCTCCATTCTTGTTCATCCACGAACGATTCAACGTTCAATGAACATCGTTCGCGAGGATCCTCGACCAGTTCCAGCTCAGTCTGATCGCGATCCGTTGTTACTGTCACCGTAAGATCCTACATGACCATAATGTATTGCATGTAATAGTTGTATACATACATACGTAACATCCTGCATATATCCATGATGTGATGTATTGCATATATATAATACTATATAGAGTGCGTCTCATATGTACATAAATATACTGTTTATATTTGGTACTATATTAAATATATATAGGCCTACACATATTATATATTTAACTTAAGCACTTGTATCACACGTGACCACCAGGCCCTCGCAATTTGCACGGGGGGAAGAGTTGGTAAAATGAACTTGGAAGTTTCTTTTTAAAGCATATCTACAGGTTCTTTGGCTTGATGAGCAGGAGCACTGTCCTGCTGGAACATGAAAAATTCACCGCCCGACAATTCTTTAATTATAGCAGGCAGCGTTTGTTTTGTATTTATTATAAGTTAAGATTAGCACATTATTTTTCATTTTGTGCTGTTTTTTTTAGCTTACTCTTCAATTCATGTCGTTAACCATTTAGCTATCAGTTAAAGTAGGCTAGCCTATAGCACAAATAAATAGGTGTCCCTGTAGCGGGATATTCATCCCTTAGGGCCTTCCTTGCTGCCATCCGATTTTGTGAAGCATGTTATACTATGATTTTTTTATGGTTGATGGTTACAATACAATGAATTATTGAATTGAATAAGAAATGAATTGAAATGAATTCTTTGTGAGATCAGTACACGCTGTATACCCGCGTATACCGTCGTGTACAGCCTTGGCAAACACACATAAAAACTGCAGGAAGAAACATTCACAGGCGTACTAACAAACTGACAAGAAAAACACAAGACATGTGATGGGCAAACACGCACACAAACATCAGTACTTGTTTGCGCAGTACATAATCGCGCGCGATCCTTTTTGAGACACGGGAAATGTTGTCAACACGTACTGGTTCGGGCTTGCCGTGTGTGTATACACATGAAGGCCCTATATATTATATAGTGCTGAGACACGGGAAATGTTGTCAACACGTACTGGTTCGGGCTTGCCGTGTGTGTATACACATGAAGGCCCTATATATTATATAGTGCTGCAGGTTGGGAACGCCTCTGTTAATAAAACCTTTGAAGTGGCGGCAAATAAATCCTCTGAATGATTTCGTGTCGCAACTACGAGTGCTTCCTTCATCTAAGCCATTCATTCATTCATTCGTTGCGAGAATTTATATAGCGCCCCATCAAAGAGTCCTACTCTGACGGGCTCACAGAGCGCACAGTATATAGGTAGGCCTACCATATAATATAGTAGCCTGAAAAATTATAGCACACAGTCACAGCTAAAAAAAATAGAGATTTAAGCGACATAAAAGTCAGGCAACACGCACGCAGGTGTGTAGGCTGCATATATGAGTGCATTGAGTGTCATATATATATTTATATATATATGAGCTATATACATTACATATACATATTTATAAGAGTGATGCAAATCTATATAAGCAAGCCAATGCAAGTTCGATGCTTGTAAAATGCTATAGCATTGAAGGACGCAAGAACCGGGAACAATCTGGCCCGAAAAATGGATCGTACGAAGAAGAAAAAATCGTGTTCTATCGACTTCTGAAACTGCTTTGAAGACAATGTCGAACATGTTGGTTGATGAGGCGAATCGTGTTCAAGACAAAGGAAAACACAGAAGCCGAGTGGAAAAACGATCGAATCCATCCATGCATGGCTTTGATGATGGAATACATGGTGTGCATTTATACACATTCATTTACATAATGATAGGTGTGCATCTATATGTATGCAAGAGTATACATATTTATGCGTGGTTGCATATAGGTAGGCTTGTTTGTATATCGACGTGTGTGCATGTCATACATACATACATACATACATACCTACACATACACACACACACACACACACACACACACATACATACATACATACATACATGTACGTACATACATACATACATACATACATACATACATACATACATACATACATACATGTACGTACATACATACATACATACATACATACATACATACATGCATACATACATGTACGTACATACATACATACATACATACATACATACATACATACATACATACATACATACATACATAAATGCAATGCATACATACATACATACATACATACATACATACATACATACATGCATACATACATGCATACATACAATCATACATTCATACATACATACATACATACATACATACATACATACATACATACATACATACATACATACATACATACATACATACATACATACATACATACATACATACATACATACATACATACATACATACATACATACATACATACACACATACATAAATACATACATACATACATACATACAGACCTGACTGTCGAATGGAAACTCGTTTAGTTCCATGAATTCCATGAATGTTCCGTGTACCCTTCGTTTCTCGCAGATCGTTGCCTGACCATTGGTATCGAATGTGACGCAATGCCAGACGCTTTCCTTCGGTTCTCCCATCTGGTTCTCGAGGAACAGACGAGGGTTCCAGTACAGGTCCCAGTTGATTGGCTCGTTTTGCTATATACGCAACGCAACAATCGCTATTGTTGTTACGATTATTAATATTATTATATATTATTATATATATATTATTTTTATTATTATAATTCTTTTATTAAATGTTGTTTTGATGATGATGATGATGATGATGGTGGTGGTGGTGGTGATGATGATGACTATTATTATTATTATTATTATTATTATTATTATTATTATTTATTTTTTTTTTTGCCCCGAGGTATTTAGGATCCCTCAGGGACTTATTGCTAACTACAGTATAAAAACCAGTCCAGAATGACCCTACTCTTCGTTGTCTAGATCAGCGAAAGTGCCTCGAAATGCGATCGCGTTAAAACGTTGTATCGTTAAAGAGATATTATTATTATTATTATTATTATTATTATTATTATTATTATTATTATTATTATTATTATTATTATCATTATTATTATCATTAACATCATCATCATCATCATTATCGTTATTATTATTATTATTACTCGTCCTACTACCATTCTTATTAGGCCTATTATTACCACCATTATGAGCTCTATATGCATATTTTATTAGTATTATTATGATCACTATTATAGTTATCATAAATTTAGTTTCATCATATTAAAATTTACAACACGGGAAAGGTCAGGTGATGCTAGAAGCAATTACTTAACGTACGGTAGTGGAACTGAAGAACCAGTCATAAAATTATGCTATAATAATAATATTATAATAATAGTTTGCATAGCATCCTTTTCAGTGAAGGCACAAACCGTGTCCCCTGCATAACAAGTCTGGCACTCCAAGTCTCCAACCAATAGGCTACCACGCCTCACAAGATAATCTATATTTATAAATGGTCAAATACAATACAATGCAATACAATGCTTCGCTCTCTACTTGTGGTCCATCCGGCTGGGTTCTTCACGTCTTTCAAGTATTTTCTCTTTGGTCGTGGTTGGGCTGGGAGCGCCTCTGGGTAGTTTCTTGAAGGAGCGCTATATAAATGCTCTGAATGAATGAATGAATGAATTAATTAATGCAATACAATACAATACAATACAATACAATACAATACAACAATCTGCCTGTAGCCTGCTTTCAAATTTGCATAGAGCAGACAAGTAACGTTCGCCATGCAATCGATCTGCTTTATTCGGCATGCACCAGGACTAAATGTGTGGCAATAAAAACTATTATCGGTCGTATGCCCCACCCTTACATAGTCAGCAGTTGTCCTGTGACATCCCAAACATTTTTTGTCCGATTGATTGTCTCGTTAGGCCTGCGTTCGACTACAATGTAAGTCACCAAAACAACAGGCCTACCTAGACCCTATAGGTCTACGTATATTATTGTCTAATCGTGACGGAGTTCAGGCCTATGCGTAGGCCCTAGATTGGAGTCGATATAGCCTATGTGAGTCCTGGTGATTGATGGGCCTGTTCGTCCTTTGTTGTTCGTTTTAATCCTAATTATTATTATTATCTCACTGGAGCCCTGGTGATTGATGATAGTAGTCCGTTCTTTGTTATTCGTTTTAATCCTAATTATTATTAGGCCTATCTCACTGAAAGCAATTTAAAAATGTACTGCACGTGCAATGCGAATAGACCAGGCAACACACGAGAAAATAATGGAGTTGCTAATAATGGTTTATTTGTTTACAGACCTATACCATAATAAGTGACGTATCTAATGACGCACCGCGGCTCCTGCCTCCTGTGTATATATACCGCAGAGGTAGCCTATTATAGTCTGACCGTAGTAACATCGATTCGTACTTAAACCCGTGTAATGTATCCCTGTGTCGTCAGACGATTTAGGGCAGTGCTGTCCAACGTGCGGCCCGCGGGCCGCATGCGGCCCGCGGAGCAATTTCAAGTGGCCCGCCAGAGCATACGAAATTCTTCCACTGTGTATAAAATAAAATGAAGGACAAAGTCTAGTCGAATCTAAGTTTTTTTAAATTGAAATTGTAATGGTTTCTAGGGTTCGAAAAGTCACCGGAAAAGCCAATTCAACAACATTCTTCTTTCTATCTTTGCCGTAGTCTGTCAAACGACTATCAAAAGACTTCTTGTTTTGAACATTTTTTATCCCTCTCCTCAACTAAATTGACCTCGCATGGATATATCGTCCAAACCGTTCACGTCTAGTCCGTTTCTGAGATGTGTAACCTACAGGGTTTCAGCACGTCTGTAGCCTAAGTAAACTAGCTGCAACAGTTCCTTTCGAGAGATTGTCCAATTGGAGTCCTGAGGGTTGAAGGGAATGGACAGAAACGATGAATGGCGATGTCTTTGGCTCATTTTCAGCCGATGACTATTAACTGTTTCTTAGGCCAAATTGACTCTGGTTTCAACTCGGCTACAGGGTGTAAATGAGCAAAAAATTAATTGTAACTGGGAGACGAAATGAAGAACTGAGTTTGCTGCAGACCGTAGGTGCGCTCAACTGGATTTTAAGTTTGTCGCCCAGCCTGGGCGACAAACTTAAAATCCAGCTGAGCGCACCTAATAATTTTGGTGGTGATCTATAATCAAGCATTCAAGGTATTATGCACTGTTCATTTAAGCTTATACATTATAGCCAACAATAATTCCATAAAACAGTTAAAAATTAACAGTAAATTGTTGCCTTTGCTTTTGAGCTTATTGTTGCGGCCCTCGGCTTCAAGAATATTGCTTCTGTGGCCCACGGGGCCAAAAAGGTTGGACAGCACCGATTTAGGGATACGAGGATAGAAAAAATGCGCTATATGAAAATGATGTGCATACGTCGGAAATTTGTCCAATCAATTATCAGATTTAGAGGTTTGCACATCACTTCGCGTGTCTTCAATAATCAATAATAATCTGATCAGCTTTTAGCCTAGAATGATGCTTGATTTCAGCTTATTTAAGAGTGCTGCTTATTGAAGTTATTATTATTATCATTATCATTATTATTATTATTATTATTATTATTATTATTATTATTATTATTATTATTATTATTATTATTATTATTATTATTATTATTATTATTATTTTTATTTATTTATTTATTAAATATTTTATTTATTTATTTATTATTATTATTATTATTATTATTATTATTATTATTATTATTATTATTATTATTATTATTATTATTATTATTATAAAAAAATATAACCATCATTTATTTCTGTTACAAACTGTGCAACGCCAACTGGCTGTGCTTGCTTAACAGTGTATTATTATTATTATTATTATTATTATTATTATTATTATTATTATTATTATTATTATTATTATTATTATAACAGGAATGTTAGATTTAGGTTATGGTTTAGTTTTAACAGATCAATTTCAGTTTGCTTAGAGTGGCCGGTCCAAAGCTCCGGGTAAACCAGACAAGGTGCCTTGGTAGGCAACGGCGTTGTAGACACATATTTTTATTATTATTATTATTATTTTTATTTTTATTTTTATTATTATTAAGTAGTAGTAGTAGTAGTAGTAGTAGTAGTAGTAGTAGTAGTAGTAGTAGTAGTAGTAGTAGTAGTAGTAGCAGTAATAGTAGTGGTAGTAGTAGTGGTAGTAGTAGTGGTAGTAGTAGTAGCAGCAGCAGCAGCAACAGCAGCCGTATCAGCATCAGTAGCAGTAATATAACAGTAGCAGCAGTAGCAGCTGCAGTAGCAGCTGCAGTAGCAGCAATGGCAGTGGTAGCAGTCGAAAGCCTAGTTAGCCTAGTAGTATAGTTACAAATAATGTTGTAATACTTTAGCTACTACTACTACTTTACCAGTTTCGTTCTTCCGTCCATCGAAGGTTCTCTCCATTTCGCTTGGATGAAAGCATCGGCTGTGAACTTGTCTCTGAGAGTGTCGATATCTCCCACCTTCAACAGGATGATCCTTACTCTCACCGTCACCTACACACACACACAAGTATATATATATATATATATATATATATATACATACATACATGCATATATATATATAATATGTATACGTTGCAAAACACATCACATGGGATATAATTGTAATGGATGGATGGATGAAATCAGAATGGTCGGTTAATTGCCACGATTTTTATTAGTTGGACTATAATAGGCTAAAAGAGAGGCTATGGAAGTCTGGAAATTAGCAAAGGCATAGGTATTAGGTATAATATACTCAAAAGCCAAACGCAGGAAACAGCTCATTCGCGAGCTCTGTATCAAGTCAGAGGTATTACTCAAAATAGGAAGGACAGACAGACAGATAGACAGACAGACTAACAGTCACTAACTGACTGACAGACAGACACCACAAGACGTTTATATAGTTAGAATGATTATCCTTATATTCACAGTTGATTGTTATTAAGACTTAGGCCTACGTAGGCCTACACCAGAGTGCGGATTTGCCATCGGTTTACTAAGGGATCCAATATACTAACTTACTTATATTTGCCATGCCATGACTTTGAATGATTGGCCTAAGCTCAAAAGGTCCCGTTTCTATGACTTTTCTTTCAAGTCGATTTCAAAGGGCCGCGGGTTCATTGACGAGAAGCCTGCAGCGTTTCCGGCTCAGTGTCAAATTCCAGTGTTTCATCAAAGAGGAATGCTCGATATTGGAAAAACACATCGATTGCCTGTAGGCCTAGGTTAATAGTCTTATTATAACACTGACAAAACCTGCACCCGATGGTCAAAACGGCAAAACATGCATGGGCATTTGAGCATTGTTCAGTTTTCGATCGATGAAAGAAGTGAAGCATGACGTGTAGCAATAAACAGGGCATGCACACAAACTGGGACTACAGCCATTAATCCTAAAATAGACGAGAAAAACAGCAACTTGCTTGCGTGCTCTTTCCACAAGTCAGGACTATTATAAACAATTAGATATTAGAGTCTATATCAGAAAAAACATCACGAATCGTGTCATGAGAACACGACATATGCCATTGACCTATATAACATGTTGGCCATGTTGGGGTTGGTATATAGGCCTATGAATGGTATAATTGCATTGTATTTAAACATTTATAAAGTGCCTCTATTAGTAGGTTGAACCGTTGAGAGGGCCCCAGTGCGCAAGGCCCAGCGAGAAGAAACAGGTTTTGAGAAGAGACAAAGCAGAGGAGAGACTACCAGAAAGAAGTGTAGAGCGAATAGAAGGAGAAAGGGCATTCCAAAGAGAAGGACCAATTGTGGCAAATGATCGAGACTGAGCCATAGCAGTTCTATACCGAGGAACCAAGAGGTCAAATCTGTTGGATGAACGAAGTGGACGGTAGGAGCAAGCCGAGTGAGGACAAAATAAAACATTAGTCAGGTATTTTGGGGTAAGACCCCGTTGAGCCTTTATGATCGGGGTGAGGATCTTAAATTATGTGCGAGCACGGAGAGGAAGCCAGTAAATTCATGAAACCTAAATGTCCAATATATATGACGTTCTCCACTGGCTCCCACTCAAGCAGCGAATTGAGTATACAATCGCGCTCTACTCTATAGTCTAGCGCTTCATGCTAAATAGGGCTTTCTCCTGCCTAACTTTGTGAGTTATGTAGCCCTACTCTTAGTTCTCGCCATTTCCGCTCCCTTCGTTCGACTGAACAGAGTCTGCTCTCAGTCTCTTTTGCTCGTACTTCCACTATGCAGAACCGTGCTTTCTCGGTGGTAGGAGTAGGACCCTCAACAGGTCTGGTACGGTCTGCCTCTGACCCTCCGCTCTCTTTCTAAAAATCCTTCTCAGGCTTTCCTCGCTCATCTTAACACAGTTTTATTTGGTCGCGCCGAGGTTGGGAGCGCCTCTGCGTAGCCCATAGAAGAGGTGCTATATAAAGGCATCTAATGATTGAACGACTATACACCGTGAGTCAAAAAAAAGTAAGCCAAATTGTTTTTCATATATCTCTAATGCCTGATAACATATCATGCTAAAATTTTCCAAATATTTAGAGAATTGGACCAAGAATATGATTCCAAAATTTCATGAGATAAAGTTGAACGGATAAAAAGATATGAATATTTAAACTTCATCTCCAGAAATTGCCATTTACAAGCAATTTTCTGTCAGATTCAGTAAAATATAAGTCAAACTTTTTCTCATATCTCTAATGCCTGATGATCAATCATTCTAAAATTTTCCAGATATGTAGATAATTGAACTAGCAATATGACCCCAACAGTATGATTTGATTATTTAATTAAATAAGATGCTCAACATGTCATCCTTCAGCTTGCACGGAAGCCTTGAGGCGCAGGCGCCATTAGGCAACAGCATCGTCGATTATCCTCTGGTCCAGGCCATCCCACACTTCCAACAAGCGTTGCTTCAGATCGTTTATATCATGGATTGTTGTCTGGTAGACTCGGTCTTTCATTATGCACGCTCCACACTTTATATTCCATAAAATTTTACTCCAGGATCACTGAAGACCAAAATTGAGAATTATCAGGCATCAAAACTGCAGCGAACACCATAACAGATTTGCTGAAAACTGAAATTTCGGAGATGAAGTTCAAATATTCATATCTTTCTATCCGTTCAAATTTATTACATGATATTTTGGAATCCTATTCTAGGTTCAATTATCTAAATATCTGGAAAGTTTTAGTATGATTAATTAGCTGGCATTGGAGATATAATAAAAACAGTTTAGCTTACTTTTTATTGAATCTGAAAAAAAATTGCTTGTAAACGGCAATTTCGGCATATGAAGTTTAAAGATTCATATCTTTTTATCCGTTCAACTTTATCTCATGAAATTTTGGAATCATATTCTTGGTCCAATTCTCTAAATATTTTGAAAATTTTAGCGTGATATGTTATCAGGCATTAGAGATATATGAAAAACAATTTGGCTTACTTTTTTTTAACTCACGGTGTATATACACTGTGTCCCAATAAATCGGGCAACCTTTTTATAAAGGACACTTATTTATTGGGACACAATGTATATATAATTTATTATATATTATATTCGCTTATGTGCACGCGCATGCTAAACCAGCAGCAGCGCTACCTGGATAATTACATCTATAATGGACTAATTAGACGATTAGCTGGTTGAGTGTTCGTTGCCACGTTGGTTGGGATGAGCAGATCTATTATAGTTATATGGTGCATGCATTCATTGTATTGGCGTAAACACATGGGCGTATAATTTAGCGAAGGTCTAGGCCTACGCAGTGTAAGAATTATCGTGAAAAAATAACTGGGGGTCGGGGGGTTGGACAAAGATTCACTTGGAATTCGGTCGTGAAAAAGGCTTTGCTATGGGGCTCTACGAAATCCTAACCCCCTGACAATTCTCACCAAGACATGCAATCTGATGGCGGTTTAGTGGGATAGGTAAAAGACTAGAAACACGACTCTTAATCGTAAAAATCTCAATATGTCTGAAGTACCATGCACCCGAAATCCATGCGCAGGGCACAAGCTTATTCACGAGCGTTGCGTCAAGTCCAAGGGGTTGTCCTAAAAGTAGTCCGAAGGGGCTCGTCTTGGCCTAGGGACTCGGAAGAGAGGTTGTGGGACATTCAAAGAGTTATAGACCTTAGGCCCAACCGTTGTCGCGTTGAATTGTCGTTAAAATATTTCACCTAACACAGTCCTTAGAAAGTTAATAAAACCGATGTAAAGTGTATAATTGTTGGATTATGCCGACGCGAATCTGTCTTCACATAGAAACCAACACGGAATTTGTTCCGCTTTTTGTCGCTCAATTATTTTCATTTGTGTCTTTGAGTGACTACTGTTAGGCCGTTGAATATCGATCTAAATCGGAGTTCAATAAACGTCAACGCAACTGAATACAAAACAATTTATTCTCTCGTGCTCAAAACTCAATTGGTCTTTTTCTGTGTTGGACTGCTCTAACGAAACAGACTGCCACTACACTTGAATCTATAGCCTAGCCTATACGTGGGTATAGGCCGATGCTTGGCTTTCGAATAGCGCTTTAGCAGGGTTTTTTAACGTGCAGTTGTACAAAAACTGTGCAGTTGTAAATGGACTTGTGCAGTTGTAGAAGCACTTCTGTACAGTTAAACACTAGCAAAAAGGTCATTGTCCTGCGATTGGAAGTAATTTACCATGAAGGATAGGAAAGGAAAGAAGGGGTTGTGCAGTTCTAAAAATTCCTTTAGCCTAAAACAGTGCTGTCAAACTTCCGGGTCGCGAACTGATTTTATGTGGCCCGCCGAAGCTAGGCCCTAGTGACATTTTGGGAAAGTTTCTGAATATGAAGGGGGAAAGGAACCACAAACTGACGAGAATAGCATTTAGCACAAAATTCAGTTTCAACGACACATTCGTTAAAATGTTTAAACAGTAAATTTTAATGCACTTAATTATAGTTCTCAATAATTTTTGATCATTGCTGTTGAGTTTATCGGTGCGGCCTGCAGCGTCTTCAAGAAAATGTTCTTTGGTGGCCCGCGCAGTGTCAAATTTGTCAAAAAGGGTGTTTTTATGTTTTTATGGGTTCGGAGATTACGATTACAATGACGATTATAAGCTACTCTAACGTGTGTATACATTACCTTGTCTGCTCTGCTCGGCCCAGAGTTGCTTCCAGTCGCCGTATTCTCTCGTTTAAGTCTGCTGTACGATCGTGGGAGTGCGGCTGGTGGTGCAGCAGGTACGGACAATTGGTTGGCTTTCTCTTCCAGCATCGTCTTTCCATCCGCCTTCTTCCTCTCACGAAGAGCAGACAGATGGAGTTTCATCGTCTGCTCCAACGAACGAAGCGTTTCGTTGAATTCGGTAACCTCGTTTGTAGCCATCAACTCGATCGTCTGCGAAAGAGAATATTAATTTTTTTTTTGGCGATCAGTGACCAGAGGTCGTCAGAATTACTCATCTTCATCTTCGTCATTGTAATCATCGTCTTCGTCGTCGTCATCGTCATCGTCGTTGTCATTTCATCGTCATCGTCATCATCATCATCATCATCATCATCATCATCGACATCAACAACATCATCATCATCAACATCAACAACATCATCATCATCATCATCATCATCATCATCATCATCATCATCATCATCATCATCATCATCATCACCATCACCATCACCATCACCATCACCATCACCATCACCATCATCATCATCATCATCATCATCATCATCAT
>OX243828.1:7346711-7394211 GCA_945859605.1 Lumbricus rubellus
TACGTGTGTATGTATGTATGTATGTATGCATGTATGATTGTATGTATGTTTGTTTGTTTGTTTGTATGTGTGTATGTAATATCATTATGTTGTTGTTCGTATGTTAGGTGGTTGTTTGCGTGCTACATGTATATGCTCCCATTGCTGTTTATAAGTACGTGTGTATTTATTCGATACTACGTTCATAATATTTTTATGGTGCAGCCATTATGCACGTGACAGGTTTTAATTAAGGTTCATCAGATTCATCTACTTACTGCCTTACTCTGCAACCTGTTGCTTATTTTACATCATTGGCTTTCTACCTGATCAGTTACCGTACATGATTAATGTGACGTACTAATGACTGTGACGCACTCTGAAAAGCGACATCGTGCTTTATAATAATTATACGGTTATAACAGAGTAAATAGACAATACAATTATGCTTTTATCATATGCGATGTTTCTATCAATGGCGTTATAGTCACAGGGTGCACGTGTTGATAAAATGCAGTGCAAATGCATGATGATGATAGTTCTTTGCCCGAAGGCAGGTTCATTGGCATTACGCCTCTGGGGATGAGATGAGTGAGGTGGTTTCCCGTTGCCTTCCCCACAGACAATGATGTGTAAGCAACTTGCCCAAGGTCGCTCCGCAGCAGCTTGCGCCCCTGCGTCCCACACGTGCTAGCCCGAGATATCTAAATCTCTGAATGTCAGCTCTCAGCACGGGGCTTGAACCGCAGTCCGTTGCAACCAACAGACGTATGCCGCTCTCGCTTACCGGTGTAGCTAACTAGGCGTGTTGGTAACATGCAGTGCAAATGCATACGATGCAATATAATACATGAAGGCACATTGGATATAATATAATACAATTAAAAACAATCGTTTTCGATGGAATACAACTGTATTCAATAAAATACAATGCAACTAAATTATTATACGATGAACAGTACAGTGCAGCCGCATTTCATACAATACAATGCAACTGATTTTGATACAATGCCATGCGCCTATTGGTTACGATACAACAAACTGATTTTTATACAATGCAACATAACTGTATTTGATACAATACAACAAACTGATTTTGATACAATGCAACATAACTGTATTCGATACAATACAACAAAGTGATTTTTATACAATGCAACACAGCTGCATTCAGAGGCGTAAATTTCTATTGCGACGGTGGTGTCCAGTCACCACCACTTTTGAAAGTGTTGGTGATAGTCATCACCACTTTTTGGTCCGGAAAATAAATATTTTTAAACATGAAGGCATTTGGCTGTTTAAGATAAATATAATACCATTGCGATGTCAGTCACGAATAGCCTATAATTTTCATCCCTTCCCCCCATAACAACCAGGCACATAGGCGGAGACCTGGGCGGCGATTTGGGTGGGGAGACGAACGAGAAGAAAACACGCGAGATTTTTTGGCGGACGAAAATTTCAGACGACCTTCCAAGAAAATTTTTTTAGGTTTCTCCGCCCAAAAAAAGTTGATGCCCTTTTTTAAGTCATCTGGCCAAAAAGTCGAGAAAAATTTCTATTTTCGCCGCCAAAAAAGTTGATGACCTTTTTTCTTTTTTTTAGTCATCTGGCCAAAAAAGTCGAGTAAAGTTCCTATTTTCGCCCCCCCCCCAAAGTTCTTGATGACATTTTTTCCACCGTCAAAAATATTTGGCACTTTGTTCACTCTTGGCATTCAATTATTGGGGGGGACCAATACATGGGGCGTCCCCCAACACTTTTATTAAGGGGAGGGAACCGTCCCCTCTGTCCCCCTAGGTCTCCGCCCATGACCAGGCAGAATCGCGCCTTCTCGGTGGTTGGTTCCTCGCTTTGGAAATGGAACCCATTGTGTCTTTGCACTTATACCCCAGTGTTCACCCTGGCTCTCTCTATGCGCATCTAAAATCTGTCATTTTTAGTCATTCTGGGTGGAGAGTAAATAAAAAATGTAGTAAATAAATATATAATGATGAGAAATTTCTTCAGCACTGTACTCCCAGTCCAGCACAGCTTCTGACGCAAGCAACGGCACGCTAACTGCACGATATATGCATTCCAATATACCATACACTACTTGCAAGACTCAGCACGTGCGTAACGACGCATGCAGCAGCACTGACAGTGTCGTCGTGTCTTAGCGCGATCAAACGTCAGCGTCGCACTTGAGAAATGATTGCATAAACGATTCTTGAAGAGTTCATTGACAGGCGAAGAAAATAATAGCATCGACTGAATGGAGAGAGTCTTTTGTGCCGTCTTAAATGCTACAATGGGGCTACGACTCGGTGTAGTAAAACTATTATACAGACGTCAACAGTACTGTTATATATATATATATATATTTTCTTATGAATGCTCAGTTCTGACTTGACGTGAATGGGTGGAGACTTTTCTAAAGAAGTGTCTGCGACCTAACAAAAGAGCTGATTTCACCAACAAGTGGGAGCTGATTTGTTAAAGATCGTAGGGATATTAGCCTGACAGTGGTAGAAAGACGTGTGGTGACAATGCGAGACAGACAGACAAGACAGACAGCAGACAGCAGACTGACAGACAGACAGACAGACAGACAGACAGTGAGATTGCTTCAGGGTTTAACCATGCTTGCAGCATTCTTGGTTTTTCCCTGCGGGTTTTCACTTAGTTGACTCCTTAAAAATGTAACCAGGAGTCCAGGACTCAAGGCCTGGAATGGACTTCATTGTTATGCTGCGTTTAGCGCCCAGTGACCACTCCACTCGGTTCTTAAAAATCTCAATTTCAATTTCCTATTTAGCCGTAGTTGGGCCGGGAACGATTCTGAGTTGCCCACCTTGAAAAAGCGCTACATAAAATTCCTCCTAAATAATAATGACAATAGAGTGTATTCACAGCAGAATTAACCCTTTGGTTACTTGAATAATTCTGCTTCTTGTCCAATTTATAGATAAATTATTTCTCTTAAAGCTGGAACAAGACACATATCAGAACTGCAACACTTTATCTATTGCGGACATAGCAAGAAGAGAAATTGCTGAATTCGTATCTTGAGAGCAGTAGACCTACACAATTAATTGAAGAAATAGGATATTCCAATCAGTGGCAGAGCCAGGAATTCTGGTTTGGAGGGGCTGAAGCCCCAACCCCTCAAAAAATATGTTACGACGCGCCGAAGGCGCGAAGCTGCGAGTGCCAAAGGCACGAATCGCATACCGACTAGGGGGTCTGGGGGAGCGTCGTGAGCTCCTCCAGCGGGGTCTGCCGCCAACGCATTTTTAGCTCTGTTGACCTCAATTTGAGCCATTTTTAGGCTCTTTTTGCCAGCTATTTAGGAACGATAAAAATCATGAAAACTTATATAAGAAGTCGTTTTGCAGAGTCGCCGACTACTAGCATTAGAATGCACGGCTTTTACAAGAAATTTTTAGAACTGCACAACTTCCCCAAGCCTCCAAGGCCGTAGCCAGGATTTGATTTCGGCAGGTTTCTTCGGCGGAGAATTTCTGACGACTTTTTAGTAGTCAAAATGTCCAAAACACCTCTTTTATTGGTAAAAATGTCTGAAGACATCTTTGCTTAGTCATCAAAATTTCTGAAGACACCTTTGTTTAGGTGTCAAAATGTCTGAAGACATCTTTTTTTATTTGTCAAAATTTCTGATGGCACCTTACTTTAGTTTTACAAACTTTTGAAGACTTTTTTTAGTTGTCAAATTTTCTGCAGACACGTTTTTTAGTAGTCAAAGTTTCTGAATACACCTTATTTTAGTCTTAGAAATTACTGAGGACTTTTTACCTGTCAAACGTTCTGAAGACACCATTTTTAGTCGTCAAATTTTGTTTAAAACATCTTTTCGGGCGTCTAAAGACATTATTTTGACTACAATGTTATTAACGGGTGTCTAAGGACATCAATTTGATCATAGTGTTATCAACGATTTCCAGGTGTCTAAGAGCATCGTTTTGATTCCAGTGTTATCAGCTATTTTCGGGTGTCTAAGGATATAATTTTGACTATAGTGTTATCAACGATTTTCAGTTGTCTAAAAACATCGTTTTGATTCTAGTGTTATCAACAATTTTCGCATGTCTAAGGAAATCAGTTTGATTCCAGTGCTACCAATAATTTTCGCGTGTCTAAGGACATTATTTTGATTCCAGTGTTATCAAAGATTGGGTGGTTTAAAATATTATTTTGATTTAGTGTTACCAACGATTTTCGGGTGTCTAAGGACATCATTTTGATTATAGTGTTATCAATGATTTTCGGGTGTCTAAAACAACGTTTTTATTCCAGTTTTATCAACGATTTTCCGGTGTCTAAGGATATCATTTTGATTCCAGTGTTACCTACGATTTTCGAGTGTCTAAGGACATTATCGATTTTCGGGTGTTAAGAATAGAATTTTTTATTCCAGTGCTATAATCGATTTTCCGGTGTTTAAACATATTTTAATTCCAGTGTGTCCAACGATTTTCGGGTGTCTAAGTACATCATTTTGATTTTAGTGTTATCAACGATTTTCGAATGTCTATGAACATTATTTTGATTCTATTGTTTTTAACGATTTTTGGGTGTCTAAGGATATTATTTTGATTTAGCGTTACCAACGATTTTCCGGTGTCTAAGTTTATAATTTTGATCATTGTGTTATCAACGATCTGCTGTTTCGAAGTTGATTTGACTTTTGTAGAGATCCGCAGAACATTGATTTAGCCCCCCCCCCACCAGAGCTGAGACCAAACTCAGCCCATGAGTTTGCAAATAAAGCGAGTCACAACTACAGTGTACATGCAGGCTGTAGGCCAGAGCTAAAAGTGAGCCGGGTCTGTCAGGGTTTGCGACCCGGCATTGATTTTCGTGACCTGCTGGTGCCGAGTATCAGCCGGGCAGCAAGTCTTAACAGTTTGTGGGCAAACAACTAAAAAACCAAAAGAAATAGGTAAAAATGGTATGATCATAAAATGTTATGGGCAAACGACTAAAAAAAGGTCGTCAGGTGCCACAAATGGGTGAAATTTGTTCAATTCTGGGCGAATGACCAAAACAAGATTTCTGAAAATGTTTGGTTCAAAGGCTTCGGCTCGTCCGTCAAAGTCATACCAGGCAACTTTCCAAACCACTTTCAGCCCTCGGCTAGGCCTACCGGTATAATTCACGTTTTCTAGAATATCAAAACCTATGATATTATTGATTATACCGTGGGCCTACGTACCATAATTATTGGCAAGAAATCAACTTGGCAAATGTTATGCTTGAGAACCCTTTTCAGAGAATCGCTTGCTGCCTTGGGCCCCGCACACCTTAGGGCCGGGCTTGACCACAAACTGTTAATTGAAAGCCCCATTTCGTATGTGATTGGATAGGTATGTAACAGGTGCAGCCCTCAGCCGGCCGGCGGGTCACACATGGTATAGCCTACATGTACATAACCTCATGACGGGTCTGGGGATGTTTGGCAAAATATTATATGCGGTGGATTCTATTATGATAGGCACTCTACGCTATGATTACATAGTTGTTCATTGACGTTGGTCACTGTCTTGCTTTTTTAATCGAAGTTAGCTGTTGTAGAGATTTTCCTCGTTTTGTTTTGGGGGGGGGGGCTGAGCTGCCGATAGGGGGGCTTAGCCCCCCTAGCCCCCCCCCTGGCGCCGCCACTGATTCCAATAATAATTGGGTCGTCGAACCATTGAAGATAGATTTCTGAATGCGTTTCTCTCTTCTTCGATGACTTGCTTCCATGCATCAAATCATTGCACTTAAAGTAGGCCTATTATAATAGGTTTTGAAGTGTTGCAGACGGTAGGAATTCATTACTTCAAATAATTATGGGATTTTCTTTTGTAGTAACCGACGAGTTCTGTTGTCACAAGTCACTGCAAGCAATCCTGTATTCTTCTCTATGTTTGCCTGTTTGTCTGTCTCTCTGATTTCTGGACTTCTTGATTTCTGATTTCTCTATGTTTGTCTGTCTATTGTTCTATCTGTGACAGTGTGTGTCTTTCTCTCTGTGTGTCTTTCTTTGTCTCTTTGTCTCTGTCTGTCTCTCCCATTTGATTTTACAGCAATTTCTGTCCTAATGTTCTAGTATCTTATAAAATGGGAACAATTTAAAAGACAACTAAAGTCGACTATAGATAAAAAGCAGTTAAATACGTACATCTGTCGTTGTCATAACCATTGAAATCAAACGCTCATATCCCACGGAACTTGTTCCTCAAAATCGAAATCGTTTCTTCAGAAAATTCTTCAAATAAAAGCAGAAGTCCAAAGCAAAAACGTTTCACAAACGACGTCTTGCACGTACAACAGTGAGTCCAGAATCGCACGGACTCTAATTGTCGACGCCTTTTAGAAAGTTCCTTTTATGTTCACACAGGTAAACGCGGAAATTGCTTACCGTTTATTTATAAACAAAAATAGCTCTACAAAAAATATCCACGTGACGCTTTCGTTCACGCAATCAACACTTGATAAACGGAAGCAGGTTTTGCAGCTGCACCATTCACTCGTTTACCATACGATGTGCTTCCCAAACAATTAGCCAAAGAGTTCCGTTTGTAGACTAGCAAGTCCATCCGTGCATCCGCGCGTGTGTGGGTCTCATCGAGTAGCCAACAGCAGCAGCAGAAGCAGCTTCCAGCCCAACCGCTTCCTGCCGTGCGTATGAAATGGATGCACGGTCAATAAAGACAGCGCTGAATGGCCGCATGGAAAGGAAGGACATTTAACCGACGATAACAACAGCAGGACGCCATAGGAACCGCCATAAACCAGCTACATTAGAGAGTAGCCACGGCGCTATTGCTATATTCAGCTGCTGTAGCTACGTGTAGCAAAATTGCCTTTGATCTGCAATCGATTCTGCGCCACTATATTACACGCGGCTCGAAAACCGACGCTGGTAATAATAATTTCTACAAAGTGAATTTGATCGTGTTCAATGAAAGTTGGTAATAATTCGAAAACGGGCGACGAACACGAATATGAATATGAAGGAAACGTTACTACTTGTTTACTATGCTCTTACCTGTTCCTGCGAGCCGAGTAGTATTTACCTGGAAAATTATATTGCCACCTTTATGGGCCTCTCGAAGCGATGCTTTTCCCCCGACTACATGGGCTTTTGGGCTATGCTTCGAGTGTGCATGTGCTGACATATACATCACAGTAACATTATTTTAGAGTTTAGTATCCTGACGCCATGTGCGTCACTGGCATCATCATAATATCGCCACTTATTGACCACCGTGACCACAACATAATAATTATTATCGGCGCAGTTAATTGTCTGTCTGTTGTATGCATGCATGCATTCATTGTATGTATGTATGTATGTATGTATGTATGTATGTATGTATGTATGTATGTATGTATGTATGTATGTATGTATGTATGTATGTATGTATGTATGTATGTATGTATGTATGTATGTATGTATGTATGTATGTATGTATGTATGTATGTATGTATGTATGCATGTATGTATGCATGCATGCATGTATGTATGCATGTGATCTATGCATGCATGCGTGCATGTATGTATGTATGTATGTATGTATGTATGTATGTATGTATGTATGTATGTATGTATGTATATGGCCATTTATATAGCACCTTACAAGAGTCTCCGGAAGGGGAAGGCTTCTGTCTGCTGGTCCAACGTCCATTCAGTTCTCTGAATACGTGAATCCGTGGTACAATCTTCGCAGTTGTCTCTCACAAGCTCAAGCTCCAACTTTATCCATTGCCACTCGAATGATAGTCATGGGCACCAGTTTATTCACGAGCACTTGCCTGTGTTGCCTCGCTTTATGCATATCTTCGAGTGGGTCTAAATAAAGGCTGCTTAGTAAATTAGCAGTAATTCTATTATTGACAATGTTTATCGCAATAATGAAAATAATGATGAATTATTAGCGGCATCGTTTTGTTTGTGCGTGTTCACTCAAGCGGTGCTTGCTTCTGTTGTGTTTGTGCATGTTCCAGCAAGCGTGTCCATAATGATAATTGATAGCTGAGGCTGCAAAACAAGAGCAGGTCTCCTTGCAATTAAATACGGCTTATTCTATAATTAGTATTAAAACGATTTGTTAGTAAGCTAGTATTTAATTAGAATTTATTATTTATCAGTTTGTTTGTATGTGCACTTCCTATAGCGCCTCTTCAAGCCCTACTACTCAGAGGCGCTCCCGACAACAGAGCGGACACTGCATCGGAGTCTCCCGCCGAAGCGCTGAGTAATTGCGAGTGAAGGACTTGCCGAAGATCCCTACGCGGTGACTTGAGGTGGATTCGAATCTGCAACTCTTCGGCTGCAAGACGACGAACATACCCACTATACCACCGCACCCACAGTTGCTCAAGACCCTTCTATTTAGCCGTGCCTGAGTTGAGAGCGCCGCTGAGTAGGCTTCCAGAAGGGGCGCTATATAAATTTCAGGAATCAGTGAATGAAGGAAGAACGGTGGATGCGTTGGACTTACACGCAGTTGGAGACGGAACCACAGTGGAGAGAGAAAGACAGAGAGAGGGAGAAAGAGGAAAGATACAAAGTGTGAGACAGGGACATATGCGGAGAGAGAGAGACAGACAGAGAGAGAGACAGACAGAGACAGACAGAGAGAGAGGAAGGGAGTTAGGAGAGAGAGAGAGAGAGAGAGAGAGAGAGAGAGAGAGAGAGAGAGAGAGAGAGAGAGAGAGAGAGAGAGAGAGAGAGAGCCAGAGACAGAGAGACAAAGATATCGTGACAGAGAGACATAGAGCACAGAGACAGAGACCGAGAGAGAGAGACCGAGAGAGAGATACAGACAGAGACATACAGAGGCAGCCAGACAGACAGACATACGTAAATAGAGAAGAGAGAATTCATGTCGTGGTATGGAGGTCAAGATTAGGTTTTGTATTTTTTTGCATTTCTACACAATATGGATTTCTGTTCAGCCTCGGCTGCTCTTCGAAACCAAAACAACTACAGATAGTCCTAGCCGCCATGCTAGGACTATCTGACTAACAGATATCACGTGACATCACAATGTATACAGGCCTAATGGGCCTACAACTTAATTTGATCATCGAACATTTGTGGGAGTTCCATGGCGCGGCTTTGGCGTCGCGGTCTTCGATCCGCGGCAGAGCGCATCAATGCCTGCCCGCCCCACCGTCCGCCCGCCCCACCGTCCGTCCGTCCACACGTTGTAACCAAGACGACAGAAGACTCCTAACAGGTAGCTGCAGACCAGCCGCCATGCTAGGATCATGATTCCGTTGGGTTGATGTGGCGTTGTCAACGAGGAGGACCAGTCGCTAAACAATGGACAGAAGAACAATAGAGGGACAACCTAAATGATCCCCCGCCCGCCCACCCCCACTCCCGCCCCCCGCCCGCTCTCTCCAACGACAAACACTTCCCATAGTGGCTGCTCATCCTGTATGCATTGACATGGAACGCCGCTGCCTGTTGGTGAAACATGTTTTGTGTCTGCGGTTTTTTCTCTCGCGCGAAATCATTCGATAGATCGCGAGAAATAATACCCTCGTCACGCAGTAGCTAAATGAATAGGCCTAATCAGCAAGGCATGTGTCAGGGGCGCCGTTAGGCGTACGCACGTACGCAAGTGCGTACAGCGCGGAAAGGCTAAAAAAAATTTTTTATAATTGTAAATTAAAGAATTAAAGCGTGAAATATTAAAAGCGATGAAATTCTATTGAATCTATTGAAATTTTATAATCTTTAGAATATACGTACTTACTTACTTACTTACCTACTTACCTACACTCTAATCATGGTGTAATAGAGAGCCATCTTGGCATTGAGCGTCTTCGGGTATATCTTTGTGTGCGTCCGTTAATATATAAGGTCGTTGGTGCGTCCCGGTGTAAAGGTTTCAAATTACCCCCTCCTAAACATTACCCCCCGGTAACCTGAAACCGGTCTCAGATTACCCCCCGGAAACTAGATTTGCATCAATCATCGCATTTATTGCACTAATAAAATCAGAAAAATCATCCCGCTTCTTGTTTTGGTCTGCAGAATATCATCCGTCATCCTACTTCGTGTTTTGTTATCAATATTTTGATCCGAAAAAATATAGCCTCGAAGACATTTTCTCCATTGTAACTTCAGCGGCGAATAGTATTTTAGTTACAGATGAAAATATTGAAAACAAACCACGAAGTGGGATGACGGATGATAATCTTCAGACCAAAACAAGAAGCGGGATGATTTTTCCGATTATTTTAGTGCAATAAATGCGATGATTGATGCAATTTACAGTTTTCAAGGGGGTAATGTTTAGGAGGGGGTAATCTGAAACCTTTACACCGGTGTAAAGGTTTCAAATTACCCCTCCTAAACATTACCACCCGGTAACTTGAAACCGGTTTCAGATTACCCCCCGGTGTAGCGAATAAACGCTCCTTAACAAACGAATCAATTAACTAATAACCTGTGTAATTATTAATACTAAGTAACAGTTAAGCTAGACAATTAATTGGCGTATTTAATAGATAATTAATAAATTGAATTGTGGCATTAGCGAATATAACAGTAGAAATCACAAACACAAATGCGCTACAAAAATCAGTCAACGCTTGAGGAGGCACGAAAACAGCGTTTCGCGCAGCAGACGATCGTCAATACTGTGAGCAGCCGAAGAGTCACGTGGTCGGATTCGGGCATGAGATTCTGAAAAGAATGGCAGACATTTTGCGATTTGTCAACCAAAAACGTTAATTCAGAATGCGCCGATGACATTTATTTGAGTGTGAAAAACGGGACTTATTGTACGTTTATTCCACTGCTGATCTGTAAATCCTAGGGAACGTAGTACCTGGGTTAGATAGAAATGTTCGAAGTTTAAGTCGGACTGTAATAGCGAATAAAGTCAATTTTCGCTCGGCATCGATCTTGGGATCGAGAAGACATTGCGTGAACCAGTTGCGATTGGAGTTTCGAAGTAACGAGAAGAAGTGGTGATTCGACGACGAAGCAGAAGTGAAGAAGACGTGTGAGTAGCCAGTGCTCACAGAAGAACGAAGACGACGCGGTGGTGAAACGGCGACCGAGGGCAGCCAGGGAGAAGCGACCTTTCTTCCCATCTTTCCTTCCAATCCAGTTTCCCTGTGTCAAGAACAAGGACCTCATCATCTACTCAAGAAGGGAACTCTTGAGGAAGCTAAGCACCTTATAATATTTTAGTAGATAAATACGCCACAATAGGTAGTTAGGGTATTGAATATTATTTACTGTTGAATGTTGATATTTATAATATACATCAAAAATGAAATACAGCTTGTTCTTGTTGTAGGTCAATTCTAGTAATCATTCTTGATCACCCATTACGAATCCCTGAGTTTATAAAGCGTCTAGGGTAAGACCTGGTATGCGACAGTATGGGAACTCAGATTCCGGGATTTTAGTCAGCTTAAAAACTGATCTAATTGAACATTAATGACACTAGAAACAGCATAGAACAATATTGCTAGTATATTGATTTTTTGGATGTAAAGCTGAACTGATAGAGACTTGCATTTTAGAACTGTAGAGTGTATTTTAAAGAGTCCACAGCGACTGATATATTGAATTGATTTCTGTGTTCAGAAATTATATAGCGCATTTTTTGCCTATATTTTACTACTTGCTAATTTGAAGTAAGTCAGTAAGTGATGGCTAACAGTGATTTTGAAAACTGGGCGAAGATAGCCAAAGAGTTAGAGCTAAGTGGAGAGGAGCTTCGTACGTTTGTTAAAGAAAGACAGGCGGAACAGCGGCAAGATAGAATAGCCGAAAGGGCGTTTGCAAAGGAAGCCGCTGAAGCATTAGAGAGGATTAAGGCCGAGGCAGAGGTAAAGAAAGCTGAATTAGCAGCCGATGCCAAGAAAGCGGAATTAGCAGCCGATGCCAAGAAAGCGGAATTAGCAGCCGATGCCAAGAAAGCGGAGGCGGAAATAAGAAGAGCCGAATTAGATGCTCAGGCAGCTGCAGATACAAGAAGGCTTGAGGCTGAAGCCGAAGACAGGAAGACCCAAGCAGCAATGCAGGCTAGAAAGGCCGAAATTGAGTTAGAAGCAATTAGGAGTGCGGAGACAGAAGCAAGAGAAAAACGCTTAGCCGCAGAATCAGATGCCAGACAGATCCGTGAAGCGACTGAAGCACGAGAACAACGTGAAGCGACCGAAGCACAACAACAACGTGAGCTACAGCTAGAATTAGCACGGATTGAATCACAAGTAAGAATGAGAGAAATTGAGTCCAGAGGTCAGGACAGAGAAAGTGGAAGTGCATCATTCACAATGGTTGGTGACAATCCACAACAAGGGGAAAATAACAGGAACAGCAGAGGGATGAGGGATATCAAATTCCCCATCTTCAACGAAAACAAAGATTGTTTAGACGCTTACCTGTTGCGGTTCGAACGAACTTGTGTAGCATACGAGATAAAGAAGGAAGTGTGGTCACTAGTATTAGCTAGACACCTTGAGTCGAGAGCACTTGAAGTATACCAGAGACTGTCCGTGGAGGAAGCTCAAGATTATGAATGTCTGAAGACACAGTTGCTAAAACGATTCCAGTTAACTGAAGGTGGATATAGACACAGGTTCAAGACAAGCAAAATGGAAGCCGGAGAAACACCGACCAATTTTATTTACAGACTGCGACGCTACATGCAACAGTGGATTTCTCAAGCAGGCTTCGAAGAGACCTATGAAGGAGTAGAAGAATTGTTATTAAAGGATCAATTTTACCTGACGTGCAGCACAGAGCTAAGAATGTTTATCAAAGAGAAAGGGAAGACAAGTTTGAAAGAAATGTTAGCGTGTGCGGAGTCATACATAGAGGCACATGGCTACAAATATGCAGAGGCAAGCATAAAACCAGATGTGAAATTCCACAACGAAAGGACAAACAACAGACCCTTTGAGAGTAAATCCAAAGAAGGATTTGGTAACAGCCAAAACAGGAGTAGAAATGATGTAAGAATAAATCGGGAAGTGAACCGTGGTGTAAGTTCAAACAGAGGGTTCAGTCGAGAACGTGAGAACACCGTGGGACATAAAATTACTTGTTTTCTCTGCGGTGAGAACCATAAGGCATATTCGTGCCCACACAAGAATAAAGAAGCTGTCAGACACACTGCAGCCGCAGTGCAAATATTCGAGAATCAGACATATAGGGCCAGACAGCAGATTGAAATGCAGAAAATGAGTAATGTTACAAAGGACCAACATAGGGTAGATGACAAGATGATTAAAGCATTACCCATGCAAACAGCTGCAAGTGCTTTGGTGACTGGAACCAATGTCGGATGCATGAATCTAGAAAACAGAAGTGAACATGAAGTAAAAGTGAACGGGAGAAATGTCAGGTGTCTCTATGATTCTGGATCGACATGTTGCATAATTAAACGTTCGTTAATAGACGACACAGATTTGACAGGTGAGGAGACACATTGTGTATTGGTCGATGGAAGTTTGAGATGTTTTCCACTAGCCAAGATAAACATAGAGAGTGAATACTTTAGTGGAGAAGTACAAGCGATGGTCATGGAAAATCCGTCGATGCCAGTTATAATTGGGATGATCGAAGGTATACAATACCAGATCACACATGGAAAACAGGAGGATATAATCAGTGGAGAACCAGAGAATGCAATTGTTGAAGTGAAATGCAAGAGCATATTGAGAGACAGATCCAAATCTAGAGAGAGATCGGTACATGACAAGAAGTCAGTGAAATTCACCGACGATGTAACAGTAAATGAAACAGAGGAAACAAAGACAGCAGCAGCAGTTGAGACCAGAGCTGAGGTCAAAAGAACAACAAAGTACAAACCATTGAAGATAACAAAGATGCCTGATTTAAATGTGACAGCAAAAGAAATACAAGAAATGCAGAGTCAAGATGAGACGTTAAAGAAATATTTGGATGGAGCGATAGATTGGGATGGTCAAGATGACAGAATGGATGTAATGTCATATGTCAAGAGAAATGGGTTACTGTATAGAAGATATAAGGAGGTATTGAAGGACGAAGTGAAATGGCAATTGATGGTACCTAAACAGTTGAGAAGTAAGGTATTGGCAGTGGCACACAACTCGTTGTTGTCAGCTCATCTAGGCATGAGAAAAACACATGACAAAATTCTCAATGAATTTTATTGGCCAGCAATCAGAGAGGATATACGAAGATACGTCTTGAGTTGCGATGTTTGTCAGAAATCTGTAGACAAGAAAGTGAATTACAGAGCACCGATGGGTCATCTACCAGTATTAGATGTACCGTTCAAACATATCTGTATAGATATCATAGGGGAGGTACACCCAATGTCAACCAGGGGATATCGGTACATACTGACCATCATAGATCTGAGCACCAGATACCCTGAAGCAATTCCGTTGAAAGGGATCAGTACAGAAGAGGTAGCAGAAGCATTGTTTGGCTTCTACTGTCGTATGGGAGTGCCGGAAAAGATACACACAGATCGTGGAAGTCAGTTTACACCAGAACTTATGGCGGAAGTAAACAAGATGTTACTGATAAAGCACACATTAACAAGTCCTTATCACGCCATGGGGAACGGATGTGTCGAAAGACTAAACGGTACTATAAAGGCCACATTAAGAAAGCTAATGGGAGAACAGGAGAAGGAATGGGATCGCTATTTAGCACCATTACTGTTTGCTCTGAGAGACACAGTACATGAGAGTCATGGATTCACTCCATTCGAATTAATATTTGGAAGATCATGCAGAGGTCCAATGCAAATACTTAAAGAATTATGGACGAACGAAACAGTTGAAGAAGAAGTCAAGGATGTCTACACATACATGATCGACCTGAGAGAACGCATTGAAGAAACGTGCGACATGGCTCAGAAAGCAATCCACATGGCAAATGCAAGGAATAAAAAGTATTATGATAAGAAAGCACGGTACAGAAAACTAGAAATAGGCGAGAAAGTACTATTGCTATTACCAAGTTCAAAGAACAAGATGTTAGTGAAATGGAAGGGACCATTCGTGGTGAGAGATAAAATCGGAGATCATGATTATAGGATAGAGATTGAGAAAGGTAAAGTCAAGACTTACCATATCAACATGCTGAAGAAGTATAATGAGAGAGAAGAAGAAAAGCCAGATGGTAAGATAGTGGCATATGTATCAGCAATTGTGCATGATGGAAAGGAAGGAGAAGATGAAGAAGAAGAAATATTGGACTTGTACATAAGTAAGCAGACAGAAACTTACAAAGATGTAGACATAAATCCCAAGCTGGAAGAAAGTCAGAAGAGAGACTTAAGGAGTTTATTGAAAAGATATGAAGATATTTTCACGGACAAACCTGGAAGAACAGACTTGGTCAAGCACGAAATACATTTGACAAACGAGGAACCAGTTAGACAGAGAGCGTACCCAACTCCATATCATTTACAAAAGGAAATTGACAAAGAAATTCAGACAATGTTGGAGAATAATATAATAGAGAGATCGGAGGCAGCATACGCAGCACCATTGGTGGTGGTAAAGAAGGCAGACGGTAGCAATAGGCTGTGTTGCAACTACAAACAGCTGAATAAGGTTACAGTATTTGACCCTGAACCCATGATGTCAAACGAAGATATATTTAATAAGCTGAGTGGGAGCAGAATCTACAGTAAGTTTGATTTTTGCAAAGGCTATTGGCAGATTCCAATGAGTCCAGAGTCGAAAGATTATACCACGTTCATTTGTGCCAATGGCATGTATAAATTCAATGTAATGCCATTCGGATTAGTAAATAGTGCTTCGAGTTACAACAGACTAATCAGGAAAATTCTGCATGGAACAGAAAACCTTGAAAGTTATGTGGATGACATATTAGCCCACAATGAAGGATGGCAGGATCACTTGGAAACACTGGAGATATTTTTTGAAAGGGTTAGGGAAGCCAACCTAACATTGAAACCAAAGAAATGCTCATTAGGGTACGGAAAAATAGATTTCTTGGGTCACACGTTGAATAATGATGACATCAGTCCAAAAGAAGAGTCTGTGGACAAGATCATTGATATGCCTAGACCAAAGACGAAAAAACAAGTGAGGAGTTTCATCGGAGCAGTGAATTACTATAGAAAATTCATTCCACACTGTGCAGAAATAATGGCACCACTAAGTGATTTGACAAAGAAGTTGTCACCTGGAAATGTCGAATGGAATGAGAAATTGGAGAACAGTTTTATGCAGTTGAAAGAAGAACTGGCAAAGGCACCAATTCTGAGATTACCGAACTTAGAGAAGGAGTTCATATTGCAAACGGACGCAAGTGGAAAAGGGATCGGATGCGTAATAATGCAGGAATATGAGGGGGTGAATCATCCCATAGCATATGCGAGCAGGAAGTTACTTGAGCGAGAGACGAGATATTCGGTGGAAGAAAAAGAATGCTTAGCCATAATGTGGGGCGTAAGTAGGTTCGACAGATATTTGTGCGGCAAGCAGTTTGTGATTGAGACAGACCATTGCGGATTGCAGTATATGAAAGAGGGAAGAATGAAGAATGCAAGGGTTATGAGATGGAGTCTAGCCTTGCAAAATTATTCGTTTACTATTAGATACATCAAGGGGTCCAACAATGTAATTTCAGATTACTTGAGCAGGGGACTAGAGTGATATATAGTGAACCTTTGATGAATGATAAGTTGTATATAAATAGGTGTAGAACAGTAATTTTGTTGTGTTATGTAAGGTAAAGGAAGATAGTTTATAGATTAGTTTGTTAAGTATGTGAGTAAGTTAAAGCCTGTGAACAGACTTTTGAAGGGGGGCATTTGTAGCGAATAAACGCTCCTTAACAAACGAATCAATTAACTAATAACCTGTGTAATTATTAATACTAAGTAACAGTTAAGCTAGACAATTAATTGGCGTATTTAATAGATAATTAATAAATTGAATTGTGGCATTAGCGAATATAACAGTAGAAATCACAAACACAAATGCGCTACAAAAATCAGTCAACGCTTGAGGAGGCACGAAAACAGCGTTTCGCGCAGCAGACGATCGTCAATACTGTGAGCAGCCGAAGAGTCACGTGGTCGGATTCGGGCATGAGATTCTGAAAAGAATGGCAGACATTTTGCGATTTGTCAACCAAAAACGTTAATTCAGAATGCGCCGATGACATTTATTTGAGTGTGAAAAACGGGACTTATTGTACGTTTATTCCACTGCTGATCTGTAAATCCTAGGGAACGTAGTACCTGGGTTAGATAGAAATGTTCGAAGTTTAAGTCGGACTGTAATAGCGAATAAAGTCAATTTTCGCTCGGCATCGATCTTGGGATCGAGAAGACATTGCGTGAACCAGTTGCGATTGGAGTTTCGAAGTAACGAGAAGAAGTGGTGATTCGACGACGAAGCAGAAGTGAAGAAGACGTGTGAGTAGCCAGTGCTCACAGAAGAACGAAGACGACGCGGTGGTGAAACGGCGACCGAGGGCAGCCAGGGAGAAGCGACCTTTCTTCCCATCTTTCCTTCCAATCCAGTTTCCCTGTGTCAAGAACAAGGACCTCATCATCTACTCAAGAAGGGAACTCTTGAGGAAGCTAAGCACCTTATAATATTTTAGTAGATAAATACGCCACAATAGGTAGTTAGGGTATTGAATATTATTTACTGTTGAATGTTGATATTTATAATATACATCAAAAATGAAATACAGCTTGTTCTTGTTGTAGGTCAATTCTAGTAATCATTCTTGATCACCCATTACGAATCCCTGAGTTTATAAAGCGTCTAGGGTAAGACCTGGTATGCGACAGTAATACTGTCTAGCGTCTAGGGTAAGACCTGGTATGCGACAGTAATACTGTCTAGCGTCTAGGGTAAGACCTGGTATGCGACAGTAATACTGTCGCATACCAGGTCTTACCCTAGACGCTTTATAAACTCAGGGATTCGTAATGGGTGATCAAGAATGATTACTAGAATTGACCTACAACAAGAACAAGCTGTATTTCATTTTTGATGTATATTAATACTGTCTAGCGTCTAGGGTAAGACCTGGTATGCGACAGTATTACTGTCGCATACCAGGTCTTACCCTAGACGCTTTATAAACTCAGGGATTCGTAATGGGTGATCAAGAATGATTACTAGAATTGACCTACAACAAGAACAAGCTGTATTTCATTTTTGATGTATATTATAAATATCAACATTCAACAGTAAATAATATTCAATACCCTAACTACCTATTGTGGCGTATTTATCTACTAAAATATTATAAGGTGCTTAGCTTCCTCAAGAGTTCCCTTCTTGAGTAGATGATGAGGTCCTTGTTCTTGACACAGGGAAACTGGATTGGAAGGAAAGACGGGAAGAAAGGTCGCTTCTCCCTGGCTGCCCTCGGTCGCCGTTTCACCACCGCGTCGTCTTCGTTCTTCTGTGAGCACTGGCCACTCACACGTCTTCTTCACTTCTGCTTCGTCGTCGAATCACCACTTCTTCTCATTGCTTCGAAACTCCAATCGCATCTGGTTCTCGCAATGTCTTCTCGATCCCAAAATCGACACCGAGCGAAAATTAACTTTGTTCGCTATTACAGTCCGACTTAGACCACGAACATTTCTATCTAACCCAGGTACTACGTTCCCTAGGATTTACAGATCAGCAGTGGAATAAACGTACAATAAGTCCCGTTTTTCACACTCAAATAAATGTCATCGGCGCATTCTGAATTAACGTTTTTGGTTGACAAATCGCAAAATGTCTGCCATTCTTTTCAGAATCTCATGCCCGAATCCGACCACGTGACTCTTCGGCTGCTCACAGTGTTGACGATCGTCTGCTGCGCGAAATGCTGTTTTCGTGCCTCCTCAAGCGTTGACTGATTTTTGTAGCGCATTTGTGTTTGTGATTTCTACTGTTATATTCGCTAATGCCACAATTCAATTTATTAATTATCTATTAAATACGCCAATTAATTGTCTAGCTTAACTGTTACTTAGTATTAATAATTACACAGGTTATTAGTTAATTGATTCGTTTGTTAAGGAGCGTTTATTCGCTACAAATGCCCCCCTTCAAAAGTCTGTTCACAGGCTTTAACTTACTCACATACTTAACAAACTAATCTATAAACTATCTTCCTTTACCTTACATAACACAACAAAATTACTGTTCTACACCTATTTATATACAACTTATCATTCATCAAAGGTTCACTATATATCACTCTAGTCCCCTGCTCAAGTAATCTGAAATTACATTGTTGGACCCCTTGATGTATCTAATAGTAAACGAATAATTTTGCAAGGCTAGACTCCATCTCATAACCCTTGCATTCTTCATTCTTCCCTCTTTCATATACTGCAATCCGCAATGGTCTGTCTCAATCACAAACTGCTTGCCGCATAAATATCTGTCGAACCTACTTACGCCCCACATTATGGCTAAGCATTCTCTTTCTTCCACCGAATATCTCATCTCTCGCTCAAGTAACTTCCTGCTCGCATATGCTATGGGATGATTCACCCCCTCATATTCCTGCATTATTACGCATCCGATCCCTTTTCCACTTGCATCCGTCTGCAATATGAACTCCTTCTCTAAGTTCGGTAATCTCAGAATTGGTGCCTTTGCCAGTTCTTCTTTCAACTGCATAAAACTGTTCTCCAATTTCTCATTCCATTCGACATTTCCAGGTGACAACTTCTTTGTCAAATCACTTAGCGGTGCCATTATTTCTGCACAGTGTGGAATGAATTTTCTATAGTAATTCACTGCTCCGATGAAACTCCTCACTTGTTTTTTTCGTCTTTGGTCTAGGCATATCAATGATCTTGTCCACAGACTCTTCTTTTGGACTGATGTCATCATTATTCAACGTGTGACCCAAGAAATCTATTTTTTCCGTACCCTAATGAGCATTTCTTTGGTTTCAATGTTAGGTTGGCTTCCCTAACCCTTTCAAAAAATATCTCCAGTGTTTCTAAGTGATCCTGCCATCCTTCATTGTGGGCTAATATGTCATCCACATAACTTTCAAGGTTTTCTGTTCCATGCAGAATTTTCCTGATTAGTCTGTTGTAACTCGAAGCACTATTTACTAATCCGAATGGTATGCTTCACATTGCCTCAACACTCTTAACTCATACTTATTATCAACTTACTATTCTACTTATTATGTATGCCACCATCTCAACATATGGCATTCATCCATCCTATGCCTCATATTGAATGATCTTTGTCATTTCACTAACATCTTATTATTCCTCGTACTTTACTCACTAGACAAAGTACTTCTTCTTATCTTAACTATTTTCAGTTACTCAACTTTTTCCTTATTTATCTAAGTGACTCAACATCACACTCAGACACTGTATTCTAATTAATCTCAACTTAATACTTAACTACTACACAACTTCAACAATTATACCACTATCTCACTTGATCCTATGATTCACCTTATCACTCACTACAACTCACAAAACTGCTTTAACTAGCAACTCAACTTAATCTCACATTAATACTTATGTACATTTCTTCCTTAATTAAATACTCTCCACAAGCTACTGTCAGCTTCTGTCTGCAGTACCTCTTCTCACGTAATGACAGTCCAGCCTGTCCATATCTGACTTACTATCTCTGTTCACCTTCTCGTATAAATTCAACGTAATGCCATTTTGTGTTTCCAGTTCACCTGTGTGCTTCTCTCCAATACTCAATGCATCTGCATCATCTCCATAAGTTTTCGACTTAACATCTTCTACTGTTTCATCTTTTCCACTGTAGTCTCTGCTACTTCTCCATTTATCCATATTATTGTTAGGATATGACCATTCTCTGTCATTCCGTAACCGATTTTTCTTCCAATTCACATCATTGTATCCACTACAATTCTCATTCTGTCTTCTAACAGAATCAACACTTCGTTCTCCTCTGTACCATGTTCTACTGTTCCAATGGTTTCCACTATTTCCAACCTCATCTCTATTACTTCTATATCTCCAATTGAGATCACTAGGTCTGTCACACCTAACTCCACAATTACTACTAGACTCCCTCCTGTAGTTTCTCCAATCACACCCACGTGTGTCATTCATCTGACTCCTGTTCCACTTTGTATTTCTCCTATCCACATTTGGATTCTCTATGTATCCCCTATTCATCCACTCATTGGATCTTCCTGACTGTGTCTCATTAGACTTATTTCTAGTCTCTCTATTTCTCCAGTCTACTCTTCCGTTCTGCCATTTATTCTGATCTACACGACTCTTATTTAACTCACTTCTTCCACCTGTGATTAAATATTTATTATTCGTCTCCACCAATCTCAATGGTTCACTTCTGTAATTCTTTTTCATCGTTTTATTAAAAGCTGGCTTCCTGTTATCTGTGTAACTCCAGTCTCTGGTTTTATCCCACTGTTTATTTACTGTTCCATGCCGTCTCTGCATTCCTTTAACAGTTTCATTTAAATTCGTTCTTTCCGCAACTTTGAATGGTCTGTATTTACCATCCCTTTTAACCTCAGCTCTGGTTTTAACAACTGCTGCTGTCGTTGCTTCTCTCATCCCATCCACTGTTACACCATCAGTGAATTTCACTGACCTTTTGTCATGTAATGATCTCTCTTTAGATTTAGATCTGTTCCTCAGTATGCTCTTGCTTTTCACTTCAGCAATTGCATTCTCTGGTTCTCCACTGATTATATCCTTCTGTTTTCCATGTGTGATCTGGTATTGTATACCTTCGATCATCCCAATTATAACTGGCATCGACGGATTTTCCATAACCATTGCTTGTACTTCTCCACTAAAGAACTCACTCTCTATGTTTATTTTGGCCAGTGGAAAATACTTTATAGTTCCATCGACCAACACACAATGTGTCTCCTCACCCGTCAAATCTGTGTCGTCTATCAATGAACGTTTAATGATACAACATGTTGACCCAGAGTCATATGAGCATTCAACACTTTTTCCATTCACTTTTGCTTTGTGCTCACTACAGTCTTTTATATTTATGTTTCCATCATTGTTGCTAATTACCCTGACACTTGCAGCTATGTGCATTGGTAGTGTCTTACTAGTTTTGTCTTCTACTCTGTATTGCTCCTTTCCAACATCACTTACTTTCTGCACTTCAATCTGCTGTCTGGCCTTATTTGTCTGATTCTCGAATATTTGCACTTCTGCTGTAGTGTGTTCAACAACTTCCCTGTCGTTTATCTCATGGTTTATCCTGACGTCACTTCTGCTTCTGGATTCAACCTCATACATTTCCAATTGTGTCTCAATTTTCTTAAGTTGAAACTGCAACTTATAGATCTGTTTCTGTAAGTCTGCAACCTCACGAGTATGCTTTGCTTCTGCTGCTAAGCGATTTTCTCTTGCTTCCAATTGTGCACTCCTAATTGCATCTAACTCAACTTCGGCCTTTCTAGCAAGCATTGCTGCTTGGGCTCTCCTTTCCTCGGCTTCAGCTTCAAGCCTTCTTGTATCTGCAGCTGCCTGAGCATCTAATTCGGCTCTTCTTATTTCCGCCTCCATTTTCTTTGTTTCGGCTTCCGCTTTCTTTGCATCAGCTGCTAGCTCAGCTTTCTTTACCTCAGCCTCGGCTTTCTTGGCATCGGCTGCTAACTCAGCTTTCTTTACCTCTGCCTCGGCCTTAATCCTCTCTAATTCTGCAGCGGCTTCCTTTGCAAATGCCCTTTCTGCTATTCTATCTTGCCGCTGTTCCGCCTGTCTTTCTTTAACAAACGTACGAAGCTCCTCTCCACTTAGCTCTAACTCTTTGGCTATCTTCGCCCAGCTTTCGAAATCACTGTTGGCCATCACTTACTGACTTACTTCAAATTAGCAAGTAGTAAAATATAGGCAAAAAATGCGCTATATAATTTCTGAACACAGAAATCAATTCAATATATCAGTCGCTGTGGACTCTTTAAAATACACTCTACAGTTCTAAAATGCAAGTCTCTATCAGTTCAGCTTTACATCCAAAAAATCAATATACTAGCAATATTATTCTATGCTGTTTCTAGTGTCATTAATGTTCAATTAGATCAGTTTTTTAAGCTGACTAACATCCCGGAATCTGAGTACCAGTACAGTTCTAAAATGCAAGTCTCTATCAGTTCAGCTTTACATCCAAAATATACTTGAAACCGGTTTCAGATTACCCCCCGGACACTAGATTTGCATCAATCATCGCATTTAGTGCACTAAAAAAATCCGAAAAATCACCCAGCTTCTTGTTATGGTCTGAAGATTTTCATCCGTCATCCCACTTCGTGGTTTGTTATCAATATTATTTTTAATCGGACAAAAATAATAGCCTCGAAGACATTTCTCCATGTAACTTCAGCGGCGATTTAGTATTTTAGTTACAGATAAAAATATTTATAACAAACCACGAAGTAGGATGACGCATGAAAATCTTCAGACCAAAATAGGAAGCGGGATAATTTTTCTGATATTTGTAGTGCAATAAATGCGATGATTGATGCAAATTACAGTTTGCAGAGGGGGGTAATGTTTAGGAGGGGTAATAATTTGAAGCCTTTAGGCCTACACCGGTTAGGCTCTATAAGAGACTTACTTCATAAATAGTTAAACTGTAACTGGCTTGCGGATGAATTTTGAAACGCTTTGTTGGTAGTTAGGCCTGTTTAAACTGTGAAAAAGTTTAACCTCTATGCGTATACCCAGGGCTTAAAGTGTGCCAGGACGGTCATGGACGGCGTCCATGCACTTATTTTCGAGGCTGGACGCCGTCCTGCCACTTATTTGGCCAGCACTGCCTGGACGGTCGTCCATGACTGCATGCATGGACGGCGTCCATGCAGTTACGGACGACCGGCCATGACTGCCTAAAAATGGCTCCATTTGAGGTCGACACAGCCAAAAATGCGCTGGTCGCTGGGGCTCCGCCCCAAACCCCACTGCGGGAGCTTACGGTAAAGACAAAAACCGTTCTCTTTTACAATAACATTTTTATTTCTATTGTTATCCTAGTAGCTTGCGACACTAAAAAACCAAATATTTTTGAAGTTTTCGCGACTTTATCATTCACAAATAGCTGGCAAAAAAGAGCCTAAAATGGCTCCATTTGAGGTCGACACAGACAAAAATGCGCTGCTCGCTGGGGCTCCGCCCCAGACCCCGCTGGGGGAGCTTACGACGCTCCCCCAAACCCCCTAGTCGGGCGGGCTTCGTGCCTTCGGCACTCGCAACTTCGCGCCTTCGGCGCCGCCACTGATGACCAATTACAATACAGCGTCTTGGCACTTCTTTTTTTACACTTTAAGCACTGCGTATACCCAAAATGGAGCAAAAAGCTTAATAATGCTGGTAATACCTCATAATTGCCAGTAGGCATATGCGGTATATACATACATATAATATATATATATAAGCTCGTATCGATCGTTGTTCGCTTCATATTATTTTGTGCAAGTTGTGCGTACAGAAAAAAAATCCTGGCGGCGCCGCTGGCATGTGTGATGGATGGTTGGACTTGTAAGTCAGGGATTCATTTTCAGAAAGACCGAGTCATCTTGGCCTAGAGTCAGCGGGGTATTGGTGGAGATGGGAAGCTGGGGGAGGGGCAAGTAATGACACTATATAGTCAGATTGACAATTAACACAAACCATTATTTCTCAGGTTACTCTCGCTAGAAGCGCTACTGAAGACTATGCCTATACTATTAATTTTGTTATTAATTTTGATGGAGGGAGCACTGACTTGGGCCGGGAGCGCTACTGAATCTGTGAGCGGCGCTTTATAAATGTTCAATTACAATTGCAATTAAAATTACAATTACTGAATGTTCAAGGCAGATCGGTGTGCTATCAAAATTACTAATTACATTTCGTCTAATTACATCACATGTTACGGTACTGCATAGCCTATACATGTATAATTGTATATACCGACACCCTAAAATTCTAAATGTAATGCATAGGACACTGGCTCGCTTGGCTACATCGGTAAGGTCGATGGCCGCGCGTCTGTATACACAAGCTACTCTGTGAAAGAAAGCGTGCGGGCCTTGGTTCGATTCCCGAAGGTGGCTGATTCAGATATTCAAAATCTCGGGCTAGCACGGTCTGTCCACGGGGACCTAAATGGCGTGGCGACACTAATCATCTTCGATATGGCAGTAGCGCTAAACATGTAACACGATGCAGGCCTAATGCATAGGCCTATACTTTAACGAAATGTTTTTAGTAGATCTATAGGCCTACATGTATTGTCAATAAACGTTGCAGTGTCAGATGCAGTCATAATTATTTGCTCTGAACGTGGTTAGCCGGAAATAGTTTGACGCCAATGTAATGTAATATAATGTGTTTTAGAATTTAGATTGATATATCCTATGCTGTTGTGCAAAGAAAGTGAATTGATTTTCGGCCGGTCAAAATTATCATCTTCAGTCAAAACAAGTTCTCACTCAAGATTAAAATGCAGCAACAATTCATAAAGTGCATGTCATAACGTTTCAAGGCTTCTTTCTTCAACGGAAAAAAACGAACGACCTGTTAGGTCTACTCCAACAGAAGTTATCCTGAATCAGTTCAAGGCTCAAGGCAATTCCATTCTGAAAACATCTTGCCGCTTTCTTAGCATTTCGTGTTCTACAACAATAATAAACCCAACTCCGCCGCCTCTCTCATATGCTCTGTATTCATATACAACATGGTCATCATCATCATCAAGAACCAAGGGACCAGTGCCCGTAGGTGCCCGCCGCCATCCTCATTATTCCTCGCCATTTTTGTCTTTCCAGGGCCTCATGTGTCAGGTCTTGTATAGGTGCTCCGCACCAGTGACTGTCGTCTATGTTGTCCAGCCATTCCTTGTGTGGTCTACCTTTTCTGTTGGCTCCCTCTATTCTTCCAAACACCATGGTAGTGTTTTTTTAACGTAATCGGCCTTCACGTCGCTCAACCGTTTTCAGTTACAGCTGATTCATTTACATTGCATCGAAAGAAATGAATTGTAATCGTAATGTAATCGTAGACTCGAAACTTGTACAGCGCCCACAAAAGCGAAGTCGCAAAAACCAGAATATTCTAATCTAATCTAAAATTGTAACATTTGTAAAGCGCTTCTCACAGCCAGGGCCGTCTTATGGTCATCGTAGGCCCTATAGGCACTTTTGCATATTAATCTATTCGTAGGCCCCTAGGGCATATCCGACTCAACTCTGCATTAATTCAAATTTCAACACATTTACATTATTTCTTAAAATTATGCTAAACCATGTTTTGTGAACGTATTTCAGTTTTGATTTTAAATCTCAATCTACTTTTTGTAATAATTATTTATTTTCGATATCCGCTAAATGTAGTATTTCCGGTTTCCGATTTTCGAATTTCGGTTAGCGGCGTTTCGGTCTAAACTTACTAATGTTACTGTTTCATTGGCTAACTCTAGCCTTGAAAAAGTTAGCAAGTTTTCGTTTTCTGTTTGTTTTTTCCGTTCATTGACAAATCACTGCATTTATATTTTAATATTTTTTCTCTGGATTTCGTAGGCCCCTAAAAAGTTCGTAGGCCCTAGGCACAGTGCCTACTGTGCCTACTGGATAAGATGGCCCTGCTCACAGCAGAGTTTTTCAGAAGCGCTCTAAGCGTGACAAGCCCATGAAAAAAATATTTAGCCTTAAAGCAGCGAAAAGATGCAGGTGAATTTCCTACCAGAATCCTACCATGAATTCCAGAAGGAAGGTGATTCCACATTGAGGGACCTACATGACACATCCCACAATAGCAAGAGCTCGATGTTGGGTTAGGCTAATCAGATACGTGATCGAGCTACAAAATAATAGTTCTAGGTGGTATACGCAGACAAAACAATATCCATCTTTTGTGATGCTGGGAGGTGATTCTCGGGCAGTGATGAACATTATTGAACATGTGCAATAAAAATGCCTTTCAAATTGTCGCCTTCGTCCATTATAAAAAAATGACGGAAGCGGATCGAATAAGTAGGATTTCGGTGTTTCCTCGTATTCGCTGATCGGCTGAGGAACCCATGCATATGTGGGACTCGTATGGCCAATTTCTGGTGGTATAGGCTACTAAACATTCACGGTCCTCGTAGAGTCGGCGTCCATGCTAATAAATGCATAATATCATTCTTTACATTTTTCATTTCGGGGATGTTCAAACACCCCAACCCCTAGCTGCGGCCATGATTATACCAGCATTTGCTAGCAACATCGATTAATCATCTTGAGCCTCTAGCAATGGATTGAATTTTAAAAACTAAGTTAGCCATGGCAGTCCACCTTTCGCATTAATCATCAACTCTTTAGTTACAGAGTTTAAATCAACGGTTTCTGCATCTTTTAGAATTTAGATGTTGATAAAAATTATGACAGCATAATCATTGACGCTACACAAGCCTTGCAAATTTTTCAGCTGATCATGCGACATTTTTATTGCCTGCTTGTATGCAATTGTGCATGAGTTACAATCACAATGTACGCAGGAACTGCCTGTCCATCATCTTGCGAAATTTACATAATAGGCCTATTATGATTCATTCGTCAACGGATTCGGATATTGTCTTGAAAACATCTGAATGTAAAAACACACGACAGCCGCCGGATGCGATGAAGAAGAATAGGCCTGTCACAGACTAATGCGATAGCATAATGATCAAATATTTTCGTGATGGAGTAGGGAGCGCTTCTGTGTAGTCCCATAGAAAAGGCGCTGTAGAAATTCTTGACTGAATGAGTACATAATATGTATTCTGAATATTATTCATCATAGAATTCTGCGGCTTGATTAAGCTGCAGCATTTATCGTTTGTTGAAGATAGCAGCAGGAGATGACGGCTCAATCTATTAAGTCTTCGCAGAAACAGTCAACCTTCAGGACGCTGCCGCTTAATTGTGACTTGGATCGGCTTACCATGCAGAGGTTAGGGGTAAACTTCCATTGTAGACCCGACCGTTTATTACTGTTTCGACTATCCTGCCAGGTATACCCGTGGGCCGTGACTACAAAGTGTGAACGACTCAATCTTCTCAACCTCGGCATACGAGAGTGATTGGTTAATCTGTTATCTGCCTCAATGTTTGCTCTTTTCGATGACATTGTGTACTACCAAGATCTATCCACAAACTTGGTGAACTACGGTCAGCTAAGTCAACTTATTGTAGCGTGATTTGCTGGAGTGAACTGGAGACGACATCTTGTCTACAGTATGAATGAACAAATGATGCTCTTACGACCAGTGCACTGCATAATATTATGTCGTTTTCGATTCTGCATGTCTGTAAAAGATCATTACTGGCGATATATAATCGTTACCGGTACCTAAGCTCTGTTAAATAGAGCGTGACGGCCGCGGTTCGCTTCCAAAAGGTGGCTTATTTCGGAGATTTAGCACGGTTCGTATACGGGAACTTAAAATGTCGCGGCACAGAATCAAACGGGCAGCGGCGGCGAAGGTTTAGGCCGATCATAAAAATGAGCTGGGCGAGGTAAAACGGTCGCTATAGAAAACGTGTATGTGTTTACGCCTGCGCTAAATAAAATAAGGTTGAGTGCATTCACATCTACATTTCAAAGTCCTATATAGCTCCGCTCCACCTCAACCAGTCCAGTAGCATCTTCTGTCTGCGTCCTCCGCGTCTCCTCCAGCGGAACTGGCAATAAATGCGCTAATATAAAAGGCATTGATGACCAATCCCAAAATACTCTGGCGCTAAACAAATGCCAATTTTACGATTAAAGGTATTTACACACCGACGAATAATACAGCCAATCAGGAGAGTTGAAGGAGTCTTCGGATGAAACGATGGAAATGGATGGATCGAGATTTGACGACGGCTTAATATGACAACAGAGGCCGTTGCCCTCGAGAAAAATTTGTTTTCACATAATACAGCTCAAGCGATGGAAATGCGAGATCGCAGCACATTTATGCGCGCCTGATAAGCATTGTAGTGGTGTTTAACCGGTATTATTAACAGGTCGTAATTGTACTGTTGAGTTTGATCATGCTGCTTGAGGATGTGCACATATAGGATGGAGCCGTTGCGACAGTTACTGTAATCAAGGCATCACCTACCTGTGTATTAGTGTGTAATGTGTATACAGGTGGTTGAAGTATATTAAAGCAGCTTCCATTGATGGTAGACCAGTTTCGTGGTCGGACTCGAGTTGGAGCAAAATATTTCTATTTGAACTGAAAGCAGAATAATTCATTTCGGAGTAAAGGTTCATGGAGGAAATTACATTCCGGGTTTCTGATGGCGTTAACATCCAGGAAAATGGGAATCTGATTGAGGAGAATGAGGCGGAGTATGAGGATTCCCTGAGGTCACTTCGTCTGACCATAAACAAGCAACTGAAGCTTATTTCCACCCGGAAGAGAAATGGGAAGGAAGGATGTGGCGGAAATGACCGGAAGAAATCCCAATTGACTTGGGAAATACCTGCGTGGAGCGAGGAAGGATCGGCGTCGACTGAGACTGGGATTTCCACTCCTCCGGTGAAGAGAGTTGCGATCTCTCTGAATGGATCTAGGATGCTGTTAAGGGACGATAAGGTAGGTGCAATCAGTGTAAAATTGTGAAAACATAACTGGGGGTTGGACCATTATCCACTTGGAATCGGGGTGTGAAAAACAGACTTTAACATGGGACTCTAAGAAAGACTGGGGGTTGAACCCCCCCCTCCAAACCCCGGCAATTCTCATCCTGGGTGCAATCCTAGCATTAGATAAACGCTTAGCAGATTGCGAGATTAAATTGTTAGTGTTATTGATGGGGGTCAAATACCATTAATTAAATTGCTAACACCACGCGTTCACACCGAAATGCGAATCTGAGGCGCGGATGTAGTTAGCTGCTAGGAGAAGATGCAGTTCCAGATCCATTCAAACCACACGAGTCTGAAATAGCCATACCTATGAACACACTTTCTTTTTCTTATTTAAATCAAAAGTTAAAGAGTGCGTAGGTTAACGTAGGTTACAACTTACAAATACAATGTCTGGCCGCACTGGCGCAAAGGGAAAGTCCAAAGCTCAGATAACAAGGGTCACGCTAGAATAAACCATTGGGAAGAAGTAGCCTAGTGAGTTTTGAGCCGCTTTTTGTAGGAAGTGAATTTGAACAACGAGACAGGGAGACAGAGGGACAGAGAGATAGAGAGAGACATATACTTTTGTTCACGAAGAGAGGACTGCCGTGGTCTAATTTAGGTATTAAAATTGGTTACTGTCTCTTATCTCTTCACAAGTTAGTTAAGCCTGCCTCGTGTGCACATTAATTAGCTAGTCAGGCTTCTGTTCTGTCGGTACTTTCCTTGTAATCAAACCTAAACTTTCAATTCGATCGCGATTGTCTTCTTGTCATTGTTCAATTCGATGTTTATTCTAGCGTGACCCTTGTTATCGGAGCTTCGGACTTTCCCTTTGCGCCAGACATAGTATTTGTAACCTATGTTAAACTCTAACTTTTGATTTCAATAAGGCAAAAGAAAGTGTGGTCATGGATAAATTGGATATGGCTATTGCAAGGTAATGCGGTTTGACAGATCTGGAAATCTACTAAAGGAATAATCTTATACAATAAGTTTTGAAGTGGAGGACTTGCACAAATTTCCTGCCCTGTAACGATCTCTATGCTACTAGGTAACCTCTGTATAATAGCATGCAACCGGTTGCAGCTACCATCTAGAGTTAGCTCGCTACATTCATTTGTGAGACAATACGCTCTTGGAAAGTTTCAATTTTCAATACAGAAGCTATTGTACGTCAGCAGAGTCATTCTATGAGTGAACAATTATGGCAAAACATCGTATTGTTCTGTAGCTGACGTCCTGACGATAGGCCCACTTCTGACAGACAATGAAGCAGACAAAATTGAAGAACAATGGCTTCTGCGACTGCAGGCACCGTCTGTCTGCGAGACAAGTGATTCTACGCACGCTGTTGCCACTCGACGTTCATAATTATTGACCATTGTAGCTATTGTTTGCAGTCTAATCTTGCCTCGTCCTACCTGCAGGTAGTGTTTCAGTACCACTCGTTGTCATTGGTAAGCATGAATAATTGGATATTATGCATTGTACAATTGTACATAATCGTGTCCACAGTCCACACACACAATGTCATGCTCATGCAGGGAATAATTGTAGATATTCATACGTTCATTAAAAACCATTGCAAATGTATAGTAAGCTTATACCATGCATATATATATATAAATTATATATATATATATATGTGTGTGTGTGTGTGTGTGTGTATAAGTGGTCTTGTGGTCGGCCAACAACCACTGAAGGGGATATTCGCTGGGGACCATTAGAGACGATGAAAGCCACTTGAGCTTCATTACGTGGCGCTGTATAAATGCTCAATGGTCGTGTTGAACGGTCGATCAAAGGCAAAAAGTTCTGTGATGGAAATAAATTCGTCTGACTGCTTCGTGAAACTTTTCTCACTGAAGAGCGGGTGCAAGATCTAACTGACCCAGCAGAAACGTGTTGCGAAAGTCCCTTTAGGGCCTCCCTATTTTTGTAACCAATGTGCAAGATGTGTGAACTTTTTAAGTATATTCTGGTTGCAAAATAAAAATATTTGATTGACTGCTTGATTGATGTGGGGGTCATGAGAAGATCACCATAAGTTTCTTTTTTAATGCGACTTGAGGGGCCCGGCTGCGCATTGGTTAACACACCGGCATGGAGACCAGCGTAGCTAAGTTCGATTCCTGAAGTAATCCCAAAGCCCCCGTAGGATAGACATGCTTTGTAGGCTGCTATATTAGTGCCACTTCATTGCATGCTGTCTGTTCTGTTAATTATAGTTAATATTGATGCTAATTAATATAGCTGCATAACTGTATACACTGTATTATAACCGGTTGCGGTCTGTCATCCGGATTGTTGAATAAACGAAAATGATTAGTTAATAATGGTCAACACCCTAGCTGTGTGGACTCAACATTGGCTAATCTTGTCAGCGGTATAGCAGCAGGCTATCCTCGTTTATTGGTTATTGTTGATGTTACAACGCATCCAGATATAGGCCTGTAGGTTACAGAACAATGGGATTGTTTGTTGTATAAAAATTCTAGTAGAATGAAATGGCGTCTATGTTACAGGTCACGGTGAGAACGAGATTTGTGTTCGTGCAAGTGGGGCTAATCGACACGCTGTCTGGTAAGTTCGCTGGCGACATATTCATCCAATCGAAGTGGCTGGAACCTCTGCTCAAGGGACGAAAAGAGAAACTGGTGCGTATTATACCAACCCACACTGCATGTCACTGAAAGGGCAGCTGTCAAGATTGTCTTGTGAGAAAGTCCGTAGAAAGATATAAATAAATATTCGGTTTGATTATAAAGCACGAAAACTGTAGCTTTTAACGTCTGGCTGTTCCCACTTTAGAGCAATTTCTGAGAGTAGAATTAGCTAACAGCCTGCGCTTAACAGTTCAGGGCTGTTTGAAAGGATTTTTTAGAACTGCACATGTAGCTCCTTCTTTCCTTTTCCATCCTCCATGGTAAATTACTTCCAATCGGAGGACAATGACCTTTTTGCTAGTTTCAACTGAACAGAAGTGCTTCTAAAACTGCACAAATTCATTTAGATCTGCACATTTTGTGTAGGCCTACAACTGCACGTTAAAAAAGCCCTGGCTTAACTCTTTGGAGAGCTCGAGTTTTTTCACAAGATAAAACGCTTACGATGAGGTTCGCAATAAGAGGTGCTAATATTTATACAGGCATACATACATACATACATACATACATACACACATACATACATACATACATACATACATACATACATACATACATACATACATACATACATACATACATACATACATACATACATACATGCATACATAAGCACCTATGTATGAATTTGATGTATGTAGACAGGAAGTGACATCGAATCCGAGATCGAATGGAAGCCGAACTTGACGGTGCAGAATGCCACCCGGGAGACTCAGCAGGTCGTCTGGTACAGCGTTGCCTATGACAACAAAGATGGCAACGGCGGTTGTCAGGCAACAGTCTGCGAGAACAGACGAATCACCGGACAATTCTGGATCTCCACGGATCTGCATAGATTTCCTCTCGACACTCAGGTCATTGCATGCTGATCATCCTCCAGGGCTTTCACAATTGCGGGTCCCTCTATTAAAAAATAGATCCATCTCTCTGGCATGCGTTTTTTTCCGCGCGACCTGTCTACTTGTCTAGCTGTTTTTATAAACTACTCAAGACTTTCCTCTGAGGCCGTAAAATTTGTGGATGTGTCGATAGTGCATCTGAATTGTTATCTGTAGGCTATGGGCGCTATATAAATTCTAAAGATAGATAAAATATGGATACATAGTTCAAATGGTTCATTAGGCTATAGTAATATTGTTTTTTGTGTACGGTACACTATCATGTATGCAACTATGCATCATGGTGTATTTTTTATAAACTACTCAAGATTTTACTTTTATAGGCCGTAGATAGATCGGTTGAGCCTATGAATTGTTATCTGAAGATGCGCTATATAAATTCCTCAGATAGATAACTGGAAGTCTAAGTGGTTCATAACTGAAGGGCTTACGTTTGTGTACGTAGCCTACACCCTGGGACTCTACCAGGATCGTTCCTTATTAAACTTAAAACTATTCTTTTTAGGCGCGCTGGAGTCGGGAGCGCCTCTGCGTAGTTTCTTTTACTTTAAGGAGCGCTATATAAATGTCCGAATGAATTAATTGTATCCATTGATTTTCTGCTCTTGTGAAAGACGCTGCAGGTCGTTTTAAGTTCGGAGAGAGGAGAGACGGAGCTGGAGTTGATCTCAGATCCGCATGGAAGGAGTTCAGTTCGGAAGGCAATGTTCGTCGACCAGCGGGAATGGAGACTCCACAGCGGAGTGGAAACGTGGATTGGAACGACTGTTGAATGTTTCCATAGCAACAGCAGCAGGACCAGATGCTGCGACAGGAGACAGCATCCGTCTCTGACAGCAGCGTGCAAGGCATCGAGAAGACCTTCTTTCTTCATCTGGAATATCTTTCTCATATTGGTAACCCTACTGACCTCTCAGGGCCGGATTAAGGCATGTTCAACATGTTCGGCCGAACAGGAACCCCACACTTTAGGGGCCCCCACACACGAGAAAATAATTTTTCTTAAAAATTGGTATAATTTAACAAAATTTCGACCAAACGACTAAAATAGGTCGTCGGTTGTTTCGGACGCGAAGAATCGGTAGCCTGTGTTGTAAAAAAATTCGAACAAACGACTAAAAAAAGGTCATCAGATTTTTCGATCGAAGATCCCCAAAACATTTTCCGAACAGGGCCCCCACATTTCTTAATCCGGCCGGCTCTTTGTCCCTCGTCCACACCGAAGCCTTGACTCAGAGCCGAACATTTCCTGTGATAGGTCCTTCCACATGGAATGGCCTTCCTCCTCTTAAATTTCACGGGCTCAGCTCAAGCCTGGACTCACTCCTCCCACGCGTCCTCTCGCTCTCTCAAGTTTCTTTTCCCTCTGACTTCTGTGCTGAATGCGCCTCTGAATAGTCTACGCCGCGAGAGGCGCTATAGAAATTTTTGGAAACAATACGATATTTACATGGCGGTAGAGTCTGAGATTTACAGAATCATCTTTTCTACTTCGTGTTACTTGAATTCTTAAAATTCAGCAATTCCTTCAAATGTCTCAAAATCTTTCGATTAGCCTACCCTTTAAACACAAGTTTCTAGTTCTTTAAATAACCCACATTTCTCAAATATTAATAGTTCGTCCTTGTTATCCAGCCACGATCGCCTTCATCATTATCTTCGAATTGCTTCTTCCTCTCTATCTTCTTCGTCATTTTCTTCTTCCTTTCTTTGGTCTTCTTTATTATATTCTTTTCATTATCTCCTTCTTCATTATCTTCTTCATTATCTTCTTCTTCATTATCTTCTTCTTCATTATCTTCTTCATTGTTTTCCTCTTTATTATCTTCTTCTTGACACTTGTATTCTTCACACTTTTCTTCTTCCGCTCATTCTACCCAATTATTACTATCAGCATCAGAGAATCAACCTGACTAATCCTGTAATTCCGTTGTTTTCCATTGGACTCTATAATTACAGTGCATCATAAGTGGGATGGCCTTCGCAACCTTCTCCATTCCGGATACATCGGCGACGAGTCGAATCCAGTTGACGCTCATTCCAGTTGTCAGTACGTTCTCCTACAAGTTCGTCATCACACAAAATCTTCCAAAGTTCTCTTATCTCACATATCTGGTAAGTAATACAAAACAGTATGTAATACAGATGTATTTGCAGTGGCGGCGCCAGGGGGGCTAGGGGCTAAGTCCTTCCCCCCAAGAAAGTGATCAGTTTTTTTGCACATTGGAAACATATATTATATTATGCCCATATAATTGCACATATATATATATATATATACATAATCACACGTACACATAATGTACAATTATTGGAAATGTAATGATAATCGCATTATATAGGGGCCTAACATCTACCTATTTAGATAAACATCAAATATTTTATTTCATGTTTACAAGCAGCTTTCAACATTCATATTTCACCAATAAAATTAGAGACCGTTCAGTCTACAGTACCATTCGCTTTTCGAGCGCAAATTTATTTGAAAGTTTCCACAATAATAAAGGTGTTTAAGTGGTTAGTCACTTTCAAAGTACACAACAAAATCGGTTTCAATGTAGCCTAAGTCTTTGCAAAAAATTCTCAGCGCTACTTGAATGCACCGTAATGAAGGTAACCAGCTTAGTCACTCACGTTTATTATTGTTATTGTTATTGTTACTGTTACTGTTACTTTACTGTTACTTTACTGTTATTGTTATTGTTATTATTATTATTATAACAATGTTGCAACGGGCTGCATGTGTTGACTGTTGCTTCCTCGTGTAGGACAAGTACATGTTGAGTCTTCAGATGTTGTTGCTGTTGACGAGCGGTTGGCATGCGATCGTTGCATTACTCAAGGAGAAGAACACATGCGATGCGAACATTCAAGCAATGGACAACGTTGTCTTTGGTGCACTCTTCATCACATACGTCTCTCTTAACATCGTCGTCGTCTGCGTCTTCCTCTTCTACCAGGTTGTTATGTATGTATGTATGTATGTATGTATGTATGTATGTATGTATGTATGTATGTATGTATGTATGTATGTATGTATGTATGTATGTATGTATGTATGTATGTATGTATGTATGTATGTATGTATGTATGTATGTATGTATGTATGTATTTATTTATTTATGCATGTGTGCATGTATGAATGTTGCATGTATGCATGTATGCGTGTATGTATGTATGCACGTACGCACGCACGTATGTATGTACGTGTATGTATGCATGTAAGTATGCTCCATTGATTCTGCTATTTGATACATTATTGAATAGTTACTAATGTCACTGAGTATGTAGCCATCGTAATTAATTAAATTATCTGACTGTGAACCATGTATTTTTATTTGAGCTGAATTGACGATTTACATTATTTCTTTTTCTTTCAGAAGAAGAATAAAAACATCGACCAGCCGTTACAGGCGAGCAGAATACATTTAGGCCTACGTTTTATCTGTCTTAATACAGCCAACTACTTTTTAGTCTCATTTTTGTCTTAAGCGAAACCGCTACGATGCTATCATTCCTGGGAGTATTCCTACGTCCAGCGGTATATCGCTATTCATTCATTCATTCGTTCGTTCATTCATTCATTCATTCATTCATTCATTCATTCATTCATTCATTCATTCATTCATTCATTCATTCATTCATTCATTCATTCATTCATTACGAGAATTTACCTAGCGCCCCTTCAAGGCGACTAATCAGAAGCACAGGTAATGAGGACAGTTTTGAGATTCGCATAAAAAGAGTGAGAGTGGGTCCTGGGTAACAAACGATGCACCAAAGTAAGCCCGTTCCAAAACGAAGAACTCACTATAATAGGCCTACTACTCTAAGAGAAATAGGCGTACGTCTAGCAGCTGTTAAATCCACATCTGCAACGATATAGTTTTCGATTTCAGGGCAGCCTAAATGATGCTTTTGACGATGAAATTCTGGAGGATATAAGCAGAACTCGTCTTTATAACAAGAAGAAGGACGCTCCGAGAATTTCGCTAGAAAATGGCCATCAGAATGATGTTCTCAACACGCTCGCAGGCATGGACTCGGCCTAACTCGACATTCGAAATATGCATTGGCTCATATGCAGATCAAATGTGATGACGGTGCTCGAAACCTGCCCTCTTGTCGCTCTCCATATATTGTGCTGGAAGTTGAAATAGATGCGCGGAGTCAATTATTTTAGAATATTTTTCAATTCAGCAATTGCCTATGAATTTACCATAATTTTAAAAGTAATAAAGCGATTTTCATGCCGTTTATTTTTAGCTGATACGGAATATACTCTTTTGCTGCACAGAAAACTTTCCGAATGACCGGCTAATCTATAGTCGCTGAGAAGTTTGATGACACGAATATTCTGAAAGTTTTTGTTTGATTTTCTCGCTCAGTAAACTACGCGATTACAGTACTAATAAAAGATTCACATGAATAGCCTATAAATTATAATAATATGACTTCACGGCGGCTGCTTATCTAGTAAAACCGTTGCAGAAGTCAGGTTTTAACGTCGATATAATGTAATGGAAATCTTTAATATTTCCCAGCACCCATGCACAGCGAAACCAACTTACAAACTTACAACCGGCTCTATATCAATGGAGAGCGCAACAGTCAATAGCTGCTCTGTTCGATCCTAAACCTGTAAGTCAACATCACATTACTGTGAGTAGGCCTATAAGACGTAGGCTAATTCAGCCTTATAAACTTAGACCTGAAGGCTATAGCATCAAAGTAAGAAAACAAGTAAGTAAGTTTATTCTTTAATGTAACCAGCTGCCAAGCAACACTCTGGCGAACAAATAACACATAAGAAATTCTCATAAGACATCAAAAACTATCAAGACTAAACAGTAGAACCAGGCCCGGATTAACCACGGTGCTGATTGTACTGCAGCACAGGGCCCCAAGTTTCGGTGGGGCCCCGAAATTGTAAAAGTAAAAAATAAATAAAGTGCGGATTTAGGAAAGAAACAGTGCAAATTGCAATGCATTATGCGTAGCAAATTAGCAATCATAGCTATGACTAACTATAATTATAACCAAATAATGTCATAGTAGCCTATAATTATTATTAGTATATGATAACGTCACTTTGATGTATCCTCTCAAACTGCACGAGTCACTGATAACTTTTGTGGGGAAAATGCGAGGGACTTTTGATGATAATCATGATATAGGCTAGAGAAGAAGTCGACCCAGGGTTACGTGGACAATCACCAATATAAGAAAGCCAAACCATGGGCGGTAGGCGGCTAAGGGGGGGAGGCTAAGCCTCCAAGAAGGTTCAGAGTCATAGTTTTTGCCATGAATGGTATCTTTTCCCGAGCATAGCACCCCCTCCCCCAGAAGGCCCTGGCCCAGATTTGAAAATTAATGCGTGGAAAAAATTCAGGAACCGAAACTTCAATGCATGACTAAAAAAGGTCACTTTTGGAGGAGAAAATAGTATGGTTTTATGAGATTTCGACCTCATGACTAAAAAAGTCATCAACTTTTGGGCGGAGAAAATAGCATGGCGCATCATCTTGAGTTTCGACCTGATGAATAAAAAAAGTTATCAACTTTTTTGTGCCGAGGATAAAAAGAAATTCGGCGCCGCTCGCTCTGGACTAAGTTTCCACCCCAACCTAAGCCCAAGTTTTTACCCTCTTCCACTCCAAGAACGGAAACCAAACTCCGCCCATGATGTCAGTGCGTGAGTCGTGAGCTCGTGACAATTGTCCTATCTACTTCTTATGTGCTATAAAGTTTAACAAATTGTGTTTCGGGTTTTTGTATGTCTGCCTGGCTTCTTAAAATTGTTAGGGGCCCTTGTTACTATCGATCAGCACAGGGCCCCCAAAACTGTAGATCCTGGCCTGAGTAGAACACGCACAAAATGATTAGAATGAGAACTCCGTTCTAGCTTTAAATATTTGCCTCATTTGCTCGTCTGCTCCTGGCAGCACCCGGTTATGACGCCTGTGACGCAAGTTATAGCCCGTTTGCTTCGCTGGAGGGAGCAACTCGTGAAGGACAGTCATGTTTGTATGTGCATTTGTTATATCGCCCCTTCAAACTCTCTCTCTGTCTCTCTGTCTCTCTGTCTATCTCTCTGTCTCTCTGTCTCTCTGTCTCTCTGTCTCTCTCTCTCTCTCTCTCTCTCTCTCTCACACACACTACTCAGAGGCGCTCCCGAATGCAGAGCGGACACTGCATCGGAGTTTCATGCCGAAGCGCTAAGCAATTGCCAGTGAAGGACGTGCCCAAGGTTCCTGCGCGTTGGCTTGAGAGTGGATTCGAACCTCAAACTGTCCGTCTCCAAATGCTCAACTACGTCACCATGCACTACACCACCGTGCCCCACAAATGGTCTGATCTTGCAAGAACCGTCGAATTTCGGTCGAAGTAGCAGCATAGTTATGACGGCATAGTTCAGTGTTTCCCAATCTTTTTTGACATTAGGGCCACATTTTCTTAGTTGAAGGCAGGGCTTTTTTAACGTGCAGTTGTACTCAAAATGTGCAGTTCTAAATGGATTTAGAATCACTTCTGTACAATTAAAACTAGCGAAAAAGGTGATTGTCCTCCAATTTAAAGTAATTTACCATGGAGGATGGGAAAGTATTAATGAAGGGTGCAGTTCTAAAAATTCCTTAAAAACAGCCCGGGTTGAAGGTCATTAGGGGTCACAATGCTAAAATTTAATTAACTAGAAGCATATAAACTTGTCGTAATTCAATTGAAATAGAAGGTTTATGATATTTCTAGAATAATTTGTAACAGAAAAATAATGATGTGTTCTATCCTGTCCAATAATAATTTTAATTTGTAAATTTTTTCCTATCTTTTTGGTAATTCTTTGGGAGATTAGGGCCATTTTAGGCCTGGCCGACCACTTTTTACCCGAGGGCCACGGGTTGGGAACCACTGCCATGGGGCCATCTATGTATGATGTAGTTCTTCGAACGTTGGGACAAGCTATTATACTGAAAATATCGTTTTCGGACAAACCTTTTCATCAAGTACTCATGGACTGATAATATTATGACTATTATTATGCGTATAATAGGCCTATTTATCAGGCTCTAATGGTTGTCTGCTTCGAATGACATCAATCAAACTCGAAATCGTCCACCGTAGCTTTGCAATTATAAGGCTAAGCAGGGCTTTTATAACGTGCAGTTGTATACACAAAACGTGCAGTTCTAAATGGATTTGTGCAGTTGCAGAAGCACTTCTGTGCAGTTAAAACTAGCAAAAAATGGTCATTGTCCTCCGATTTTAAGTAATGTACCATGGAGGATGGGAAAGGATTAATGAAATGGTTGTGCAGTTCTACAAATTCCTTAAAACAGCCCTGAGGCTAAGTACACTCGGCATATTGCTTTAGAGTGTACATAGTAGTAAGTGTACACTCGGCATACTGCTTTCGAGTGTACATAGTAGTAAGTGTACACTCGGCATACTGCTTTCGAGTGTACATAGTAGTAACAGGTTGCTATATGAACGGACCACTGCTCGCGCAAATGAATCGATACGTTTATTTATTCAACAACAATAGGTTAGAATAACAGTCGTCAGTCGTAACGACCAGTTTTCAGTCTATTCATTATTCAACGTGAGGACTGAATGAGTCCTTCCGCCAGCCATTTTGGACAATTGACCGAGTCGGCATTGTTCTAAAGTCTAAACGCACGTTGGCTTAGGTTTATACCTTTGACAACAGTGCAGGCTATTTAAGCAAGCACAGAAACAATTTTTTAGTAGAGCGTGCACTCCTTTGTTATTGCAGGCCTACAATGCCCAGCGTAAATTGCTTGGCGCTTAATTATTTAAACGGACTCAACCGATTGTTGCAACGAGAAAATCATCAGCACTTGGTCACAGTTGAAAATGTGCATTTACTTATATTGCAGCAGGTCCATAGGCGTAGGAGACGGGGGTCCAGAGGAGGCAAATGCCCCCAAATTTAAAGAAAGTCTGATTTTTCGGGCAAGCAGACCCTGGAAAAGAAAAACAAGTCGGGGGAAAAGTACCGTATGACTAAAACAAGGTCGTAAGAACTTTCGGCAAATGTAACGGGAATCGCCCTTAAGATTTCTGCCGGAAGAAAAATAAATTTCGGGCAAAAGTCTCATATTTGTCCCAACCCCCCCCCCCCTGCTGAAAATAATGTCCTCTACGCCTATGAGCAGGTCTTTGTGTATACTGCAGTCTATGATGAATCTGTGTATTGTACGTGATGGTCGATATTGGCAGTTCTGGTCAATATTGACTTCAATTAATTATTAATGAATGAATGCCTGCATGTAGGCCTACCTATAATAGGGAATTTGCTGTCGTTTTATTTTTAACTGAGTACGCTTGGAAACAATTAGAAACTGCAAAAGAACGCATGCTGCACGAACAGTAACACTGTTGATGGACTAACAGAAAAAAGTTGCGTGCGCCTATTAGTCTGTGTGTGCATGTGTGTGCATGTGTGTGCATGTGTGTGCATGTGTGTGTGTGTGCATGTGTGTGTGTGTGTGTGTGAGAGAGAGAGAGAGAGAGAGAGAGAGAGAGAGAGACAGAGAGACAGAGACAGAGACAGAGACAGAGACAAAGGCAGACACAGAGACAGACACAGAGACAGAGACAGAGACAGGCAGACAGACAGAGACAGAGACAGAGAGAAACAGAGACAGAGACAGAGACAGAGACAGAGACAGAGACAGCGCGAGAGAGAGCGCGCGCGCGAGAGAGATACAGAGATACATTATATTAATGATAATAATAATTATTATATTGTATATACACACACAGAGATATTATTGATTGGTTTAGGGACGGATACATAGACTACATTTTTGAAGGGGACCAAAATTTTTGGTCTTGTGTAGGAAAAAATTTAGTTGGTCTTTGGCTGAAAAATCTGATTTCTTGGGTCGTTTGGTCGAAATGTCATGAAAAAATACCATTTCCCACGTGAAAAATAGCTGATGGCCTTTTTTAGTCGTATGTCACTTTCCCCCGCTGCATAGATTGAAAGCCTGTAGGACCCTGATGGGGAGGAGCACGTCTTGTGCAAATTTCTCAAAGTGGGAGGCCATGGCCGGGTTGCTCTTCCCTCCCGTCGGATCCGCCCCTGGATTGGTTGATTGATTGTCATGCATAGATTGTCAAATCAAAGAGTTGAATCATACAAACCATATTTTATATCCTGTGATAGTTAAATGACAATGCTAAATAAAGATCAAAAGTGATGCCGCCGTCGTTTGATCAACTTGGATGCGGCGTTTGATTTGGAAAATAAACTCGCAATGAACACAATAGAGTGTGTAGGCCTAGGCCTAAACGGTAGTGTAATAGAATTAGCCGTTATACATAAAATCTAGAATAAGCCTGCGTACATTTATCCTGTTATCCTTCGTCAAATACCTATTAACCTTTCTACTTCTACTTCATTTCTTTCTCTTCTCAAAACTGTCTTATTCGACCGGGGTTGGACTGGGAGCGCTCCTGAGTAGTAACCTTGAAGGAGCACTATATCAAATTCTCAGTAAATAAATAAATTTAATATCATTTGTTTATTTATTGCACACACACACAAGTCAAAAATAATATAGCCTACATGACTCACTAAGCAGAGTGCAAAAGGAATCGGAAAAAGCTAACAGCTTATACAGTTCTGATCCATAGCTCCATGACTATAGTGCAAGTTAGTGTTAGTACAAAATTAATTAATTAGAACATAACTGAAAGTAACAGGATATACATACAATATAGGTCTACGTTGGTCTATATCAGTCTGACTAATAATTGCTGACCAATTGATGGGACTTCCTTTGATGCAATTTTTGGTTCTTTCACAGGTTAGACAACGACAGGGAAAGAATAGATTATAAAACCACGCATTCGCCTGAGTCAGCGTATAACGTAAGTGACGTCTGATACGCCTGTATACCCTGATCACTCCTGGACTATGCTCTTTGACGCAACGCATGCGCTCGTGAAAAAGCTGGCGCCCCGCGCTTGACTTTCGAGTAGAGCTTTAGGAGTTTGGAGATCACGATGACGATTTGTTGAAGAGCGTGTGTTTCGCCAAAACACATTTGTTTGTATGTGCACTTTCTATAGCACCCCTTCAAGCTCTCTCTACTCCAGTGGTTCTTAACCTTTTCAAGGGAGCCGAACCCCAAGAGAAATTCATGACCACTCACCGAACCCCTAAAGTTTGAACTTTGAACAATAATTTTTTAACTAATTAATGGGAACAAAAGGAAATAAACAATTGTACCAAAATGTGATACAATATTAATACATTCAATACGTGAACTACTAACAGTTAACTAACCGTACCAACACTATCAATTGTATATTAATGTGTCCTTTGTTATTAAATAAAATTCGAAAAAGTAGCAAATTACTCACTGACCCTGAATATGTATATATTTCAGAGGACCTCTGCCGAACCCCTGGCAGTGGCTCATCGAACCCCAGGGGTTCGGTCGAACACTGGTCAAGAAACACTGCCCTACTCAGAGGCGCTCCCGAATGCAGAGCGAACACTGCATCGGAGTTTCACGCCGAACCGCTGAGCAATTGTGAGTGAAGGACTTGCCCAAGGTCCTTACGCGGCGAAGTGGATTCGAACCTCGAGCCTTCCGGCTCCAAGGCAACGACCCCACCACTACACCACCGCGCTCCACATGCTGGTTTGTTAAGTCTCGGGCTATAGCACCGACTGTCTGGGGCTCGAAAATGGCGTCGGGTCCATTCAGACGGACAGCGGTGCATGGTGGTGAAGGATCTCATCCATGAAAAGTTGATGACCTTTTTAGTCCTGACGCTCAACGATTGGGGCGCGATTGGGGGGGGGGGACAAATGCATGGGTCGTCCCCCCCAACACCTCCATTGGGAAGCGGGGGTACCGTCTCCGCCCATGATCTCACCAGATCTAATTCATTGAAAAATTAACAAGGTCGAGGTCGTACATTGTATTGTGTATATACTGTTTACAGTCGCTGTAGAAACCGTCCACATTTACATGTAATTATGCCTATAGGTTTTATCTATGCATGTTCTGTATCATCCACCAGTGTTTCAGCCGCATCAGATGTCATTGTAGCAGATCAGCCGCTTTCTGCTCGAACTATTCATCGTCGGACGGACTGGCGGTCGATAGCAACAATGCATTCAGTTGCTGCAAAAGGTGCAGTATGACAAATAGCACTCACGAGCCATAAATTAACCATAATGCTAACCGCAGTCAGAAATTATTATGCCGCCGAATTAAAAAAAGTTAGGCGCGGCAGCTACAGTAGGCCTAGGTATCTGTATAGGCCTGCGCCTTTTGTCTACTCTGCAGTCTGGTTCTGGCATGCAGCTTTAAAAGTGGCCCTGGTGGTAGCGATTCATACATAGGAAAGTCGATCAGGTTTATACACAATCCCTATGCTGCTATTTTCCAGTTGATCTACTACGATGGTGTTTTACCGGTGTTGTTAACAGGTCGTATTAAGGGTGGTGTTGAGGTTGCTGATGCTGCTTGAAGATGTGGGTATAAGATGGAACTGTAACGATAATATTAGTCAAGGCATCACAGACGTGTAGAGATGTGGTTGAATTATTAAAACGGTGGATGGATTTGATGGTAGTTCAGTTTCGTGGCAGCACCAGAGTTGGCTCATAATCTTTCTGTCTGGATTGGTATAGCAGAAAATAAATTATATTATCGGAGTAAAGATTTGTGCACATAAGAGATGACGTTCCGGGTCTTGGGTGGCGCTAAGTTGGGGGAGAAAAAGAAACTGATGGTAATTGCAGAGGATGAGGACGAATACGAGGATTGTCTGAGGTCACTTCAACTGACCATAAACAATCAACTGGAGGTTATCGGCATTCGGAAGAGAAGGAAGAAGGAAAAGAAGGAAGATGGCGGGGACGGTGGAAAGAAACCCGACTCGACTAAGGATATACCTTATTCGAGCGAGGAAAGAGGATCTGCATCAACTGGGTCGGGAAGTTCCTGGCTTTCGCTGAGGAAAGTGGTCATTTCACTGAGTGGTATTAAAATGATGCTAAGGAACGAAAAGGTGAGCGAACCGTGCAGCCTATCAACGACTGAATATATAGCTTCCTTTCTCCATGTCATCGTTTGCCTTTCCGTGGACCGTATACATGACCAGGGCCGTGGCAACAACGAACGTGGCCCCCTCCGAGCATAATGTCTGAAATTTCTGACGACCTTTTTTAGTCATCTGGCCAAAATGTCGGGAAAATTTCATCAATTCGCCGTGTGAAAAAGTTGATGACTTTTTTGGCCAAAATCTCGGGAAAATTTTATATTCGCCGACTGAAAAAGTTGATGACCTTTTTTGGGCCAAAATCTCGATGAAATTTCATATTCGCCGTCCAAAAAACTTGATGACCTTTTTAAAATTTATTTTTAGTCATTTCATTCATTTTTTGGCACTTTTAGGGGCCCCTTCCTTGCCGGGGCCCCCTTCGGTCGGAGGGTACGGAGGGCGGTCGCTACGCCTCTGTACATGACACCCATATGGTGTAAGGCACGATAATGCAGTGGTGGGTTCGGTACCTTGAAGACGGAGGGATACAGGTTCGAATTCACCTCAAGCCGCCACGTAGAGAAGGGCTGTTTATAAAGAATTTTTTAGAACTGCACAACTTCTTTTCTTTCCCATCATCCATGGTGAATTACTTCCAATCGGAGGACTTCCCATCGGAGGACAATGGCCTTTTTGTTAGCTTTAACTGTAAAGTAGTGCTTCTACAATTGCACAAATCCATTTTAGAACTGCAAATTCTGTGTAGGCTTACAACAGCACGTTAAAAGCCCTGGCGTAGAGACCTCGAGCAAGTCCTTCACGCGCAATAATAATTGTTCAAGCGTTTAGGCGTGAAACTCCGATATATATATTATATATATATATATACATATTAGCTATAGTGTCTGAATTGTAGTCGGGCGCGTCCCTGTGGAGCAACATAAAGTAACAGCTATACCTTCAAAGCTGGCCACACTAGGTTCATCATTGGCGAGTGCCCGAGCTGTAGTCGGGAGCGCCTCGGAGTAGAGAGCGTGAATGAGCGCTACTGTAATAACAGCAAATGAGAAAGAAAAATATAGAAATAAATAAATGACTCTAATATTGGCTATTTAGTCCCAACAAGGATTAGGTGTCCGGCCGCGTCCCTTATTGACTCCATCAGGTCCCGCATGGTAAAATGGATCCTAAATTGGTTATACATATATATATATATATATATAACCAATTTATATATATATATATTAGCTATAGCTAATTCTTTATTGGTTAGGCAACTAACAAAATATGCATCATGATGTTTCAGGTCACGGTGCGAACGAGATTTGAATTCAGGTATGTTGGGTTAATCGACACGCTGTCTGGTAAGTTCACAGCCGACGTCTTCATTCAATTGAGGTGGATCGAACCATTGCTGAATGGACAAAGAGAGAAATTGGCAAGTGTCCATTTCTCAAGAATCTCCTCCTTACTTACTCGCGAGTTAACATAGCCTCTTATTCTCAGTGTAGCCTGCACTGTAATTTTTTGACATTTTGTTTGGTCTTTCGAACTTTACTGTTTATCTCTTTGAATAAATTAAATAATTAGGTTTGAATTGACTTGTATTATTAATATAATAATGCTATTTACGTCTATTGTTCATGATCTCTCAGGTGTTCAATACAATATCTGGATATGGGAATGGTATTATTATTATTATTATTGTTATTATTATTATTATTATTATTATTATTATTATTATTATTATTATTATTATTATTATTATTATTATTATTATTATTATTATTATTATTATTATTATTTTATATTATTATTATTATTATTATTATTATTATTATATTGCAGTAATTTCTACTTCTAGTAGCATTGCTACAATGGCAATGTGGACGAAAAACAGATGGCGTTCCCTCGTTGGAATGCCATAATTATTATTATTATTATTATTATTAATTATTTTTTATTTTTTATTTATTTTTTTGCCCCGAGGTATACAGGATCCCTCGGGGACTTATCTAGCGCCTATTATTATTATTATTATTATTATTATTATTTTATTTCATTTTATTTTTTTATTTTTTTATTATTTTTTTTTCTTCAAAAACTGACACAATTATGTACAGACGAGTAAATAATCGTTTCAAACAATAGGTCCTTGGCCTCTCAGTGTCTTGACCGATAAGTTCCGATAAGTTTATTATTATTATTATTATTATTATTATTATTAATATTATTATTATTATTATTATTATTATTATTATTATTATTATTATTATTATTATTATTATTATTATTATTATTATTATTATTATTATTATTA
>OX243828.1:7399211-7476711 GCA_945859605.1 Lumbricus rubellus
TATGTATGTATGTATGTATGTATGTATGTATGTATGTATGTATGTATGTATGTAAGTATGTATGTATGTATGTATGTATGTATGTATGTATGTATGTATGTGTGTATGTATGTATGTACATATGTATGTATTCCGATTATCCGTTTTTATACTTTACGACCATAATTAATTTATTTATTATGCCATTGATTATTATTTTCCTTAATTCTCTTTTCGTCGGACAGGACAAGTACATGTTGGGTCTACAGACACTGTTGGTGTTTACTGCCATCTGGCACACGCTTTTCTCCTACTTTCGAGACAACGTCTGTCAAGCGAAACTTCGGTCAATGGACATCGTGGCATTTGGAACACTCTTCTCAGCTTTCGTTTCGTTTAATCTCATCGTCTTCTGCTTTTTCATACTTTTCCAGGTTCGTGTTAATTAATCGAGCCTCAGTCGATATATCTGCTTCATGGTTTGTGGGGTTGATAGAGAAATAAAACTGAAGAGAATTGAGAAGAGAAGGGATAACTGGAAAAGAGAAGGGCGAGAAGGCAACGGAAGAGATAGGAATAATGAAAATGATGATAATGACGACGACGACGACGACGACGATGATGATGATGACGATGAGCATTACAGTCACTTTAACGACCAAGCATATTATTAGGCCTAAAGTGCAACATATTGAACCAATACACACAAACACACACAAACACACACCGCATTGGCAGCTGATCGGCAGTTGAACGACTGTTTTCTCTTTCAGAAAAAGAATAAGATCACTGATCAACATCCACAGGTGAGTATACTATAGGCTAGGCAAGGCCTACTTGCGATTTTAGCTTTAATTCTTAAGCTGCCATCTTAATAAAAAAAATTAGGCCTACTCATGATTTCAGTGCGTAGAGACGTAGGCTAAGTGGTTTAAGTCTTTAAGATTTAAATGAATTTCCTCTCCCATTGTTTAATTTTTTTAATTTGCGAACTGTAGCCTACTGGTAGTTTTCTAAGCTGTTCCTAGCACAATCACTCACAGGGGCGAATCCAGGGGGAGGCAATCTGGCCATGCCCCCCATTTAGAACTGCCCATGTATCGTGCCCCCCCCCCATTTGGTTTCAACAAGCTTTCGAACAATGTATAGGCCCTAATGGCATATTTTGAGGACATTTTTGGACTGGATGACTAAAAGTCATCAGCTTTTTGGAGGACAAGAAGGTATACTTTTCCTGAAATTTCGACCAGATGACTAAAAAAGAAAAAAGTCATCAACTATTTGGCGGACACGAAAGAAAAATTTTCCAGACCCAGGGTCAAGAATTTGTGGTCCACCCCCGTCCAAAGTTTCTGTATCCGCCCCTGATCACTCATGATTTCAGGACTCAGAGACGTGTCAGTATTCAGAGATGTGGATTTTCAATACGAAGTGACTAGCGGACCGCCAGGCGGCCGTCGAATTTCAAATACTAGCGGACCGCCAGTCACGTGTAACCTGTCACATGACGAGTCTTGATTCTTGAATATTGTTACAATGGCGGCAGTTACCGATAGTTGGTTTTATGTCGGACAAAAGTTTTCTTGTTTTAATTACTTAGAAAATTACGAGAAACAGAGTAAGTAACCAATCTTTTTCGTGAGTGTTGGTTAGGTTCAGGTTAGGCGTCGTGAGGGTCGGTTAGGGTTAGTGTTAGGGTTAGTTTAGCCATTAGAAACTCTTGTGGATTGGTGTAAATAGAAAGCCTGGCGGCTTGCTAGTATTCCGTATTGGACGGCCGCCAGAATCAAGACTCGTCATGTGACAGGTTACACGTGACTGGCGGTCCGCTAGTATTTGAAATTCGACGGCCGCCTGGCGGTCCGCTAGTCACAGCCTTTTCAATAATGTCCCCTTCCATTGCTTAAGAATTTTTTTACACACTGTAATGGAAGCATTTTTAAGCTATCATCTTAACGCCACATTATTGTTCATTATGGATAGATAGTGGATGACACTGTAGACATTTGCAAAGATTTTTATGAAAACTTCTGAAAAAATATTAGGGATAAAGGCCTACATGTAGCCTATAGGACTAAGCATCTTCGCCCCCCCCCCAAACTTTCGAGGGTACGTCCTTCTGTCCCATAAGTTTCCGCTTATGGGGTAGGATAGGCGGCCTACGTATAGGCTACAGTCTGTGCATAGGCGCAACCACCATATGGGACCCGCGGGACGCGTCCACCCAACTTTTGAGTGGTCCCCTAACTTTATTATTATGGACCCCCAACTTTTAGGACGTGATTCATTATGGTCCCTTCAACTTTTAGGACGTGACTGCACCTATGAGTCTGTGTGGTTAATACCAATTTTCATCCAACTGTGGCTTTTCTCAACAGGTATAAGCTTAGCTATTATATTTGTCATGTATTTAACTCCGCCACTGATTGCACTCTGCCAGTGCCAGTCCCAAGCCTGGATGAAGGAGGAGGGCGTCGCTAATGGTCTTTGTTACCACACAGTGACGTTAAACTTCAATACACGCATGTATTTGCAACGTTTAAGCTTTCTTTTCAGGGCAAGAGAAACCAGGCGTTTGACGAAGAGAACATGGACGAGATAAGCAACCAACTACGCAAGTCGACACAAGATGGCCAGTCACAAGAGATGGACGATAATAGCGAAGCCATCCAGGTAGTTGCAGGACTCGACGGCTGCGACGGCTGACAGGACAAATTCAGGAATTCAACGGCGGATCGAAGGTCTATAAACATGGGTCCTGGTATACCCCGGTCCAAAGCGAGAATTGCCGGTGGTTGGGGCTTCAACCCTACCCCCTTAGCCTTAGGCAGTGTTTAATCTAGTTCCCCTGCTTTGGGTGGGGGCTTGGGGGAAAGGACAGTTTTGGCCTGACATTTTGGGCGGAGGGCTGGGTCGCCATGGACACGTACATGTCCGCTCAGTTTTTCTGGGGCGAGGAGAAATCTCTACACGTTGACTTTTCTGGAAAGAAAATGGTGCGTATTTAGACTACATGTAGGCCTATACAACACCTTGCGATTTTCCTGGATGGGGAATCCAATACTGGGGGTAGCCTACTTTTCCTCCCAGAGATGCCTAGATTAAACCCTGCTTACTTACTTAGGACCCACGGTTAAAGCATTTTTTGCACACGAGATCAAGAGCCTTACCCTATACCAGGTAGTTTTTCTACAATGCCATAATGCCCCAGACTCCCTCTACATGTAGTTCTTGATGATAGAGTCCTCGTTTATACTCAAAAGTGACCTACGTTTCTCGATCCCTGCGTGGGCATGCAGTGCATTGGCCTCTGCCTCTGTGTTCGTTCTGGCGACCCTTGTTTTACATCGACCAATCCATCATAAAGTCATCTGTAAGACATTTAATTACTTTACCGCAAGACTACTATTTGCAGCACCGAATAACTGCACATTGTCTTATAATTATAGGCTAATGTTACTAAGCGCAATCGGACGACTATAATAGGATAGCCTAATACAGAGCTATGAATATTTTTAATACACAATGTGAACGTCATCATGAGTTTATTTTGTGCACGTGAGAAAACGTGCACATTTTGTCAACCGACCTCGCTTTATGCACACGTAGGGAATAATATTAGACCTACGCAGAATCGCCTAAATCTAAGTAACCTAGTGCTTAATCTAAACGTCTCAGGGGAGCCTGAGGGGGAGTTCCCGCAGGAATGAAAATGTAGTGCTTAATCTAAACGTCTCAGGGGAGCCTGAGGGGGAGTTCCCGCAGGAATGAAAATCTCTTCAGAAAAAATCCGAGAGGTGTTATTGACGTGTATCTAGGCTACGTAGCATTCTTCCCTCAGACCCTCACCTCCCCTAGAAAAACGCAACACGCAACATTCCCCCACCCTATTCTCTCGTGATATTGGAATTCTTATGACGTCTATGGATACGCTATCAACATATCTACAGTTCTACACCATACCATAGCCTTGTAGATCCCATCGGTTCATCACTATGTATTTTATACAGAAAGGAGATCTGTAAACCATCAAGAAGTCATACAGTATCTATGTTTTCTTTATGCAATCAGCGTACATAGATCAACTGCATACCACATGGTTCCCAGATGGTTTAAAACAAGGGCGGATCCAGAAGGGGCCAATCCGGCCATGCCCCACCCCAATTTAGAACTGCCCATGTATCGTGGGTCCCCCCATTTGGTTTCACCAAGCTTTCGAATAATGTATAATGAGGACATTTGGACTGGATGACTAAAAAAGTCAGCAACTTTTTTGGCGGACAATATGGCATACTTTTCCCGAAATTTCGACCAGATGTCTAAAAAAGATCATCAACTTTTTGGGAGGATACGAAAAAGGCAGATCTGTTAACCATCATGATTAGGCTACATATGACATTCATAATGACTTCGTTATCTAACCAGTATACCTAGACCAGTTGCATGCCACATAACCTGGTTATTGGCAAGAAATAGAGCCGTTAAATAAGCTGGTATATACATCTGTCAATGAAATTTTAAAAAACAAAACAAAAAATGTGCCCAAGCAAACTCAGTTAACGGTACTGAAATAAACAGAAATCAACAGATGGCTAATGACTTGCTACTTAAGTAAAAGATTACAGAATCACTAAAATCATGCACATGTTAAATTAAACCCTGAAATTGAAAACAGAGATCCTTCTCCGGTCTTCACACACAAATAGTTGTCGACTGTCATTATCAATATACATGAAACTTGGCTTATGAAAAGGGTCACTTGAAGTTAAGCAACTGTACAGTTCTAAGTCCGAGTTCAAGACCACAAGCCTGTTATTGCCACGATCAGGGGCGCAACCAGAAAACTTTCCTGGGGGGTGCTCAAAATTATTGCAAGTACCGAAGGTGCGAAGCAGCGAATGCCGAAGCCACGAAGCCAATGCCGACTAGGGGGTCTAAGGGAGCGTCGTACAGAGCCCCAGAAACCATCTCATTTTTTTACCTTTGACATCATATAGAGCACATTTCAGGCTCTTGCTTGCCAGTTGTATTTATGAGCGATAAATTCATGAAAACGTCTGAAAACATGGCTCAGGACTACAAAAAATAATGTCATTTCCCATTTGTTTAGATAAGGCAAAGGGTCTTAGGCCGATAGCTTGCGAGTGGCAGTATTAATAACAGGTGTTTAATCTAGCCCCTCTCCAATAACCAGTGTTTTATCTAGTCCCTTCTGTGGGAATCTAGGTCTCTGGGATAAAAGCGAGCATCTGACGGAAAATTTCCAAAGCACGCGTGGCGCCGAGAGGGGAGGGCCTTTGGGTGGGATGTGCCCCTCCACATCAGAAATTTTCTAATTTCCACACTACAATGGCAGCGTTTTAAGCTGCCATCTAAAGCAAAATTGCTATACTATTTGAATGCTGATAAGAGTGGTATAAACTTCAATGAATATACTCACAATTATAAACAAAATTCTGAGTTTCCACTTTAATATTTTAAGATGCCAACTTAGCAAAAATAACTCTTTTACTTCAGTGCTGATAAAAAGGAGCAATTTCAGATTTCAACTTAACCTAGCAGGGGAAGGGGTTTGGACAGGAGATATGCTTCCTCCCCAACATAGAATTTTTATTTCCAAACTGCAGTTGTATCATTTTAGACTGTCATCTTAACGAAATTTATCATGATTTCATTGCTGAAAGACATGGTGTAAGACTTCAATTCCATTGTTTAATTTTTAATTTCCATACTGTAAATGGTAGGCATTTAAGCTGTCATCTTAATAAAAAAAAATTGCACATATTCAATGCTGATAGCCACAGATATTAGTTTAATATTTCAGAGTGTTGCCTCACAATTAGGCCTAGGCCTGCATAAAATTTTTGGATATGCACAGTGCACCGTGACTTTTAAGCTGTCATTTTTACAAAATAACTAATGATTTTAGTGATCAGAGACGTGATATAAGATTTCAATAAATGTCTCTTCGCATCGTTTAAGAATTTTTTTATTTACACACACCGTAATGATAGCTTTTTAGGCGGTTGTCTTGGCACAATTGTTCAAAAAGGATAACACTGCAGAAATTTACAATAATGTTTATGAAATATATATGACATAATGGGGATATTTTATCTCCGTCTCATCACCACAAATTTTGGAGGTTTAAAACTTCAAAGCAAGGCCGTGTTTTGGGTGTTTGAACACCCCCCGAAATGGAAAATGCAGAAAAAAATCTATTGCATTTACTAGCTCGTGATGCAAAACCCATGAAATAAAAACATGAAAACCCCGACGAAATGAAATAATAGAATGCATTCACTAGCACATAACGAAAAAAATGAATTTAAGGAAAATGAGATGAATTTTTGATCTGAAGACTAAAAAATGGTCGTCAGAAATTTTGGCGATGAAAATGGAACAAAACAGGTCCGTGCGAAGAAACACCCCCCAAATAAAATCCTGGCTACGGCCTCACGTTTACTTACGTCTCCCCTATCGCCTTAAATATCCGCCTATGACAGTAGGTTTTGCACATTATAATATCATAATTGTGACAGGCATAATTATATCATATTACTAAATAATAAAATTATAATTATATAGTACGAAATAAAATCGTTGTATAATATGGCAGTTTATGTAATAGAATATAACAAACAGCAACTAAAAACTACTATCATTTTGTCAAATTTTCTTAGGGAAGTTTTCATTTCTGGGCGCTTTCTCGCTGGAAATGTCTAGATCAAACAAAGCTGAAAAATAAATTACTATTATAATGCTAATTTAAAGGAAAACAATTCTTAGCTATAGGCCTTAATAAAATAGCACACACGGTACTATCAATTAAAGTCGTAACATATACACTGTGTCCGGAAAAAAGGGACCCATTTTGTAAATATGAAAATAAATAGTAAATATTAATCGATTTTCACAATTCAAAGACCGTTTTTATCCTAACATATTTGTCTAATAATTGTAAAAATATAAAAGTTCTAGTCCAAATACTGACGTCATTATGACGTCATTTGCACAAAAAGTCAAATTTTATGTGCAAAATCATCAAAAATTTCAAATTTTGTATGATGTAATTTATCAATAAAAAATGTAAGTTTAATTTTAGTTTTAGATCTTAATTAATTTGTGGTCAAAGTGTACACCATTGGCCTCAATGTAAACTTCAAAACGGTCCCGCTAATAGCCAACAGCAGCATCAATAACCAGCGTATCAAAATCCTCTCCAGCAGGCATTAACTGTTATTCGCTCACGGAGTCCTTCAATGTCTCCTATCCTTGTCATGTAGCCTACACCTTCTCCTCCATCAGTCTCCAAATCTTATTATCAGCGGGATTAAGCGGGCGGTCGTTTAGCGGCCAAAGATTAGGAGGAATGAAATCCGAGTGAAGATAGTCAACAGTTCAACACATCGACGAACTCAGTGAGCTGAAGCCATTTTGTTGAAATGTGTAGGCTATTGCTCCGAATATTCCGGGATATCAGGCGCGACTTTTTTTTATAGAGCAGACAATCCCTTTAATAAGCTGCATTTATTTTCACTCCAGGTTCTATTAAATGGATTTCCTTTTTACCAAGAGCCAATATGCCAACCGAAACCATGCATGAATGGCCGGCTAAATGCATTTTGATGCAACTGACGTCATTATGACGTCATTATTGTGACTGGAACTTTTATATTTTCATCATTGTTAGACAAATATGTCAGGTTTAAAATGGTGTTTAAATTGTAAAAATCGATGAATATTTACTATTTATTTTCATATTTACAAAATGGGTCCCTTTTTTTCCGGACACAGTGTAATTTTATATTATCAATAAATTGGTGAGACACTGTAATGTAAAGGCATAGGCATAACGCTTTAAATTCATCACTAGGCAAATTCTCGAGACTCAGATAAACTCAGGTAGACTAGCAAAACACTGAAATCTAGTGCTTTATGAACCATGGCTTTGACTAAGATTATAATACAGAAGAAAGAAGGAACTTGCGTGAGTGGGTAATTTGAAAGACTTAGAGAGCGAACTACCCCTACCCCCCCCCCCCCCACACCCTCCAACAAAAACTCATCGGATTTGGAAAAATTGCGTGGGTCACCTTTTTAGCTCTGGGGGGGGTGCTCAAGCACCCCCAGCACCCCCCCCCCCTAGTTGCGCGACGGCCGAAAGAATTTGAGACATTTGAAGGAATTGCTGAATTTTAAGAATTCAAGTAACACGAAGCAGAAAAAGATGATTCTGTAAATCTCAGACTCTACCGCCATGTAAATATCGTAGGCCTATTGTTTCCAAAATTTTCTATAGCGCCTGTCGCAGCATAGACTGTTCAGAGGCGCTTTCAGCACAGAAGTCAGAGGGAAAAGAAACTTGAGAGAGCGAGAGGACGCGGAGGGAGGAGTCCAGGCATGAGCTGAGCCCGTGATAAAGGAGGAAGGCCATTCCATGTGGAGGGACCATTCACAGGAAATGCTCGGCCCTGAGTCAAGGCTTCGGTGTGGACGAGGGACAAAGAGGTCAGTAGGATTACCAATAAAAATAACAAATAATAATAATAATAATAATAATAATAATAATAATAAAATAATAATAATAATAATAATAATGATAATAACAGTAATAATAATAATAATAATAATAATAATAATAATAATAATAATAATAATAATAATAATAATAATAATAATCTCCGGTTATTGTTTGGCACACCTTTGATTATTAATAAAGATTATTGTTATAAAAAATAAAAAAAATAATAATAATAATAATAACGACAATTTATATGGCGCCCTATAACGCGGCCATACCGCTACAAGGGCGCCTCACAAACAGCTACAAACCAATATGAATGATGGTCTCCTCGATGCCTTTCAGGCGGCTGTCAGAGACGGATGCTGTCTCCTGTCGCAGCATCTGGTCCTGCTGCTGCTGCTGTTGCTATGGAAACATTCAACAGTCGTTCCAATCCACGTTTCTACTCCGCTGTGGACTCAGTGTGGAGTCCCCATTCTCGCTGGTCGACGAACATTGCCTTCCGAACTGAACTCCTTCCATGCGGATCTGAGATCAACTCCAGCTCCGTCTCTCCTCTCTCCGAACTTAAAACGACCAGCAACGTTTTTTACAAGAGCAGAAAATCAATGGATACAATTGATTCATTCGAACATTTATATAGCGCTCCTTCAAGTTAAAGAAACTATACTCAGAGGCGCTCCCGACTCCAGCGCGCCTAAAAAGAACAGTTTTAAGTTTAATAAGGAATGATCCTGGTAGAGTCCCAGGGTGTAGGCTACGTACACAAACGTAGACTCTTCAGTTAGGAACCACTTAGACTTCCAGTTATCTATCTGAGGAATTTATACAGCGCATCTTCAAGAAAACTATTCAGAGACTCAACCGATCCATCTACGGCCTATAAGAGGAAAGTCGTGAGTCGTTCATAAAAAGAGACACCATGCATGATGCATACAAAAATTACAATGCGGCGTAGGCCTACAATTATGAACCATGTAGACTGTTTATCTATGTATGTTTAGAATTTATATAGCGCTCCATGAAGATACGTGTGACTATTCACAGGCTCAACCGATCCATCAACGGCCTATTATAGAGGAACGTCTTGAGTAGTTTATAAAAAAGACACCATGATGCATACATGATAGTATATACACACACACACACAAAACTATACTGTAATGAAGCATTCAAGCTGTCTATCCATTTATCTATCTTTAAAATTTATATAGCGCCCCATTCAGATGCGCTACCGACCCATTTACAAATTCTACGGCTTGACAGGAAAGTCTTGAGTACCGTAGTATAAGAAAGAGCTAGACAAGTAGACAGGTCGCGCGGAAAAGAACGCATGCCAGAGAGGTGGCTATTTTGAAATAGAGGGACCCGCAATCGTGAAAGCCCTGAAGTATGACCAGCCCCCTTTCTGCCACTTCGCTGCGTCCTCTTAGGTCCTCTGATCGGCTTGACCTCTTTGTCCCGCGAGTCAGGACCGCCATGGCCCAATCTAGATCATTTGCCTGCATTGGTCCCTCCCTATGGAATGGGCTTTCCCCCATCAGTTCGCTCTGCCATCCTCTCTGGTAGTGTATCCTCATCTTTCTCTCGTCTAAAAACTTGCCTTTTTCTCGGAGTTGAACGCACTGGGAGCGCTTCTGAAAGGCTCTTGCTGCAAGAGGCGCTTTATAAATTGTCAGATCAGATAAGATAAGATAAGCAATGACCTGAGTGTCGAGTGGAAATCTATGCAGATCCGTGGAGATCCATAATTTTCCGGTGATTCGTCTGTTCTCACAGACTGTTGCCTGGCAACAGCCGGTGCCATCTTTGTTGTCATAGGCAACGCTGTACCAGACGACCTGCTGAGTCTCTCGAGTGGCATTCTGCGCCGTCAAGTTCGGCTTCCATGCGATCTCTGATTCGATGTCACGCCCTGTCTACAATCATCGAACTCTAGATCATATTAGCACCTCCTTTTGCGAACCTCATCGTAAGCGTTTTATCTTGTGAAAAAACTCGAGCTCTCCAAAGAGTTAAGCCAGTGCTTTTTTTAACGTGCAGTCGTACACAAAATTTGCAGTTCTAAATGGATTTGTGCAGTTGTAGAAGCACTTCTGTACAGTTAAAACTAGCAAAAAGGTCATTGCACTCAGATTGGAAGTAATTTACCATGGAGTATGGAAAAGGAAAGAAGGAGTTGTGGAGTTTTAAAAATTCCTTAAAAACAGCCCTGAACTGTTAAACGCTGGCTGTTAGCTAATCCTACTCTCAGAAATTGCTCTAAAGTGGGAACAACCAGACGAGATACAGTTATTTCTTTTCTGAATCTGTTATAAGCTAGAGTTACCGTGCTTTATAGGATCAAACCGAAAATTTATTTAGATCTTTCTACTGACTTTCCCACAAGACAATCTTGACAGCTAGCTCTTCTTTCAGTGACAGTGACAGTGTGGGTGAGCATAATTATACTCACCAGTTTCTCTTTTCGTCCCTTGAGCAGCGGTTCCAGCCACTTCGATTGGATGAATATGTCGCCAGCGAACTTACCAGACAGCGTGTCGATTAGCCCCACTTGTACGAACACGAATCTCGTTCTCACCGTGACCTGTAACATCAGACGAACACTTACAGTGTAGTTCAATGCTTGGCCATGTATCTCTACTAGAATCGTTGCATAGCAACAAACAAGCTTATATTTCTTGAAAACTTAACCTGCAGTAGGCTACTATACCTGGCTGCGGTGTGACAACTAGAATAGGCAATTTAACTATTACTAGCCTACTACTTATTGAATGAAACCTCTAAAATCTAAATGTTTAACTTATTATGTATATAGCATGCAACAAAACGATTCGATACTGTTGACCAATGACCAGTAGGTTATTAAGTCATATTGAAAAAGAAGCGTAAGCCTATGCATGCATGCATGGTGAACAATGATTTTTTGAGTTGTAATGTTGATACGGTCTGACGTTATGCTGTGTCTAATAATAATTATTAGTTTGATTCGACACGGATAGCCTTTAATCTGTTGTTCTGCTTTCTAATGACCATTCTCCCAACTCATTCTGCTTCGTTCGCTTAATTATTATTAATTGTGTTCTCATAGTTCACGTTTTGCTGATGTTGTCAACATGCTCGATGCACCAATCTCAGAAATCTTTTTGCAGCTTCTGATCAATAATTATTGACGCTTGTGACCACAAAGTCTTTCTCAGAATTGGTTTGACTTAAAGATCTTATTGTATATAATAGTTTGACGACTTCAGACTTTCAAAGTCTCCGGAATAGAAAAGCAACTCTGCATTATTGCTCCAAAATGGCCACCAAGCGTCCAATCATATGGAGTCACATGGTCGATCGGTCATAGTATTATTTGAAAGGATGAATCAGCCAAGTATAGCTGTAAATTAACAGTTTATGTAGGCTATTCTTATAGGGGCACCATATACAACCTCTATACGACCTGTAGCCTACATTGTACAAATCGGTGGGTCAAACATCCTCACGTTCAAGAAATAATAGGTCTCTAATTATTTTAAACTCTACATACTAGGCAACTCTGCGCCCTTTCTCTAAGAGAAGCAGCTGACAATGTACAAAGCGTTCTAGACGTAGATTGCTATTATTGACGATGCTTTGTTAATGTACAGGGTGGTTAAAAAAAAATTTACCACCGGATAAAATGCAATATCTTCGCAACCGATTGAAATTTTTTCGCCACAATTTTTCAATTTGAAGGGGAATGAATTTCCAACAATCCCTGAAAGTTTCGCCGAAAACGTTTAATATTTGCAAAAGTTACAGCTGTTTAAACTTTGAATTTCGTTTTTACAAATTTCCGCGGAAAAATTAACGTCAATTGTAGATTTCCATATCAAATGATATCACTTTTCACTCCGGCCTCAGAATTCCGTTTTACAGTTTATAGTAAAGAATGATGGGAGTATCCACTCCCTGCTTTAACACGAGCTCGAATTCTTTTTGTGAAGCTTAGTATGGCCTTGTTGATCGAGTCCTGCAGCAACTGATCCCACATTAGCAGCAAGCCTTCCTTCAGCTAGCCAATGTTCTCCAACATGAGATTAAATGTCTTGCAGCATTTCAGCATTGCTCCCCAAACGTGATGAGCAAGAGGGCTAAGATCTGGCGAGGTTGTTAGACACCTTTGCCAATAAATTTACTGCAGTTGATGGCAAAAATAAGGTAGCGTCATCATAAGCAGCCTTGCCGTGCGAGCAAGCAGGCGCACCGTCCTGCTGGAAAATAAAACCAGATGTTAAAGCATAGCCTACCTGGTCTTCAATTAGTCTGGGTAAGAAAGTTCAGCGATGAGTTTGACATTTAGCCTACTGAATGGGATTAAATGCAGTCTTTTCTGGCAGCCGTAACACATGCCAGCAAATCTGATGCTGAAACTGTGTACCCTTTCGATTACCAAGCGAATTTCGTGAAAATCGCGATTTTTTCCGTCAGACCAATTGACCACTTCCTGCCTCTCTTCCAACATCTGACCTCCGTTACATGAACACGTTTGCAAATAGCCTTCACAGTGCTCAGGCTCCACTTTTCACTGGGTCTTTTGCTATGACCGCGCGATGTTTCCAGTCTCTGTTCACGCAACGTCCGAGTTCCCATTTTATCATCTGCAGAAACTTTGCCCATGACGTTCAGTAACGGATTCACAAACTGAGACCTTAATATACAAAATATGACCAAATACAAAGAGCTTACATTATAAACAGCTTCTTTACAGCTCTTGGTAAGGTTGTATGACATCATCATCATTTTGTGAGTTGCAATTTGCAAAAAAATCGCAATGAAATCACATGTATTGTAACATGATCCTTCGGAAATTCGGAAAAAAACAAATTGAAAGTTTAAACAGCTGTAACTTTTGAAAACATGAAACTTTTCAAGTGAAACTTTTAGAGATTGTTGGAAATTCATTCCCCTACAAATTGGAAAATGTTTGGAGAAAAATTTCAATCGGTTGCGAAGTTAGGCTATCGCATTTTATCCGGTGGTACATTTTTTTTGAGCCGCCCTGTACATGTACCGGGTACGTAAATTGTCGTTAGGCATATTCATCATCATCATCAGGCACCATGGGCTCAACGCCCGTAGGTGTCCACTGCCATTTTCACCAAAAATCTCCACTGCTCCCTGTCCATCGCCATGTGTCTCAGCTCCTGGAGTGACGCTCGTCCCCACCCGATGATGTCGTCCAACCATTCTCTGTGTGGTCTTCCTCTCCGATTTGTCCCCTCCATTCTGCCGAAAACCAGTAGTTTTATTTTCCTGTCGTCCCCCATTCTGCATATATGCCCAAATAGCCCCATCTTTCTCCTGATCAGCTTCTGCATAATATTCTCCTTCAGGCGTATTCGCTTGTATAGTGCGGCATTGGTAACTTTTTGTGTCCAGCCTATTCTCAGAATCTTTCGGTAGCACTTTCTTTTGAATGCCAATATCCTCCGTTCTATATCCTTTGTCACCACCCAAGACTCGCATCCATGAAGCACACCACTGAAGACACAATCATGTCTGTAGTACTTTCATCTTAGTTTCCGGTCTTATCGCCTTGCTCCTTCAGATCTTGTTCATAGCTTTTAACGTTGCTGTGGCTTTTGCTATCCTTGCCCATACTTCCTTTCTGTTGTCTAGATCATAATTATGTCGTAGCCTATTGCTCCCAAGATTATGTAAACTTTTCCACGTTCTCCAACTGGTTTCCATCGATGAGGAACTTCTTTCTACACTCCTTTTCTCCGAATACTAGCGTTTTCGTCTTCCCGAAGTTCATGGACAACCCATACCTCTTTCCTTCCTCGTTCAAAGCTTGGGATGTTGTTTCTAGCCGTTCCTCGTCGCTATCGATCAAGTCGATATCGTCTGCGAAACATAGGTTATTGATCGTTGTGCCACTTATTACCACCATTCTCTTTATCTCTTATCTTATCCAGTACTCTTTCCAATAGTATAATGAAGGAGCTTGGGGATATTGGAACTCCTTGTCTTGTACCTCTACTTGTTTTAAACCATTCCTCTTTTATTGCAGTTGAAAATTTATGTGGTCTGCACTTGAACTGTACGTCCCCTGCACATATAGCTTCTAAATTACCTCCACTTGACCTCAACATGGCCTGTACTTGACCTCCAAACTATCCCCACATTATCTTCACGCGACCTCCATCTGATCCACCACCTGACCTCTACATGGTCTCCAAATGACCTCCAAATGATCTCAACTTGACCTACACATGACCTTCACAACACGTTTCTGCTGGGCCAGTTAGATCTTGCACCCGCTCTTCAGTGAGAAAAGTTTCACGAGGCTGCCAGACGAATTTATTTCCATCGCATAACTTTTGCCTTTGATCGACCGTTCCACAAGACAATTCAGCATTTATTCAGCGCCATGTCATGAGTCCCAAGTGGCTTTCAACGTCTCTAATGGCCCCCAACGAATACCCTCTGATTGTTGTCCGACCACAAGCCCTCTTATACACAGTCACACACACGCACACGCACACACACGCACACACACACGCATAACATACAATGTGCAATGGTTTTTAATGAACGTATGAATATCTACAATTATTCCCTGCATGAGCATGTGTGTGTGTGGACTGTGGACACGCTTATGTACAACTGTACAATGAATAATACCAGATATTCAATTATTCATGCTTACCAATAACAACCAGTGGTACTGAAACACAGTCTGTAGGACGAGGCCAGATTAGACTGCAAACAATAGCTACAATGGTCAATAATTATTAACGTCGAGTGGCAACAGCGTGCGTAGAATCACTTGTCTTGCAGACAGACGGTGCCTGCAGTCGCAGAAGCCATTGTTCTTCAATTCTGTCTGCTTCATTGTCTGTCAGAAGTGGGCCTATCGTCAGGACGGCAGCTATAGAACAATACGATGTTTTGCCATAATTGGTCACTCATAGCTGACGTACAATTGCTTCTGTATTGAAAATTGAAACTTTCCAAGAGCGTATTGTCTCACAAATGAATGTAGCGAGCTAACTCTAGATGGTAGCTGCAGCCAATTGCATGCTATTAGACAGAGGTTACCTAGTAGCATAGAGATCGTTACAGGGCATGAAATTTGTGCAAGTCCTCCACTTCAAAACTTATTGTGTGGGCTTAAGGCTTAAGCTTATTCCTTTAGTAGATTGCTCAGATCTGGTGAGTAGACGATGTATACCCGCGTATACTCTCGTGTATACAGCTCTGATCGTGTGGTGTTACCAAGTTAATTAATTAATTATAATAGTCCCCATCAATAACACTAACAATTATTTTATTTCGCAATCTGCAAAGCGTTTATCTGATGCTAGGATTGCACCTACCTTATCATCCCTCAACAGCATCCTAGATCCATTCAGAGAGATCGCAACTCTCTTCACCGGAGGAGAGGAAGCCCCAGTCTCAGTCGATGCCGATCCTTCCTCGCTCCACGCAGGTATTTCTCAAGTTCATTGGGAGTTCTTCCGACCATTTCCTCCACCTCCTTCCTTCCCATTTCTCTTTCGGATGGAAATAAGCTTCAGTTGCTTGTTTATGGTCAGACGAAGTGACCTCAGGGAATCCGCATACTCCGCCTCGTTCTCCTCAATCAGATTCCCATTTTCATGGATTTTAACGCCATCAGAAACCCGGAATGTCATTTCCTCCATGAACCTTTACTCAGAAATAAATGTATTCTGTTTTCAATTCGAATAGAAATATTCTGCTACAACTCGAGTCCAACCACGAAACTGATCGACCGTCAATGGAAGCTGCTTTAATACTTCAACCACCTGTATACACATTACACGGTGATGCCTTGATTACAGTAACTGTCGCGACAGCTCCCATCCTACATCCTCAAGCAGCATGATCAAACTCAACAGTACAATTACGACCTGTTAATAATACCGGTTAAACACCGTTAGAATACTTATTAAGCGTGCATAAAGGGGCTGCGATCTCGCATTTCCATCGTTTGAGTTTTTTGTTATGTCAAAACAAATTTTCTTCGATGGCAACGGCCTCTGTTGTCATAAGCCAATGGGCGGAGTTTGGTCTCAGCCCTTTGCGGGGGCTAAATCAATGTTACGCGGATCTCTATAATAGTCAAGTCAACTTCAAAACAGCAGGTCGTTGACAACAGTGAGATCAAAATTATGTCCTTAGACACCCGAAAATCGTTGATAACACAGGAATCAAAATGATGTCCTTAGAGGCTTAGACAACCGAAAATCGGTAATAATACTGAAATAAAAATGATGTCCTTACAGACACGAAAATCATTGATAACACTAACATCAAAATGATGTCCCTAGACACCCGAAAATCGTTGATAACAGTGGCATCAAAATGATGTCCTTAGACACCCGAAATCATTGATAACACTGGCATCAAAATGATGTCCTTAGATACCCGAAAATCGTTGATAACAGTGGCATCAAAATGATGTCCTTAAACACCCGAAATCATTGATAACACTGGCATCAAAATGATGTTCTTAAACACCCAAAAATCGTTGATAACAGTGGTATCAAAATGATGGGCTTAGACACCCGAAAGTCGTTGATAACACTGGAATCAAAATGATGTCCTCAGACACCCGAAATCATTGATAACACTGGAATCAAAATGATGTCCATAGACACCCGAAATCATTGATAACACTGGAATCAAAATGATGTTCTTAGACACCCGAAAATCGTTGATAATACTAAAATCAATATGATGTCCTTAGACACCCGAAAATTGATGAAAAACTGGAATCATAATGATCTCCTTAGACACCTAAAAATCATTGATAATATCGAAATCAAAATGATGACCTTAGACACCCGAAAATCGTTGATAATACTGAGATCAAATGTGTACTTACACACCAGAAAATCGTTGATAACACTGGAATCAAAATGATGTCCTCAGACACCAGAAATCATTGATAACACTGAAATCAAAATGATGTCTCTAGACACTCGAAATCATTGATAACACTGGAATCAAAATGATGTTCTTAGACACCGGAAAATCGTTGATAATACTAAAATCAATATGATGTCCTTAGACACCCAAAAATTGCTGAAAAACTGGAATCATAATGATCTCCTTAGACACCCGAAAATCGTTGATAATACTGAAATCAAATGTGTACTTACACACCAGAAAATCGTTGATAACACTGGAATCAAAATGATGTCCTCAGACACCAGAAATCATTGATAACACTGGAATCAAAATGATGTCCTTAGACACTCGAAATCATTGATAACACTGGAATCAAAATGATGTTCTTAGACACCCGAAAATCGTTGATATTACTAAAATCAAAATGATGTCCTTAGACACTCGAAAATTGTTGAAAAACTGGAATCATAATGATCTCCTTAGACACCCAAAAATCGTTAATGATATCAAAATCAAAATGATGACCTTAGACACCCGAAAATTGTTGATAATACTTCACAGATCACAAGTCGCGGACCAGGTCTCATGATCAGAGAGCAAATGCACAACTTTGAACTTCCATAAAAAAATGCATAGATATTCACCTCCAGGTGACAATACGGTAGTAATGTGACATAATATATAATAGCCTACCAATAACTGATATATATATATTTCTATCTTTTAGTTTGTCTCATTGTCCCAGGTTGCATTCTGCCAACCTGTTTTTTGCGCATTAAACGAATTATACTACGCCGTACTACGGTACTGCTACACATTGCCAGCCCTCGTTTTCACAGTCTTGATGTAGGGGGGGAGGCTGGTGGCCAGCAGCTCACTGTCTAGAACTTTTGCTCTTTTGTTGCCTCCACTACCATTTTTACCCTTAGAAGTCCTTATTAATGCATGGTAAAGTCGTTGGATTCTTGGGTGGCTTAGCCCCCCCCTAGCCCCTGATAAACTCCGCCCATGTCTATGCATGTTCTGTATCATCCACCAGTGTTTCAGCCGCATCAGATGTCATTGTAGCAGAGCAGCCGCTTTCTGCTCGAACGATTCACCGTCGGACGGACGGACTGGCGGTCGATAGCAACTGCATTCAGTGGTTGAATAAGGTTGCAGTATGACAAATAGCACTCACAAGCCATAGAATAATCGTAATGCCAACTGCAGTCATAAATTATTATGCCGCCGAATTAAAAAAGTTAGGCGCAGCAGCTACTGTATCTGTAAAGGCATGCACCCTTGGCCTGCAGCTCAGGGTTGCCAGGTCGTCGCGAAAAGCGCGAATTGGGCGACTTTTGAAATCGCTCGCGACTGAAAATTTCGTTCTCGCGACTCGCGCTTTTTTGGGCTACTTTTAAATTGCCTCGCGGTCGCGACGGCGACTTTTTGGGGCGACTTTTGGGTTTTTTTTCAGCGATTTTTTGGACTTTTTGAGCGACTTTTGGGTTTTTTTGAGCGACTTTTGGGGTTTTTTGAGCGAAAAAAGGGTATTTTCCACGAGATTTCGATCGAAAGACTAAAAAAAACGTCAAAAAATTTGACGACCTGTTTTTTTGTTTTTTTTTAGTCGTCAGAAGAAATTTTCGCGACCGAAATAGAAAAGCTCGATGACCTCGCGATTTTCGCGACTTTTTTCAAAATCTCGCGACAAAATTTTTCCGAAATCTGGCAACCCTGCTGCAGCTCTAAAAGTGACGCTGGTGGGAGCGATTAAATTTTATAGACTGCAGAAAAGTCAACGATCGATCCCTATGCGGCTATTTTCCAGTTGGTCTACTATGATGATGTTTTACCGGTGTTGTTAACAGGTCGTATACTATATTATGCTGATGGTGGTGTTGAAGCTGCTTGAAGATGTGCGTATAGGATGGAACTGTAACGATAATAATTATTAGTCAAGGCATCACAGACATGACTGTATTTAGAGATGTGGTTGAAGTATTAACCCTTTACCGGTTAATTTTTAAATTTTAAGCCCGTTTTCAGCGGATATTCTCGGTGCAAACCTGGTAAAAGATTAAAGCGGAATCTGTTGATGAGTGTGATGGTATAGTTCAGTTTCGTGGCTGCATCAGAGTTAGATCAGAATATTCCTGTCTGGATTGCTAGCAGAATAATTCATTATCAGAGTATACAGACTTGTAAGCTACACATAGGAGATGACGTTCCGAGCCTTGGGTGGCGCTAAATTGGTGGAGAAAAAGAAACTGAAGGTATTTGAAGAGGATGAGGACGAATATGAGGATTGTCTGAGGTCACTTCAACTGACCATAAACAATCAACTGGAGGTTATCGGCATTCGGAAGAGAAGGAAGAAGGAAAAGAAGGAAGATGGCGGGAACGGTAGGAAGAAACCCGACTCGACTAAGGATATACCTCATTCGAGCGAGGAAAGAGGATCTGCATCAACTGGGTCGGGAAGTTCCTGGCTTTCGCTGAATAGAGTGGTCATTTCACAGAGTGGCATTAAAATGATGCTAAGGAACGAAAAGGTGAGCGCAGGGCTGTTTTTAAGGAATTTTTAGAACTGCACAACTCCTTCTTTCCTTTCACATTCTCCATGGTAAATTACTCCCAATCGGAGGAAAATGGCCTTTTCAACTAGTTTTAACTGCACAGAAGTGCTTCTACAGCTGCACAAATCCATTTAGAACTGCACATTTTGTGTATAACTGCACGTTAAAAAAGTCCTGGGTGAGCGAACCGTGCAGCCTATCAACGACTATAGTTTCCTTTCTCCACGTCATCGTTTGCCTTTCCGTGAACCGTAGATGACACCCATATGGTGTCAGGCACGATAATGCAGTGGTGACTTCGGTACCTTGAAGCCGGAGGGTTCCAGGTTCTAATTTACCTCAAGCCGTCGCGTAGAGCAGGGCTGTTTATAAAGAATTTTTTAGAACTGCACAACTCCTTCTTTTCTTTCCCACCATCCATGGTAAATTACTTCCCATCGGAGGACAATGACCTTTTTGTTAGCTTTAACTGTACAGAAGTGCTTCTACAATTGCACAAATCCATTTTAGAACTGCACATTCTGTGTAGGCTTACAACAGCACGTTAAAAAAGCCCTGGCGTAGAGACCTCGAGCAAGTCCTTCACTCGAATTGTTCAAGCTTTTAGGCGTGAAACTCCGATGGAGTGTCTGAACTGTAGTCGGGCGCGTCCCTGTGGAGCAACATAGAGCAGTGGTTCTCAAACTTCTGGAGTTCGCGGACGGGCAATAATTTATCTGGGAAGCTCGCGGACCGCAAACTTTAATGGCAAGCACAAACGAAAGCGAACTATAGTATAGAAAAACTAATTATGGGGTTATTTATAATTAGGGATTTTTTAATTAATAAAAATTGTTTATACAGCCATTTGGCAAGTTAAAATAAGGCATATTTCAAAAGTTTGAGACAGAATTTGGAATAACATTTTAGCAACAATTCGAATAATTTCACAATTTTAAATATATAAATGAATAATTATAATTTTTTTCACTCTCAGACTTCTTCACGGACTGGCGATCAGGACCCCCCGGACCGGTGCCGGTCAAAGCTGGCCGCACTAAGTTCATCATTGGCGTGAGTGCCCAAGCTGTAGTCGGGAGCGCCTCGGAGCATGAAAGAGCGCTACAGCAAATGAAAAAGAAAAATATAGAAATAAGTAAATAAATAACTCCAATGTTGGCTATTTAGTCCCAACAAGGATTAGGCACCCGGCCGCATCCCTTATTGACTCCACCAGGTCCCGCATGGTAAAATGGATCCTAAATAATTGTTGGTTGCATGATGACGTAGGCTACGCCTAGGCTATAGCCTACCCCAGGGCGAACATATTTATGAGGCTCGTCCACTTTGACCTAACAATAATCTTCGTTTAATTGAGACAAATCAGGGTGACACACCGCACCCAGTTACAAGTCAATGCATTTTAAAAATAAATAACAAAAGTAATGTGAGGATAACAGTGTAGCCTAACAATGTCATTAATGGGCAACTACAAAGAGAACCCTCGGAATAAAGTTTCTAACATCTTTACCTGGTATATAGAACAAAAGGGTGCCGTCTAGGGCGTAAGTTACAGGTGGTGTTTGCTAGAGGTGGAATAGTGCTTCCTTAGTGCAATACTTTGCTATCTGATTGGCACACCATACAAACGCATTCGTTTATAGGTCTATGCCAAATATATGTATATATTTCTACATTATATATATATAATATTATATATATATATGTAAATTATATGGAGCTAATTCTTTATTAGTTACGCAATGGATAAGATTTGACTTATTATGTTTCAGGTCACGGTGCGAACGAGATTTGAATTCAGGTATGTTGGGTTAATCGAAACGCTGTCTGGTAAGTTCACCGCCGACGTCTTCATTCAATTGAGGTGGATCGAACCATTGCTGAATGGACAAAGAGAGAAATTGGTAAGTGTCCATTTCTCAAGGATCTCCTTCTTACTTACTCGCGAGTTAACATAGTTTCTTATTCTCAGTGTAGCCTGCACTGTAATTTTTTGACATTTTGTTTGGTCTTTTGAACTTTACTGTTGATCTCTTTGAATAAATAATTAAGTTTGAATTGACTTGTATTATTAATATAATAATGATTTTTTAGCCGTAGGCTATTGTTTATGATCTCTCAGGTGTTCAATACAATATCTGGATAAGGGGATTGGTATTATTATTATTATTATTATTATTATTATTATTATTATTATTATTATTATTATTATTATTATTATTATTATTATTATTATTAGGCTATTACTGTTATTATTATTTTATTATTATTGTTATTATTATTATTATCATCATTATTATTATTATTATTATTATTATTATTATTATTATTATTACTACTACTACTATTATTATTTTTATGCCCCGAGGTATTTAGGATCCTTCAAGGACTTAAATATTAATTAAGAACAGAATAAAAACATCTGGAACGGCACCTAATCGTCATTGAGATCCTATCATTATTTTAAAATCTGGCAGGCAGATAGATTTTGATAATTGTAGACAGGGATCGTCGATGAGTCTGCGATCGCATGGAAGCCGAACTTGACGGTGCAGAATGCCACCCGAGAGTGTCAGCAGGTTGTCTGGTACACCGTTGCCTATGACAACAACGATGGCACTGGTTGCCAGGCAACAGTCTGTGAGAACAGACGAATCACCGGAAAATTCTGGATCTCCGCGGATCTGCATAGATTTCCACTCGACACTCAGGTCATTGTGTGTATGTATGTGTATGTGTGTATGTATGTGTATGTGTGTATGTATGTATGTATGTATGTATGTATGTATGTATGTATGTATGTATGTATGTATGTATGTATGTATGTATGTATGTATGTATGTATGTATGTATGTATGTATGTATGTATGTATGTATGTATGTATGTATGTAATGTATGCATGTATGGATGCATGCATGCATGCATACATGTATTTCTGTATGTAATATCATTATCATTATCATTATTATTATTTTTATTAGTAGTAGTAGTAGTAGTAGTATCATCATCATCATCATCATCACCGTCGTCATCATCATCATCATCATCATCATCATCATCATCATTATCATCATCATCCATCATCAGCACGATTATCATCATTAGGCCTATTATTATTCGCACTCAAATGGTTCGCATATAAAATTAATAAATTCTGTAGGCCTAATCCGTTGTAGCCTACGTCTGAAATCAATTTTCTGTCTTCTGATAATAGAACTTGGAGGTCGTTTTAAGCTCGGAACGTGACGAGACTGAGTTGGAGTTGGTCGATGATCCTCTTCGGGCGAGTTCCGTAAGGACGGCCACGTTTGCTGATCACATCGAATGGAAAATCCACAGCAGCGTGGAAACGCGGAAGGGAATGGCAACGGATGGAATCAGCACCAGTGATAGACGGACCAACAGAAGCAGCAGCAGCAGCAGCAGTAACGGCATGAGAAGGAAGTTTCCATTTCTGACTGGCATCTGTAGAGTATCAAGGAGACCGTTCTACTTCATGTGGAACATATTCGTCTTAATGGTAGGATGTTATTTGATCTCGTGGAACTTTTGATCAACCAAGTTAAACGAAAACCGAATGGGACACCAGAACAATGTATAATTTGTTGGTAGCCTACCCATCAACGCCAGATGATTATGATGATGATGATTATGATGATGTTGATGATGATGACGACGACGACGACGATGATGATGATGATTATGATGGTGTTGATGATGATGACGACGACAACGATGAAGACGATGATGATCGTGATTAGGAGGAAGAGGAGGAGGAGGGCAACGACAATGATGATGATTTTGATGACAACGACTGCGATGATCGATGATTTGCGTTGGATCTTATTCTCTGGTCATTTTAACTGGCGCTGCATAAATCTGCAATTGCGATGGCAATAGCATGATGACAAACGGAGAAACGAATGGCCTGCTTCACTTCCATAATTATTATTTCGATGCGTGTTCAACATTTATTTTGTAATCAACAGTTCTTCGTCGGAGGTCTCTCCTTTGCAACCTTCTCCATTCCGGAAACGTCGCCTACGACTCGCATCCAGCTGACGATCATTCCAGTCATCAGCTCAATCTCATACAAGTTCATCCTTATTCAGAGTCTGCCCAGAGTTCCCTATCTCACTTACCTGGTAGGCAATTGCCATGCAGCCTCCTTAGTTGAAAATTTCGGTTTTATTTATGTATGTATGTATGTATGTATGTATGTATGTATGTATGTATGTATGTATGTATGTATGTATGTATGTATGTATGTATGTATGTATGTATGTATGTATGTATGATTGTATGTATTTGTATTGTATTGTATCTATAAATTTATAAAGCGCCTCTCACAGTGCGCACCAATCAGAGGCGCTCCCAGTACGTTAGACCAAGAGAGAAAAAGTCTTGAGACACCGAAAAGAGGCATTTGGCCCACCAGTTAATACGTATGTATGTATGTATGTATGTATGTATGTATGTATGTATGTATGTATGTATGTATGTATGTATGTATGTATGTATGTATGTATGTATGTATGTATGTATGTATGTATGTATGTATGTGTGTGTATGTATGCATGTATGTATGTATGTATGTAGGCCTATGTATGCATGCATGCTTGTATGTATGTATGTATGTATGTATGTATGTATGTATGTATGTATGTATGTATGTATGTATGTATGTATGTATGTATGTAAGTATGTATGTATGTATGTATGTATGAATGTATGTATGTATTTCGATTATCCATTTGTGTATATACTTTATGAACCTATTGAATTTTATTTATTACTAGCTGAACCCGGCCACGCGTTGCAGTGGCTGAAAATAGCTTCCACCTCCCCTCCCCCTCCCGCTTGAGCAAGAAGGCTGCAATGAAATGCGAAGGCCGCAATGAAATGCGCTAAAGAAATTTACGGAACAAACGTGCCCGAATTGGTATGCAAGGCTTATTGACGGGCGTAGGCTATGTGTTGAAAACGGTAGAATTTGCAAAGTTGCTTTTTTTGTTTAAAACATTGCGCTTTTCCCCGAAAAGCATTCTGCAAACCTGGCCGTGTTGGAACTAAATGTTTTGGTGAAGTTTCGAAAGCAATCAATGAAGTAAGTTCGGAGATCTTTGAAGCCGTGCCAAACGCGGTTACATTTTTATATAAATAGATGTCATTGATTAGGCTATTATTTTCCTTAATAACTCTATTTTCGTCGGACAGGACAAGTACATGTTGGGTCTACAGACACTGTTGGTGTTTACTGCCTTCTGGCACACGCTTTTCTCCTACTTTCGAGATGACGTCTGTCAAGCGAAACTTCGGTCAATGGATATCGTGGCATTTGGAACACTCTTCTCAGCTTTCGTTTCGTTTAATCTCATCGTCTTATGCTTTTTCATACTTTTCCAGGTTCGTGTTAATTAATTGAGCCTTAGTCGATGTCTGCTTTATGGTTTCTGGGGTTGATATCGAAATAAGGCTGAAGAGAATTAAGGAGATAAGGATCGAAGAGATCCTGCTTGGCCGAGTGGCCGCTCGCCACACCGGCGGCCCGGGTTCGATTCCCGGTCAGAGATTAATTTCTCGGATCTTTACTGCGGGTGGCTCGGTCGCAATATAAACGTGGAGTGTGAGGTTGTACTCTGCCTCCGATTGTAAAGGCCCTTTGGTCATACACAGTCGTTAAACTACTTTCCGTACGAGAGAAAGGAGAAATGGAAAAGAGAAGTTCGAGAAGGCAATGGACATGGGCGCCCGCAGAAATTTTTGCAGGAGGGGGCAAAACACGATGGTCAACGTTAAAAAGATTTTTGCAGGAGGTCAACAAATGCAAAGCCGGGAGTTAAGAACATGCATGGGTATTTTTCACAGAGGTTTCTTGATGTAAATTTCTCAGTTTCACTTTTTAAAATTTCTAATATGAATTGTTTCTTTTTTGTAGGAAATTTGTTTAAAAAATCGAAAATTATTAGTTAAAAGTAGGTTTTTTAATTCTCTAATGCGAAGAAATTTGTTATAAACCCCAAAAGTAGTAGTGAGAAAAATAGGTTTCAATTTTCCAGGGGGGGGGCAAGTGCCCCCCCTTGCCCCTATGTGCGGGCGCCCATGGCAATGGAAGAGATAGGAAAAAAGAAAATGATGATAATGACGACGACGACGATGATGATGATCATTGATGACAATGAGCATTACAGTCACTTTCATTCATTCATTCATTCATTCATTATTAGAATTTATATAGCGCCTCTTCAAGAAACTACTCAGAGGCGCTCCCAGCCCAGCCACGACCAAAGAAAAAAGATTTAAGAGACTTGAGAAATAGAGATTGACTGGTCAGATGGAGGAGATGCAGGGGCTTCTATCCCCCCTAAGCAGCCGGGCTCAATCCATCTTCTTCCCCCCCTCTTTCTTGGGTCCGACAATGTTATCTAGCCCATTCCTCTGTGGAATGAAGGTTTCTGAGATGGGCAAGGTTTGTGGAGGGATGCGCCTTCCCCATAAGAATTTTTTCTATTTCCGCATTGCAATTTCAGCACTTTATTTATTTAAGAAATTTCAGAAATTTTGTATAGCGACTCTTCACGCTCTTTAAGCTGTCATTTTCATAAAGGCCTATAATTTCAGTGAAGGGATTGTTGAAAAGAGTGGTCTAGGTCTCGAGGAGTTAATAAATAGGCTTATGCTTACAATGATAATTTTTGGGGAGCTTCCACATTGTAATGTAGCTGATAAAAGAGCGGTTTGAGATTTCGATAAATATATTTATAATTACAATAATTTCTTTTTTTATCAAGTTCAGCAACTCAGTTCTGCTGATAATGGACAATAATGACAATGAATAATTGCTGAAGTAAACTTAGGCCTATAGCGGCTTAGCCTATAGCCTACCCTATGTGTTGCAAGTCAATGTATTGCCCAAGACGGTCTGAATAGCTGACCAAGATACAATTAGCAAAAATTGTTACAATTAGTACACAAACCAGGCATGAACTACCAAAATGCCCAAATTGGGTAGCCATGTGCTTAGCGCTCCCGATCAGTGTGAACTGCGAGAGGCGTTACATAAATTTATCGATAGAATACAATGCAATAGAATGAAAATACAATGTAGGCTTACGTAATAATGATGCTGTTTACTAAGTGTTCAATGAAACAAAACATTTTGAAATTTGAGTCTGAAATTTGAAACATAACACTGCAGAGAAGCCATTTAGTTGCAAAAATAGTATTTGCACAAGTATTAGGCCTAATATTAAATCAAATCCATTATAATAATTTTGATTGTGTCATTTATTAAAATAGCAAATAATACTATTATAATCACATAGTCGTAATCTTTATCATGGTATATTATAACAATTCATGTGATGCAAAAATAATATATTATAGCTTAAAAAGTATTACCATTCTGTCAAAATGTTCTATGGCGGAAAGTAATTTCTGGGGAACTTCCATAGAGGTGCCTAGATTGAGCACTGTCTTCCATGACCGGTTTTCTCACGCGTCATAGCGTTTAGTTAAAGAAATATAACCGTAAATCAAATTTTTCAGTAAACAAACATTTTTGTAGGCTCACACGAAAAGTACGCATGTCGTAGGCATATAGGCGTAGGAGATGGGGTCTAGGGGGCAAATGCCCCCAAATTTTAGGCAAGTCTGTTTTTCGGGCAAGGAGACCAGAAATTTTTGGCCGGATGAGTACAAAAAGGTCGTCAGAATTTTCGGGCAAAAGTTTAAGTTTCCCCTCCCCCACTTCTGAAATGTCCCCTACGCCTATGACCGTGTGACTTTAACTGAAGACTCTGACGTTGTAACACGTAACAAGTGTATTAAAAATTGAAAATTCCGCTTTCCCCCCCTGTTTTTCACTGGGCGCAAGCTGCGCCCGCCATGTATAGGGATAGAAGCCCCTGAGGAGATGGAGGTTTGAGGGGAGGTCATTCCAGATTGACGGTCCCACAACCGAGAAGGCTCGGCGCTGTCTGGTAGCTAAGTGAGCCCGTGGAACAAGCAGTTGTCCCTTCGCAGCGGAGCGAAGGGCCCGACGCGCTTCAATGTCAGAGACAGGACGAGCACTTTAACGACCAAGCATAGGCCTAGGCTTACATGTATTAAAGCGCAACATATTGAACCAATACACACAAACACACACCGCATTGGCAGCTGATCAGCAGTTGAACGACTGTTTTCTCTTTCAGAAAAAGAATAAGATCATTGATGAACATCCACAGGTGTGTATACTACAGGGTGGCGCAAAATAAACCGGGCTATTAGTTTTCTGTCAATATCATGGCCAGAAGTAAGAACATCGAAATGGAATTTTACAGGCTTAGGCCTAAAGACAATTCATATTTACACATGAAGGCCAGATTTCATCAAAATATTTCAAACAGAACAAATTTAAAGGTATGTCACTTTTAGTGAGGCCACTCCCACCGGTTTTTGACGATTCAAAGACGCAACGCAACAAAAAGTAGCTGCACGTCACTGAGAAGTCACTTAGCAAGATGGCAATGAAATTGGTAAATAAGGAATCTGTCAGATTAATCAGTTTTGGCACTGGTGGTGGGCATGGGCGCCGACTCTGCGAGGCCCGTGAGTGCTCAGCACCACCAGAAATTGGCCTGCGAGGCCTTCCTATGCATGGGCACCACCAGAAATCAGCCGGCAAGATGTGCTTTTAAGATATTTTTTCGCTGTTGGGATTGCTTATCCATAAAAATCATTCCATCTTTAGTAGGCCTATAGGCCTACTTTTTAAAATCTCAGTTAATTTACCTTACAATTACTCAGTTTTATCCCATCTGGTACGTAGTCTGAACTTCATTGGTCCTAAGCCGATCAGCGAATACGAGGAATAGCCTACCCGAAATCCTGCTTATTCGATTCGCTTCCGTCATTTTTTTATTACGGACGAAGGCGACGATTTGAATGACACTGTTTCTTTAGGCCTATATTGTATACATGCTCAATAGTGTTCTTCAGTGCTCGAGAGTCACCTCCCAGCATCATAAAAGCGGGATATTGTTTTGTCTTTAAAAACTACTTGAAATACTATTTGAAAAACTATTCCACAGTGTTATAATATTGGCTCACTAAACAGTGGCTAATTGTCTGATTTGTGCAAAATTTGAGTATGTTGACCTAATTGAGAGAGAGTGCTCCAAGACTCCCGTGAAAACGAAGATTGTGCTTTTCTTCTGTGTGCATTCCAAGAGAAATAGGCTACATCAAACGCAAAGAATGATCAAACAAATTTAAATTGGGAAGAACATTATTTTATTGAAGTTTTAAATCATGTCTTTATGCAATGAGATAATGTTAGGAAATTTTGACAAGGATGTCATGACGTTAAAATGACAGCCTAAGGTTCTACCATCGCAGTGTGACAATAAAAAAATCGAAAATGTGGAGGAGCACATGATGCACATCCCGTTCCCAATTAAACCCCTTCCCTGCTCGGCGCTGTGCTTCTCGGCGATCATACTTTGGGTGCGAGTTCGTCCCTTCAAACCAGGACCAAGTCTCCGCCTATATGAACAGTGGTGATTTCAATAAAATTAAGTCTCCTATAAAAAAGGGTTAAAAAAATCGCGCATATTTTCACATTCTTTTGGGCACCCCCACTCTTCGGGTCAACTCGGCGCCTAAAAAAGGGTTAAAAAAATCGCGCATATTTTCACATTCTTTTGGGCACCCCCACTCTTCGGGTCAACTCGGCGCCTATGGTGGTGGGCACATTGAACACAAGTTGTGAAGCACTACCAAGTTCATTTGACAAGTTATTTGAGATGAGACTTAATAAAATCATGTTTTTGTTACTTTTTGTTGCGTTTCGTGTTTGAATCGCTAAAAAACGGTGGGTGGCCTCACTAAAAGTAATATAACTTTTGTTCTGTTAGAAATATTTTGATACAATCTGGCCTTCGTGTGTAAATATGAATTGTCTTTAAGCCTGTAAAATTTCATTTAGAAATTCTTACTTCTGGTCATTATATTGACAAAAAACTAATTTTTGGGGCGTTTCTTTTTTTGAAACGTCAAAACACGGTGGGTGGCCTCACTAAAAGTGACATACCTTTTGTTCTGTATGAAATATTTTGATGATATCTGGCCTTCATGTGTAAATGTGAATTGTCTTTAAGCCTGTAAAATTTCATTTCGATGTTCTTACTTCTGGCCATGATATTGACAGAAAACTATAATAGCCCGGTTTATTTTGCGCCACCCTGTATAGGCAAGGCCTACTTGCAATTTTAGCTTTAATTCTTAAGCTGACATCTTAATAAAAAAAAATTAGGCCTACTCATGATTTCAGTGCGTAGAGACGTAGGCTAAGTGGTTTAAGTCTTTAAGATTTAAATGAATTTCCTCTCCCATTGTTTAATTTTTTATTTGCGAACTGTACTGGTAGTTTTCTAGGCTGTCATCTTAGCACAGTCACTCATGATTTCAGTAGCCTACTAAGAGACGTGTCAGTATAGTGAGTATAGTCACTCAGTATACTCAGAGACGTGGATTTTCAATAACGTCCCCTCCCATTGCTTAAGAATTTTTTGCACACTGTATAGCCTAATGAAAGCATTTTAAGCTATAATCTTAACACAATATTATTGTTAATTATGGATATATACTCTATTATATAGTATGGATAGATAATGGATGACACTGCAGACATTTATACAGGTTTTTATGAAAACTTCTGAAATATTGGGGGAATATAGCCTAAAGATCTCCATCCCCCCACCACCACAGACTTTCGATGGAACGTCCTTCTGTTCCCATAATTCTCCGCCCATGGGGTAGGATAGCCGGCCTACGTAGGCTACAGTTTGTGCGGTTAATGCCAATTTTCATCCAACTGTGGCTTTTCACAAAAAGTAGCCTATAAAAGCCAGAGGTTATTTTAACGTGCAGCTGGACACAAAGTGTGTAGTTGGAAAAGAAATTTGTGCAGTTGAAAATAAGATTTTGTGCAGTAACTCATAGTGTTATTGTGAACGAAGGACTAAAAAAAGGGTCATAATTTTTTTTTTGGGGGGGGGGCGGGAAAATTTCAAGTTGGTAATATTTTCACGGGATTTCGACGATCAAACATTTGGTCTGGACGACAAAAAAGGTCGTTTTGTGCAGTTCAAAAAGTTTCTTAGAATAACTTCTGGTATAAGCTATAGCTATATTTGGCATGTATTTGCAACGCTTAAGCTTTCTTTTCAGGGCAAGAGAAACCAGGTGTTTGACGAAGAGAACATGGACGAGATAAGCAACCGACTACGCAAGACGACACAAGATAGCCACCAGTTACACGAGACGGACGATAATAGCGAAGCCATCCAGGTAGTTGCAGGAATCGACGGCTGCGACGGGTGACGGGACAAATTCAGGAATTCAACGGCCGATCGAAGGTCCATAATTGGGTCCTGGTATACCCCGGTCAAAAGCGAGAATTGCCCGTTGGTTGGGGCTTCAACCCAGCTATGAATATTTTGAATAGGCAGTGTGAACGTCATCATAAGTTTATTTTGTGTACGTGAGAAAACTTCACATTTTTTCAACACACCTCGCTTTTTGCACACGTAGGGAATATGCAGAATCGCCCAAATCTAATTAGCCTAGTGTTTAATCTAAACGTTCCTCCAGAAATCAGATTTCCTTAAGAAAAAATCGTGAGGTGATATATAGTGACCTGTATCTAGGCTACGTACCATTCTTCCCTCAGACCCTCCCCTTCCCTAGAAAAACGCAACACGCAACATTCCCCCCCCCACCTATTCTCTCGTGATATTGGAATTCTTATGACGTCTATGGATACGCTATCAACATATCTACAGTTCTACACCATACCATAGCTTTGTAGATTCCATCGGTTCATCATTATGTATTTTATACAGAAAGGAGATCTGTAAACCATCAAGAAGTCATACAGTATCTATATGTTTTCTTTATGCAATCAGCGTACATAGATCAATTGCATACCACATGGTCCCCAGATGGTTTACCAATATACCTATGTCATACAGAAGGCAGATCTGTTAACCATCATGATTACATATGGCATCCATAATGACTTCGTTACCTAACCGGTATACCTAGACCACTTGCATGCCACATAACCTGGTTAATGGCATTTGGCAAGAAATAGAGCTGTTAAATAAGCTGGTATATACACCTGTCACTGAAATTTTTTTAAATGTGCACAAGCAAACTCAGTTACTGGTACTGAAATAAACTGAAATCAACAGATGTTAATGACTTGCTACTTATAGTCACATAGAATAAAACTTTTTCTCTGTTCTACCGGGACAAAAGTCTAATCAAGGTGAAAATTATACTTAATACGTAGAATCTATTGGTGAATCTAAAAAATCAAAATCTGACAAAATCTGACATATCTAAGTATTTTTTTCCTATTAATTTTTGTTAATGTTCCGATACTGATGTGGGCGATAATATAGGTTTTACGTGTAGCAGACGTTGTTTGCATCATATCCTTGCCTGCCTTCTTTGCATTTCGCTACCAGTCCTTTGATTTCCACATCGTTTTTGATTGTTAGCAGTAAAAATCAAAGTATGTTTTACTACAACGAAACGTTGTGTGTAATATGTCGAATCTTATTTGATGAAAGTAAGGTGAGTGATGTCAAAGTCACAATGTCTGACAAAGGCATAGAAACACTCCTCGAGTACAGTGATTTACACAACGATAGAGAGTTGAACCAGTATTTAAGAGGGAGACCTAGCCTTGTTTGTGTCCACAGTAGCTGTCGGAAAAAATACACAAATAAGAAATTTCGTGACAGTCAAAAGAGGCATTTACTGTCTGACGAAACTAGTGTTGCTCCAAAGGTTACTAGGTCTGTAGTACCAGTTGCTTTTGAGTGGAAGCTACATTGTTTCTTTTGCTGCAAACCAGATAAGCGAGACACAAGTGCCGTTATGACCCTTCCCTTTCGTGATAAATTAATTGAAACTTGCCGTAAACAAAGTGACCCTTTGGCAACTTCAGTCCTGGGTCGTTTGGAAACTTGTTGTGACTTGGTTGCAGCTGAAGCATTTTACCATAGAACTTGCTATCAGACATTTGTTTTGAAACCAATACCTTCTGCTCTTGGCAGTGTTAATGCATCAAACACTAGTTCTAGTGCAAGGTTTGGTCGGCCTGTTGACCCAGAAATGTCTGGTGCTTTTGAGAAACTCTGCAGTTGGCTCGAGGTTTCTGACGATGAGCTGTACACATTAGATGAACTGAGGGACAAGATGGGTACATTGTCAAACAACTCTGATTCAGTTTATTCTAGTAAACAATTGAAGCGGAAGTTGGAGGATAGATATGGAGAACATATCTTTTTCTCTGAAATCAATGGACGCAAAAATGTCGTTGGCTTCAAAGATATGATTTCTTCAGTAATAACAAATAAATGGTACACTGAAAGAGAATCAAATGTTGCTGATGAGAGTCGGCGAATTGTCCTTGCAGCTGCAAAGCTAATCAAAGCAGAAATTCGTGAGCATTCATTTAATAACAAAGACTATCCACTGACTTCTGACTTTAGTAATACCCAGGCTGCCAAAGCCTGGATTCCTGGCCTGTTGAGAGAATTCATTGAAAATATTGTTTGCACAGAATTGAAACAGGTTGCCATCTGTCACTCTATTGTTCAGGCTGCAAGGCCTAGGTCAGTAATATCACCAGTGTTATTTGGGGTTGGTGTATCGCTGGATCATTCATTTGGTTCACGGTGGGTGCTTGACATGCTCTCACGATTAGGATATTCAATATCGTATGATGAGGTCAACATCTACAAACAATCAGTCGTTCAAAATCAAACTCCAGACATCCCGCAGTCGCATCCCGACAGTTTTACCCAATGGTCTGGTGATAACGTTGACCATAACATAAATACCATAGATGGCTCAGGTACGTTTCATGGGATGGGAATAATCTCGATGTCAACACCATACCATAGACTAGAAGGTGGACATTTTAATGAGTTGGCTGTGCCTCGTTTGCTAAGGGTTAAAGTTTCTGCTCTTGTCCGGAATCGAGGGATTCCAATCTTGCCCTACAATCAACCAGACAAGCCTTTCCTCAGCCTGATCCGCTTCAAACCCATACTACATTTCAGTTGCCCATATATTCTTCCTCCAACGTGTAATCTGAATCTTGTGTGGCATGCTGGTCACATGTGGAATGCCAATGACCAGACTGATATTCCAAACTGGTCCGGTTTCATGCAGTATTGTAGTACACCAGCCACAGGTCAGAGTCCTCCAGCGGCAGATGTAAGAATGCTCCCGATCATAGACTTGAACCCCAATAGCCTTTCATGTATTTATTCCACTCTTTCATTCATTGAAAAGCAGGCACAGAGACTTAACATAGAAACTCCTTGCATCACCTTTGACCAGCCACTTTGGCTCAAGGCTGTGGATATTGTTCAGTCCAATCAGATGAATGTGGTGTGTCGCCTTGGTGGATTTCATGTACTCATGAGTTTCTTGGGTAGTATCGGCCATATCATGGAAGGATCGGGTCTTGTGGAGGCTCTTCAGTGTTGCTATGGACCAGTTTCCATAAATCACATGATGACTGGCAAAGCATTTGCAAGGGCACTTCGTGCTCATTTTCTTGTCGAATCATCCTTGTTTTCTTTGTTGATCGAATCTTCGATTAGTTCAGCAGCAGCAGCAGAGACAGCTGGAAGTCAGTTATTAAGTCATGAAGATATACAGGAACTCAAAACTGTGTACAATAGTTTTTTTACTTCTTCTATTTCAACAAATGATGAGATTTTGCCATGTTGTTTGCAAAATTTGAGTTCAGCTTTAACTGCAAACAGAGTAAAATTGCGACAACAATGTCGAACAGCGAAGTTGTGGTTGCAATACATGGATTATGTGTCTCTTTTGAAAGACTTTATCACAGCCGAGCGAACTTCAGACTGGAACCTCCACATTGTGTCTCTAACAGCAATGCTGAATCTCTTTGCAGCATCAGGACATACTCATTATGCAAAATCCGCACGATTATATCTACAGATAATGTCTGAGTTGCCTACTACACATCCTTGGCTGTACGAGAGACTGAGTGCTGGCTGTTTCCATTCTGTTAGACGTTCCGATCGTTTCTGGGCTGGGTTGTCGACAGATTTGATGATTGAGCAAGCTATGATGAAAGTGGTGAAGAGCAGAGGTGGTTTGACCCATGGTCGTGGAATGACTGAGAGTGTAAGGTTATTGTGGGTTGGCAGTATGCACAAATGTGCAAATATTTATTCTGCTTTAACAAGTCTCACTGACCTGAATGAGTCAGATGAAAATCTGCATGTTGACATGGGACCCTCACGAATGAAGAGAGACAACACTGATCGAAAGAAGATCTTGACCTGGTTTCGAATTCACAACCCGTTCACGGTAGCAGACTCAAGACTTCACAACCTGGCATCAGGGAAAGCAGCTTCTGATGAGGACAACATAAACTGTGATCAGTCGGAAGAAGTGGGTTTGAAAATAATGAAAAAGATGGATGGTGTTGTTTTTAGTCAGGTCGTGTTGAAGAAAGTGGATCAAGTGCGAACGTTGGAACAAGTGGGTATGAAAAGCTCCAGTACTGGCAAGAAATTCAATATTGACAGTACTGTTCTATTTAGCAGACTACTTGTTATAATGCAGAGGAGTGCTGATATTGAACCATTTTTTAAGTATGAACTGACAGCTGTCCCAACTGCACTTTTTACTACTGATGGTTGTTTGAGGAAATGTGAAAAGTCTGTGTTAGCCAAGGAACTGAAAAAGAACATTGAAGTATCCTGTTCCACAGAACCACAAAGATATGTTGTTGATGGAGGTTGGCTTTTGCACCGGGTAAAATGGCAGCAAATGGTCTCCTATGCTGACACCATCCAGCAATACGTGCAATATGTCATATCACATTTTGGAAATAATGTGACCGTTGTTTTTGATGGTTATTGTAATGGACCTAACACAAAAGACCATGAACATGATAGGCGGTCTATAAAAGCAGGTCCAGATATTGTGTTTGACGAAGTCAATCCCGTTTACAGCAACCAGACTGCTTTTCTTGCCAACGAAAGTAACAAACAAGCTTTTGTTGCTAATCTAATTTCCAAACTCCGCTGTGCTGAAATATCTGTTCACCAGGCACTTGATGATGCAGACACATTAATTGTTGCAACTGCCATTACAATTGCAGAAAACAATGAACCAGTAACTGTAGTAGCCAATGACACTGATGTTTTAGCACTACTTACATATCATTTTCACTCTGCTTTGGCTGATATTGTCCTGCGTTCAGAGGTCACGAAGCTTGGTGGTCCTAAAGTCGAGCTCATATCTATTCGAGCTATTCGAGATAGTATAGGTGATGCAGCTGCTAGACATATACTTGTTGCACATGCTATCAGTGGCTGCGATACAACTTCGTCTTTGTATGGTCTGGGTAAGATTCGAGTTTGGAGAAAAATCACCTGCTCAAGCAAAACATTACCTTTAATAGAGATTCTAAGCTCAGTTGATGCAACTCATGATGATGTCTCTGCAGCTGGGTTGAAGCTATTGACTTTGCTGTATGGAGGGAAGATTGGCGACACCCTGAATCATATGAGGTTTCTACAGTACATGAACAAAACTGCCACATGTCGTGCTCAACCTCGACCTGAACGCCTCCCACCAACCCAAAATGCAGCTATTTACCATATATACAGAGCTCACCTCCAAGTTGTACAATGGCAGACTCTTATGGCCACCAATATACAGCCTGCAGATTGGGGATGGAAGATTAGCAATGATCGCTACATTCCCATACTGACTGACCTTCAGCCAGCACCGGACGAGATCTTGAACGTGGTCAGGTGTAAATGCAGAGTGGAAGGGCAGCGACCATGTGCTACTCAGCTGTGCTCATGTATGAAGCATGGTCTGTCATGTGTAGCAGCATGCAAAAACTGTCATGGTGACCATTGTGAGAATGTTGCTAAGCCTGATACTGTACCAGATGACGACAATGATGATGCCTGCAGTGAAGACGAATTGACTGACACGAACCTTGAACATCTTGTTCCAGATGATTGCCTGCAGTTTGACATTCCTTGGCTTGACGAAGAGGAAGTGGAATTGCTAGATTAATTGAACTGAGTAGGCTTAGAATTTGGACAGATAATTAATTATTATATATTTCAATTGAAATTTATGTGATATTCACAGTTAACTTTTTAAAATCAATTTATGTCGAGCTATACTATATGTATATTATATCAATGTATGGGTGATTATGTGCAGATGTAGTGAGCAGCAGAACACTTTAATCTAGATGGATATTTCAGGACAAACATTTAGGAAAAATTTGATTAGTAGTAATAGACAATTTTTGCATTTTCTTGTTTTGGGCTGATGGCCATATTGCATTTTCTCAGTAAAATGGTTGTATTGTACTGTTTTCGGCTTTCATACTGTGTTATATCAATGTCTGTGTAATTATATGAAGATGTAGTGAGCAGCAGAACACTTTAACCTAGATGGATATTTCAGGACAAACATGTAGGAAAAATTTGATTAGTAGTAATAGACAATTTTTGCATTTTCTTGTTTCGGGCTGGCGGCCATATTGCATTTTCTCATTAAAATGGTTGTTCGCAACATTTTTTTGTGTCAGATTTTTACCACACCTTTTACATATGTGTAAACTATGTAAATAGTAGGTGCTTTGCTTGATTAGATTTTTGTCTAGGTGTTTTAACTTTTCTCCTAGGCTATTAAGTAAAAAGATTACCATTGTACATGAATGTATAATCTGTCGTTTGCATGTATCATGTTCATGGTGTTCAATAAACATTGATTGATTGATTAACGAATCACTAAAATCATACACATATTAAATTAAACCCTGAAATTGAAAACAGAGATCCTTCTCCGGTCTTCACACACAAATAGTTGTCGACTGTCACTATCAATATACATGAAACTTGGCTTATGAAAAGGCTCGGTTGGAGTTAAGCAACTGTCCAGTTCTAAGTCCGAGTTCAAGACCACAATCCTGTTATTACCACGATCCACGACTAGAATGTTCCCCGAATTGTCTACTGCCAAACTGACCGGTTTATTCAGCACTCTTGGATTATCAACTTGTGGCACCTCTTTCCTTTCAGAGGATTGTCCACTTGACAATGGCTTCTCTCCAAATGACTTTACAATCTGTCCACTTTCGGACAATAAAAGCACTCTCTGCAAACGATCTTCGGGAAAACCGTGACTGACCACAAAGTTACCGCTGGCCAGTTTCAATGCATGCCATGGGTGTTCAATACCCAAACTCGATGGCAGCCTTACTTCATGGACCAGTACTCCATCTCCAGTGTACTCGATTAATGAATTGCAACCAGTAATCACAATAATATTGCCATCTCCGGTAACTGACAAATTCGGAACACGAGATCCGCCCTTAATTTTCCACTCCTTTGCATCTGACCCATTCAGATCTGTCCTCTGTATTACTGGATTACATCCTACATTACCCCAAACAGTAGTGACACATGCGTACAGACATTTATGTCTGGTGCAGGAAGCCATGCGACGGATGCTAGCAACGACCACATTAGGCTTACATTGAGCTAAACGTATACAGTGCCATCGACGTTTAAAATTGAATGTTTTAATGTCATAAACTTCTACAACAGAACGACCAAAACGGTCAGAGGAACATCCCAGGAACAGTTCATCATCCAAGACGGTCAAGCTCGAAATGATCCCTTGATCAGGTGATCTGTCACCACCTTGCATTGTCTTCACCAGATTTGGAGATCTTTTGTAATCCGTAGAGATTCCATTTCCAGGCGGAAGTACTTCTAAATAATAAAGAATATCACCAAGATGAAAATAAGTTATAATAAAACAGAAGTGGGGTTTACAAAAATAATCTCGCTGAAATCCAAGCTGGATTGACGAGTAATAATTTTTAATTAAATAAAAGTTATGTTGATGAAAATAATTGTTGCCGAAACAGAAATGGGATTGATTAAACGAATTTTTGCCAAGCAGAAACTGGACCGATAAGAAAGAATCTGGACAAACTTGAATAAAAATAATAATGCAACACCAAGCGAATAATTTTTGAAGCCTAAATACATGTTTAAAGTAATATCTATAATTCTATATGCAATTATGGATGTATAGTATACAAACTATACATATGTATTAAGCACAGATGTTAAACATGATAGCCTACGTATACATGCATAATGTTAAGCCTCAACATAGGCCTATATAGAAGTACGGTAAGCATTATGTATCATGTCTGGAAGAATATCTCTAGCAGAATGCATTGGTTTCCATTTGTCTAGATTACTCTAAGTTGCTTACTGGAATCAGTAAGTCAAAAATGCTCAAGTTACAGAGAGCTCGGTACTCTCTGACAACCGCCATAATACATCCAAATAAGTACATATATACCTCCGTGCTTAAATCTTTGCATCGGCTCTAGAGTAGTTAATAGTTAATACCAGTTTGGGTTTTTGCGGGTGGGGGCGAACCGATTATTGGTTGTAGAATCCGATTTAAACTGATCATCATACGGTATTTTAATAAATGGCCTTTAATATAGAAAATCTGCTAGTTATAAGTTAAGAGCAACTCTACGTAGCCTTATTTAGGCCCGGTTACTAGGACTTCCTGGACTTATTTGCTCACCTTTACATGATGGTTGTACAGCCTGTGTCATCTGCAATCTCGACATGGATTTCTGGGGCCTGAGCATGTCAAGTTCCATCCTGAATTCATTGATTCGCGTTTGAAAATCGCTCTTTTCCATTTCTAATCCATCCGATCGACATCGTGAATGATCCAGCTCCTGTTTCAAGCGGTTGATTTTTGCAAGAATGCCATTGTTACAAGAGATGGCCATTCCATAAATCTTTTCCCTTGTTATGTCTCCATCATCTGAGATGTTGTCGTTGGCAATTTTCATTTCACCTTCACCATCCACTTCCTTCTGACATGCTACATTGAATGACAAGACCATTATAAGATACCATAGTAATTGATTAAGTGTAGATTAAGGTGTCCAACTGTCCATGCATTCATGTATGTTTGTTTATGTGTAGGCAAGTACATGCATGCATAAGTGCACATCTATTTATGTTCAAATTATAAGCATTCATATAATAATTATATACATGTAATATTGAATACATGCATATATTTAGTTAAGTTTATCTTGTCTTGTCTTTAGCCATCTTGGATCCAAAGGAGGGCCGCACCCTGACCGACTATCTGCAAATGTGGGTGCTTCTAAGTAGATGCTTTTGAAGAGGCGCTATATAAATCTCTGAAATGAATGAATAAAAATTCTTTAAAAAATCAACAAACCCTGAATAGTTCCAATGATGTTGTAGTTTTCTGTCTTCACAAATTCTTCCAGGTCAGACGTCTGAAAATACATTCTATGCAAATCAGTCTTTATTTCAATGTCCGATTCGTGTACCTTCTTCAAATCTTCAAATCTTTCTTTTAATTCGTCGATGGTGCAGCATATATCACTGGCTGATCCATTTGTCAAAATATTGGTGCAGAAGACTCTAAACGATTCTAGGCAAGTCAAATCTTCATCACGGTCTTCAACTTCAGCCTCAACTTCTTTCCGTTTCTGCACTTTCAACTGTTCAATATCTTGTATTACAAAGTTAGAATGTTCACTGACAAGCATTATAGTTGCACGAAGCTGGGCACGAACATCAAATTTCAAGCTTTCCAAGTGTTTACAATATTCCTCCACTTCATGGTTAAGAATTTCTTTCTTTCCCGCAACTTCTGACATGCACATTTCTAAACCAGAAAGAATGTCTTTTATCTCATTTTTAAAGCCTTCAACTGTTTTTCTAACATCATCCAGTCTGTGCTTTTGATGGCTCTCACCAAGGCATGATATGCAGAGTGGTTCTTTGCAGTCAGAACAATAGATATTAAGCTCCCTGTCGTGCTTAATGCAATTGTTCGGTGCTACAATCTGTTCCTTACATTTGAAATCTGCAATTACAACAACCTGATGGTTTTTGCTAAGTTTCTTTTTTAAGTGGTATCTGCTACATTCTTGACATAACTTTTTTTGGCAGTCAGTGCAATATTTGTCCGCTAAAGGAACTTCTAAAATTGAATCTGACTCGCTCTTGTCTTCCATGCAATCCTCACAACGACCAGGATTTTCAGATGCATTCTCAGAGCATGTCATCGTAGCCATCTTAATTAGCTTTTCCATGAAGGAAGTTTTCTGTAAGGCTGCGTATCCCTCCATCGGGACAGTGAAATCCTTTCTACACACTGGACAAGGCATTTGGTCACCAGGGATTTTGCTACTTCTACCTCCTGCTTTTTCCAGGCATTTCAGGCAGAACGTATGAACACACGGAAGGACAACAGGATCCTTGTAAGTTTCATTGCATAAACAGCATTCTGTTATGTCCTTAGGTTGTTCTCGAACCTCTGATTTGCTCATTGTGACACTGGACATTGCGTTCTTTTGACACCTTCACTTTCAGCAAACCCTGTCAACAACAGAATAGGAATACTGAAGTGGGGTAATCGATCAGGTTGTTATCCACAATAATTCCACCAGCAATTGTGTGGGTATTTTAAATGCTAGTATTAAACACACTATTTTAGATATCATTGAAATATTTTAAAATTGCATTTAATGTTTAATGCAATGGAAGCACTGGTATTTGTACTTTTACTTTAAATGCTGATAAAAGTAGTTTGTGCTTTAAAAGTCGTATATTACAGACATACTTTTCATAATACAATATTTAAACATTATTAAGGCACTAGGCCTATTACAGGCATTTAAGTGTTGCTCACCTCAGTCACCTGATGATAGCCTACTCCATACCAAAGGTGATTGTTGAAAATTCTCGCTGGAAGTGGGATTGATGAAAATATTTTTACCCAAACAGAAGTGGGATAGATGAAAAGATTCTTGGTTAGCCCTAAATTGGAGCTGGATGAAACAGTGCGTGTTATTAAAATAGAGCCTGCCAGCCTAGACTGGCAAATCAAAGTTGTTGCTCAAATAAGAAGTTGGACTGATTAAACGAATTTATGTCCAAATGGAAGCTGGATTGATGAAAAATATTAATTCCAAAGTAGAAGTTGGATGATAAAAAATAATTATGCTGTTCCAAGCGATTAATTTAGAACGCTAAAGCAACCCGGAAAACCCGAGTTGTATCGGGAGCTAAATAAGTCAATAGAATGAATGAACCAACGACCTCATATATATTACTAGACAGAGCTTCCTATGTTGAGCTGCCCAGTGACGTTCAAACCGAATAAAGAACAAGAGCGTTTTATTTCATGAGCTGTGATTGGTTGAGCTAAAAATAGTAACTGAGATTAACTGGTTGAGCTAAAAATAGAATAAGAACGATGAGCTTGTGATTGGTTGAGCTAAAAATAGAATAAGGACGATGAGCTTGTGATTGGTTGAGCTAAAATAGTAACTGAGATTTAACGATTACGAAAAGTCCCCATAGTGCTTCGGCAGAAACCACGTGATCCCATCGGCCTGGAATGAACGAATGAACGCAACTTGCCGACCCACTCAATACGCTGCTCACAAGCGAAACTTACAATATTATAAACAACCGTCAAATAGCCTACCTCTGTTTCAGATCATGGCAGACCTTGCTTTGATACTAAGACAATTATAAATGCGATTTAAAATTTTGAAATGAAATATAATAGCAGTCGACTTCTTGCAGTACAAATAAAAATTTCCTCGCATATTTTGTTTTTAAAAGTCCCAGGAAAATCACGTGGTCTCTTCGTCATCCAACTCGATCTGAAATTTTCAAGATCATTATTTTATGCGCCTAAAGAATTATATAGCCCATCGATATTTATATTAGACCTATAAATATAAATATTGTTTTAAAAGGTGCTGTAATATGCCAAACAAATTTCTGTCCAGGGCAACGGCCTCTGTTGTCATAGGTCCTGGTAAAATCTGGATCCATCCATCCATAAAATAATATTGATGAAATGCATACAATATTTATAAATCTTTTATACACCAAACACCAAGCACATTTTACAGAAAAGTAAGATCGCGATTTTATACGGAAAAACATGAATTTAGATCGTTTTACGCTGCGGTGAGCGGTAAAAATTCTACGAAAAATACGTGATGGCTAAAAAAAGTTCGTCAGAAAATTTGGCCGAAAATACTTGGCAAACACCCCTGAAATCAAATTCTGGCTACGGCCTTGCTCTGCACGATCTTCACGCCCTCTTCTTTCTGCTGGCCGTCTTGATCTATATTATATAGCAGGATTCTCGAGAGGATTTTACCTGCATCTTTCGCTATTTGAAGACCATTCTCATTTTAAGGGTCTGCCGAGAGCCTATTAAGTTCTTAATAGCATAGCTCTGCTGCCAAGCACTTTATTTCTATTTATAAATGTTCATAATTATTAGATTTTGAAGCATTAGCCTACTACTCAGCGAGAGAATAGTGGAAAAATAACTGGGAGGTCTAGGGTTGAACAATGATCCACTTGGAATTGGAGTTTGAAAAAATTAATAGACTTCACTATGAGGCTCTAAGAAAAACTGAGGGGTTTGAAACCCCAACCCCACCCAGAAATTCTCACCCTGTTACTACCTATTCTGTGCTAACAGCCAAGCATCAAATGATGGCAATGAGCAATTGCGAGCAAGGGACCTGCTCACGGGAGACTCAAACCCAGACTCTGCGCATTACAATGGGAGTGCTCTAAATAGCCGGATACCATGCCAAAAAATTACCATTCCAATGACTTCTTAATATTATTTACAACATAATATAATACACAAGAAATCAGTTCATGGTCGCATTTAATTAATGAAACTGCGATTGAAAATTCATTTGATGAAACAAAATTAATCAAAAGCAATTATTGCTCTCATTCGAGAAAATGTTGCAGTTCGCTCATCGCTTTATTAAATGCTACAATTCCAACTAAACACTGTCAACGCTAATTCAAGAATGTGTATTCCAGGCGAGAAAAAACGAAAGAAACTACCCCGATCAAATCATTGGAAACAACGTGAGTCTGGATGATTTTTTTACAGCGTACTGTGCTTTTACTAATTCACTTCAAGCGCCTTTGGCCGTGCTGGGTCTGGAGCGTCTCTGAATAGTTGTCTTGAATGGGTGCTATATAAATTCCATAGATAGATAGATAAGAAAGACATTAGCCATGAACATCAGTGAAGCCACAAATGGAAGTGACCATGCTCAACACAACCATGCGACAGGCAAAGTAATAATGCCATTTTTATTGCCAGGGATGAATGACATATAAATAATCACATACAAATAGTAATTGCTCAAAATAACACCACTGGTGTGAATACAACTTACTACATTTACTACACCTGCTTCCTACAGACCCACAGCACTCTTCCCGAAATGGTGCCGTCTTTCAGAGCTTTAAATCTCGAGGTAAAACAGTCCATACAGGGCCTGAACCGTTGTGGAGTGAGAATTATTTATGCTGTAGAAACCTACACAGTCCAAACATCAACTGAAACTGCAAACATCCAACAGCGGTTTCCCGCATGTTAGCTGCTTTGTAAGAAGCCCTTGTAGTGGCATGGCTGTGTTACTGCGCCACATAAACTGTCGTAATGATTATCATTATTATTATTCCTTAAAACTAGGTAAATAACATTTGTGTCCTGGCAAGTCCTCATGAATTGTGCAACTGCATATGACATATTAATCACCAGCGGGCAGCAGTGGTTAAGGAACTGACCCGATCAATTCATTGTAAAAGGAGCACAATCAATGTCATATAATCGTTACAGAAAATCAAGTACATTTACATTTCCTACACCTTAAATAATTGTGATTCGAATTCAGTTCGTATGCAGCATAACATTCTGTCCATCAACAATGCTGGACCAAAGTCCTCAGATCTACAGAAGCATGGCTAGTTGCTGTGAAGATGAAGATAAACGGGCATATCCAATAATTATCCATATTATTACGTATGCAGGGAAGGGCCGATTGGATTAGGTACAAAATGTGAGTATGTATGCAAAATAAATTTAGCTCTGCATTATCCTATTGTCCGATGGCATTCTAATTACATCGTATAAAAGCCATGTGCAGTTATTCTGAGCTGTAAATAGTAGCCTCCAGCAAAATAAATGTCTTAAAGATGACTGTAGCTACCCGTAATTAACTTTTGTGAAAGGGGTGGGGGTTGGTAGAGAGGCTTAGTTGTATGTGTGCATGGGGGTGGGGGGGCTGGTCCCCAAAATTTACGAAGTGCCACAGAGGGAGGAAATAAGAAAATATAATTTTTACTTATGTAATATATGGATAGCTAATAAACTTTTGTAAAAGAGAGAGAGAGGGGTTATAGAAGCTTATTTGCACGTACGCATGGGAGGGGGATAGGATGGCCACAAAATGTATCAGAAGCAACCTTGGGGTGGGGGGGAATGAAAATATAATTTTTTGCGTACATAATACATGGATGGTCCCATAACTGTTTCCCTACAACTTTTCTTCTAAGTACGCAAAAATTTATATCAGATCAGGCAGATGTTGTCCGTCTTCAGCAGCGAAACGCTGTTGACAAACGTCGGCTTTGTGGCGTAGACCGTGATAGGAAGGTCCCAGACCATGGTCTCGACGTCCAGATGGGCCGGTCCCTGCCAGACCGGACTGTCGTCGGGGCTCTTTGGTCCTGGTCTGTCGAGCAGTGGAACCTTTGATGTGACGAACTCGAAATGGAGACGCCATCGAAGCGAGACTAAACAGAAACGTAGTGAAACATTTTAAATAATTTATCAGGCTTTCACTTAATATCGTGCATTGCATGGGCTTCCAGTATTTCGCGTAATGCTAGTCTGGATCCCATTCAAAACGTATGTACTCTTGTTCGGCGAAAGGTTAAACATCAAATTTGTCAGCTAAATTTGTAAACTGTTATGGCTGTTTAGATCTGAACAGTATTTAATCATAAGTAATGTACTTGGACGCGGTGGTGTAGCGGGAATTTCGTTGCCTTGTGACCGAAGGGTCGCAGGTTCGAATCTACCTCAATCCACTGCGTAGCGACCTTGGACAAGTTGTTCACCCTCAATTGTCCCTGAGGAAGGCAACGAGAAATCACCTCACTCATCTCATCCCCAGGGGGTGTAAAGCCAATGAACCTGCCTTCGGGAAGAGAACTCATCATCATCAATGAAATGCCATCAAACTATAAGATAATACAGAGTTATAAAAAGGCTAATGAGGACATCACATTTAGACATTCTATTTGCGCACGTACATTTTGTACAGACCCTCACCCCCATCGTACGCACCCGTACACAAATCAACTAAATCTGGTGACTCTGTCTCCTCCTCCATGCACATGTAACATATGGACAATCCCTTACAAAACAAATCAACAACTGACCTAAGTCTGTTGCGAAGGTGGGTGTCGCCGTCAGTGGTATCGCTATTCCAAAATGCGTCTTGGCCGTGTTGAGACAGAACTCGTCGTGTTTACTGTACGCTGTCGTCACCGTACCCTGGCCGGTCTTACGACGACAACTGTCAGAAATCAGCTCCTCACTCTGCAGTGTCACCGAAAACTAAACACGTGCTGGGCATAAGAACAAACCTCTCTCCAAGTAGAAACATGTCAGCAGATACAAAATCACAGGTTGTCATTGATCCTAAACTTAGCAAGTAGAGCTCCTTCATGAAACCTACTCATGAGCACTCCCAGCCCAACCACAGAAAAGAAAAAAAACTTGCGTGACCTTCTTTCAAATCTATTTTAATGAGTTTTAATCCCAGTAGAATTAAGAATAAGTTGGATTATTATTATTATTATTATTATTATTATGAAATAAAATGCAATCAATGGATATTTTAGGTGCAAAAGTTTGTCAAATCAATTTAGAGGACATGGATTTTTTCAACTTATATATGCATTTGTGAGAAAACAGGTCAAATAAAAGCATTTGAAGTAGTTGACAAAGTTACCAATTACAGTAGCCTACATCACTGATCTATAAAGCGTGTTTCGGATTATTGTATACTGAGGGTCCAACAGAGTGCATGGACTAATTGCAGTGCAGAAAATGTATGACCAGATATCAGTTTGTTTCTATATGCACTTGTTATAGCGCCCCTTCAATATTTCTACTCAGAAGCGCTCCCGACTACAGCACGGACGCTGAATCGGAGTTTCACGCCGAAGCGCTGAGCAATTGCGAGTGAAGGACTCCCCCAAGGTCCTTACAGCGGCGACTTCAGGTGAATTCGAACCTGCAACCCTCCGGCTGCAAGGCAACAAACACACCCATTACAACACTGCGCCCCACAAGTGAAATCACAGTCGATATACTACACCTGAACACAGGAGACACTGCCTTGGGTGAAGTCACATGTTCCGACGATGTCATCGCCAATTCTATACGCCTGCTTGAAGAGACAAAACCTGGCGACTCGTCCACGAGAATTCGTTATGTTGTAGAAACCTACAAAGTCCAAAAACATTCGTCAGCCGAAACTGCAAACATCCAGTGCAATTTGCTTAAAACTAGGTAAATAGCACAGTCTGCGTTCAGGTTGGTCCTCATGAATTGTATAACTTCGGGCCGGCTGCATATTTAAGCTACCCCGGCCAAAAGTTTTCTCTGATGCTGATGTCTGGAATGGGCTTCCTCTATGCTTGTGTCTGCTGTCAAGGATCCCCTCCGACATGCTTTATCACAATCTTAAACTGTGCGCTTAAGCCTAGGTTGGGTCAGGAGTGCTAGTGAGTAGTTACCTCGAAAAGGCGCTATATAAATCCTTGTAGGGAATGAAAATGCACCAACTCACATATACTTTTCATCACTCTAACAATTACTGTCAAATATTATCAATAGCACAGTCATTATCATAATTACTATCGTTATCATTACTACCAATCTATTACTTGCACCTCCACTATGCGGAAGAAAGGCCCTCAACCTGGAATGGCCTCCCTGATGCTATGCTCCAGAAGGTTCTACAACTCCGTCCGAGTCATTCCCTCTCATCTTCAGACAGTTTTATTTAACCATACAAGGGTTGGAAGGACCGCATAGTAGACTCCTTGAAGCGGCGCTATACAATTTCTCGCAATTAATGAATGAAGTTCAAATAACCAAATACACTGCAAAAATGCACACAGTGCACCACGCCTTACAGTAAATCCATTAAATCAGGGCTGTTTTAAAGGAATTTTTATAACTTTCCTTTCCCATCCTCTATCGTAAATTACTCCAAAAATGGAGGACAATGACTTTTTGGCTAGTTTTAACTGTACAAAAGTGCTTCTACAACTGCACAAATCCATTTAGAACTGCACATTTTGTGTACAACTGCACGTTAAAAAAAGCCCTGCCTTAAATTAATTATTTGCTGAGGAGCGTCCTTACTTGGTCCCCTGCGACCGGTCATAGTCTGTAGATTTTCCAGGGCAATGTCGACCACGGAGTTCTCATTTTTCGGCTTCTGATGAAAGGGATTGCTCGGCCGATAATCTCCGGCTTGCTCCGTCTCAAGTGATGTCTCTGCGGTCAATCCTACGTGCAAAAAGCAAAAGGGAATCTCAACAAAAAATATTTACTGCCAGCCAACAAAAAGCACGGCAAAGCGAAAGTTTTAATCTCGAAATTAAATAATGGCGTAAGTTTCTTTTAAAACATTTTAATGCCTCAATACAGTACATTTCATCATAAGGTAATTCTGATATAACACCGCCAGGGGCATGCAGTCATGCTGTTGTAGCTTGACTAAAGAAAATAGACTCATTGTACATCACATCATTACATGGAGATAAGTAAGTAAGTCGTATCCTTGCTAAGTCCTTAATAGAACTTAAATGAACAAAATGAACACTGCAGCGGTTGTCCAAACAATAGAATCCAACGTAATCAAATAATAAAAAAGTAAACAATGAATTTAACCCTTTACCGACCAATGTGTAGCGAAATAAAAAACTTTATGAGCTTATGCCTCATTATTTCGTTGCCTACTATCTGCATTCATATTCAAACCGAAGAATAACAACATAATCATATTCAGCCACACATTAAATTCACATTTCGCTACAGTTCTAGTTTGAACACCGGATCCTCTCACCTGGAACAACTAAAACTCGAAACGGAACTCGCATCAGTTTCGTACGAGAGCCGAACCTCTGAGCACCAATTGTGATCTTGTACGAGTACTTAACAGCGGCTCCACGATACGACGGCACGAGGTCAAAAGGCAATGACTCACGGTAGGTGACTGCATGAAAAAAATATGAAACCGTCAACGGAAGCATACAGTCCTCAATGCATATCTACCAAGTAAACATGCGTGAGAGAGGGTTTATGGTAATGGTGAGCACTGGCATGAAGAGCGTACAGATGTAAGATTACTTCCCACTACCCTCCCAAATATCCGCTCAACCTTTTATCTCTATACTACACTACCTCAACTCTCCCTCTATCTCAAGCTGCCTAACTCCATCATAACCCGCATTATGGTTTCCAAACCCTTTGGATTTTGACCAAGTTGTTCCAAATGAAAATGATTGCTTAGTATATAACTTCTCACACCAACCATCAAGTTATGCTTCATGCATTACAACAATGCCTCCAGAGATATCAAGAGATTAGATTACATGACTAGATCAGATTAGGGCTAGATTAACCTATTAGATTACACTAGGATTGGATTAAACTATATTAGATTACACTAGGATTGGATTAACCTATATTAGATTACAGTAGGATTGGATTAACATATATTAGATTACACTAGGATTGGATTAACCTACATTAGATTACACTAGGATTGGATTAACCCATAACTTACACGTCTGAGTTTCACCGGGCGATAAAACCAAGTCGCAGAATAGTATTCTTGGAGTTGTTGCCATCACAGTTGAACCTTTTTCACCTGCAGCACAAACAAATTTTTTAAAATTTAGCCAAGAAAAACCTTATTCAGATGATAAATAGTTTCATAAAAAATTTAATAGAAAGATAATCTTTAAAGGTTTGCTGCCCGTGTTATTCATTAGATGTCACACATTTTCATTCTCAAAGGATAAGTAAAACAATACCCAAGACCCAATACCCAACACTTTGATAATATACAGCACGGGGGCACGCAGTCAAGTTGATTATAGCTAGGCTAAAGAAAATACACTTATTGGAATAATTACTATGACGTAACATGAAGATAATTAAGTAAATAAGCTGGTATGTCCTTGATATGCTAAAGAAATCATGAGATCGAATTGGCTGAGAAGACTAGAAGAGAAGAAGAGCAATCCCATAAGCTTGCCCTGAGGAGGCCATGGGTTTGAAGTGTTAGCGACTTCATTTTCTTGGCCTCGGCATATGAGTGCGGGTAACCAGTCCTCTTTCTCTCCCCGAATTGATCTTCTTACCAACAGCGTGCGGTCAGTGCACAGCGTAGTTGGCTGGGGCAGGTGGGGGGAGGGAGAGGGGGTAAATCTCTAAAAGAATTCTGGCTTGCAGTATTAAATCACAATGTTGACTTTCCACATCGATCACTCAAGCTAAAAAAACCCACTCCACTTTTCAAAGACTGACTGTTCGCATATACATTAAGAGAGCATTTGGGATTATGGGGTGGTGCAGCTGGTGTTAAGAATTCAAACCCCTTTAAATAAAAAAATATAAGAATTCTTCAACTAATTCCATGCATTTTGCGACCTTGTCCATCGGAGAAACCCCCGCGCGAAATGGAAAACTCCTCTGAAATTTCTTTCCTCGCTACACCACCGCACAAACAAACACATGTACCGCTGTAGCAGCTCTACCTCTGAATGGAACGAAAGACGTGTCGCTGCTGCTAGACCTCGTCAGCTGTGCCGACGAGACTTGACCGATGTCCGACACGTCCACCTGCGTCTCGTTGACCGAACACTGACAATGGATCTGCGCACTTGCCCACGCCAGTTTCGCCGTCTTCGCCTTACTGCATCAATGCACAAAATGAATTTAATCTTAAGCAATCAATTCAATTTCAATCAAATTAATTTAACTTCCTTAAAAACACAATACAATTATTGCAGTGATCACAACAATTATTTAGCATTATTTGTGGTGATTGTAATTGTAATTGAACATTTATCAAGCGCCGCTCACAGATTCAGTAGCGCTCCCGACCCAAGTCAGCGCTCCCTCTAACAAATAGTATAGTCTTCAATCGTTTACATAACAGGGGAAAAGAGAGACCAAGGACTCAAGACGTAGCTTGTGGGGGAGGCGGGAGGAGGTGGTCAATGGGAGACCCAGAAGGGATGGACAATCCTGTTAATAGGGCCACACAGTATCATGTAAAATAAAAAAACACAATAGCTCATGACATCCAGTTCATATAATTAATTACATGAACACAAACTTAAAAACAACACATAAAACGATTAAATTCTTGAAAAACCTTAACACGTGTTTGTTTGTTTGTATGTGCACTTATTATAACACCCCTTCAAGCTCTCTCTACTCAGAGGCGCTCCCGAATGCAGAGCGGACACTGTATCGGAGTTTCACACCGAAGCACTGAGCAATTGTGAGTGAAGGACTTGCCCAAGGTCCTTACGCGGCGAGGTGGATTCAAACCTCGAACCTTCCAGCTCCAAGGCAACGCCGCCGCCACTACACCACCGCGCCCCACACATGTACATAACAGTCTAACCTTGCGTTTGCCCCATTCCTAGACACAGGACCTCCAACGTTCGTAAATGTGATGCAGCATTCGACGATTTCACCCGCAACAAACACCGAACGGCCGAGCAATTTCGCTGCTATTTCCACCATTGCACAACTTAAAGCACCTTTGAAAGAGAAACAGAAAAGTGACCAAAATCGAAGTCATCGATGAAAGACAGAACACTTCCTGAATGCAGCATGTATGTGTAAATAGTGTATACTATATATCTACTTTAACTACTGAATAAGCCGATCATGCCATGTAATCAATTTAACCCAGAATAATTTTCTGCGGTTAGACCGCTTTATATCATAAAAATTTTCGGCAAATCGGGCGTTTGTGCATTATCTGCGTTTTCGGGTTTCAGGGATGCGTGAAGCTTCTGCGGCGGAACCTTCCGCCAGATAATGCCTTCCGAAACTGCTTATACGGCGGAAGTTCGGGAATCGACCCGAACAAGAGTTTCTAATGGCTAAACTAACCCTAACACTAACCCTAACCGACCCTCACGATGCCTAACCTGCTATTCGGGTCGATTCTACACGTCTCTCCGGTATACATTTGGCGCATGTGCACATCCTTCCGCCGTATAAGCAGTTCGGAAGGCATTATCTGGCGGAAAGTTCCGCCGCAGAAGATTTATCCTTCAGGGATTCGGGTAAAGGTACTAGGTTGTAGATGTGGTGCGAACGCTAAAATTTTAATAGATTCTGGTAGCTAAGGCCGTAAGTATTCAAACGCACCTATTCCCGTTATCCGGAGACGTTCCGACGATTTTATATTAATTTTATAAAATGTATAGGAAATCCTATGTTAAAATCGCGGATCACTGTCGACCGCCATATTTACAAATATAATTTGAACGCCGCGAGTGCCTATGACGTCACGGGAATGTGTGTAAATAATATGGCGGTCGACAGTGATCCGCGATTTTAACATAGGATTTCCTATACATTTTATAAAATTAATATAAAATCGTCGGAACGTCTCCGGATAACGGGAATAGGTGCGTTTGAATACTTACGGTCTTAGCTACCAGAATCTATTAAAATTTTAGCGTTCGCACCACATCTACAACCTAGTACCTTTACCTGGATTCGGGTTGAACCCGTGTCAGAGAACTCCAGGGGCCTGTGAAAAGGAGCGAGTCCTCTTGCTCTCCATTCTAGATAGATGGCACGAGTGTCATTTAGTTTAAGAAGAATTTTTAGGTATGGTGGACATTCTGGAAGGGGTGTGCCTTTAGTTTTGAGTGGAAAGTTAAAGGGCGATGGGTAGAGAAGTTTTATGGAGGGTGAGTGCCTAAACATAGGTTTAGTGGCAATCGAGCCTTATGACTCAAATACCAGTCTGATTACATGAAACTTACGAAAAACATGTGCAACTTAACGCTAAGAACAAATCAGTAAACTTTCTTTAAAATAATTATTTAACGTATCATAAGCATTCAATCTACAAAGTACACATGAACACCTTAACCGGCAACGTCATAAAAATTGTAGTGGCAATGTTGCCACTGAGGTTTCTGAAATAGACCCAGATTTCCATCAGAAAAAAACAAACAAGAAAAGCCCAGATATTAATTTTATACAAGCGATTTTAGACCTCCTTTGTATAAGTTATTGTATTTCTCTTGTTCGGATGATGGCTAACAAATTTTTGGTCAAATGAATAGAATCAAATGTAGTTAGCCTAAAACTGTAATAAAGCCAATTGTCAAAGTTGTCAGAGACTTATTCTTAGCTTGGCATCGAAGACCAGAGACCAAAATTAATTTTGGGCAACATGTGCAGTTTATTAAGTAGCGCATTTGTATGCTAAAAGGTTGTAGGCCTACGCTGTAGTTATTATTTCTGATAATTATAATTATTTTTTCACTAGTGAATCATGCTTGAGAAATTTATATTATAGATGACACGTCATTAATTTTGAAGTATTTTCGTCCTAAAAATGCTTGCGCTATAAAAAATCACAAGTACGAACAGTAACAAGCTCTGTACAAAAAATGTTTATGAGACGAAGTAATAGCCTATAATAAAAGCTAATTAAATTGTAAGTCGTTAAACTATTATTTTAGCTACAGTAATTTTGTGCACGGACGTTTTATTTGGATCTTTTAGCTGCGCAAGTTGATAGACGTCCGTATGTGATGCGTGAAGAGTGATCGTGGTCTTGATTCGATTATAGTGCCGGTAATACTATGGTCTTCCTGAAAATGCTTTTTGTGGCTTCGATGCTTTGTGCTTTTCATTATAATCAAGTGGACACGTATTCACCCCTACAGATATCGCAGCAGTGCACAAAGCTTAGAGATTGAGTGACTTAATATGAGTTGATAAACAATATTATCTGCGTTAATACTTATGTCCGTTGTTGCACACTAAAGGGTGGGATTTGATAATTTTCTCGACTGACAGTATTTATTTCAACAAATATAATATACTTGTAAAAGTAACGAATGTAAATAATAACCAGATAGCATTAAAAATTTTGTCTAGTCCTGTTAACTGCATCGGATACGTTTTGTGCAGTATGACAATGTCAGTCATTTGCTTTAGTTGTCACTTTTCTTTCATTTGCCATGTGATGCCTGATTTCATACGTGCACACACATTTCTGGCCACCACCATATCAATTTTGTCTTGGGCAATAAAATAAAACTGCTTTAGAATGCAGGACTAAGGAAACTGCAGAATACGTCCTATTTTGTGTCTGCAGCAAAAATTTTAATTCTCGATTTATTTGATTTTAGCAATTATTTCTGATACAGCAAGACTTACTATGGCTCTTGTAACCAACCAACAGGATCGCAATCAAGTGTGTCAGTTGCTGACCGAAGCCGTTACCATGTTGTGCAAAAACATGTTGCCATTCATCAACAACATGTGCATTGAGGGACTAATTGGAGTTACAACCGACAGCACCAACGTTATTCTTGTAAACATAAAAGAGACAATCACGCCTGCATGCGTTTTCACAGAAGGCGAGACATCGCATCAAATGGAGGTCGACTCGTTACACGCTGACAACAGGTACAAGTCATCGAAACAAAAGCGTCGTCGCAGTAACAGCTCTGAGGCCGAGCAGAGTCAGATTTCAACAGTGAGCAAACGGGAAGTTGCACCAAAAAAAACCACGGGAAGATTCACTCCGGTTGAATTTGCGGAAGAAAAATCAAGTAGCACTCTAGAAGAACGGGTGAAGTCTATAAAGCAAGAATGCGACACGGCGCCAGTATGCACCGATCAGTACAACCAAGTACAGACTGAGCCTGGCGAGTCGTGCAGCAGTCCCTTACGGTTTGAAAATAATCTACCAGGTAAAGCAATTCCAACAGGGTTTTCAGAGTATGATGTCAGTGATGCAAGACCATCACTGACGCTACCTGAATCAACGTTGCTGTCGTGGTCAGACGCGAGACACAGCCTGGAACAGATTAACAGCAAGGAGGCTTACGAGCTCATAGATGAGACACCTCACGTGCCTCACCCCAACATTTCATTCGCTATGGGAAAAGACAGGAATTTGTTCCGCCACCCTCGTGTGGCACCCACTGACTACCCAAAGAAGCATGGATCACTTGCGTTCACGATCGATCACGACATGTCTGGGTCGGAACTGTTTGTCTGCGAGTGCGGTGAACCGTTTCGACATCGGTCGTCGCTGTACCGACACCAGATGGTGCATCTTGGGATGGCGTATCGGTGCGACTTGTGCGGAATAATCATGAATCGAAAGGACAACTTACTTACTCACAAGCGGCGCTACTGTCTGGCACAGAAGCAGCTGAACAAGTCTGGCGGCGATTACGGCAAATGAGAATTTATCAATCAATATCTTTCTAAATAAAATCTTTTATGCTGGTAAATCGGTGCTGTGTTATGAAAGAAGTCAATTTACAGTTTAAGTTGATTTTAGTTCAACCAATAAAGACAAAACAGTCTACATTACATGTAGAGCATTCGATTTAACCTGATTTTATTTCAGACTGGAAAACTTTGCATTCAAGTTTAGTTTTCACACTTCTATGGCACATGTTAAACAGCCCAAGCACAGGACATCATATATATAAAATATATATGTATATATAATATATAAACATACATTGTACATATATATACATATATATTTGTCCATGACATACTGGTACATGTGCTTGCACCAGCCAAATTAAAATTAAACTGGCAGTCAACATTACATTTAATCAAAACGAATGTGCGAATAACTTAAAATTGTAAGAAGCTGTAGAAATAAGCCCAATCAGCCTCACATTGAGAATAAAAATGACATCAGTTCACAGTAAAAAGTCTTCTGCAGTATCTTAATAGATGATTTAAATTGGTGTTAGTTGGAAGAGAAGAGGGAGAGATGCGGTTCATGACCAGCACTGGTCTTTCTTGCTTGTAAGCGGAACGAAGCTGACAGACATTTGCTTTCGTTGGCTGATCGTTCCGTCCTCGCCTTTGTCCACTTGCATCAGCTTCTGCGTGTGATTCTGAGGTCCCACCGGAATGATCAGTCGACCGCCTGGTTTCAGTTCGTCAATCAGCTGAAAAAACAACCAACGCACACATTCTCACTTAATATACTTTAATACATATTCTTACATTCACCAACAAAACAACGCTGTATTAGTTGGTGTCCCTAGACAACGAGATTATTTTATTCCTTTAGGGCCTCCTTTTTTGTAACCAATGTGCAAGATGCGTAAACTTTTTATGTATACTCTGGTTGCAAGATAAAAATATTTGATTGATTGATCAATAGTTTGTTTAAGTGTGTGCACTTGTTATAGCGACCCTTCAAGCTATCTACTCAGAGGCGCTCCAGACTGCAGCGTGGACACTACATCAGAGTTTCAAGTCTAAGTGCTGATTAATTGCGAGTGAAGGACTTGCCCAGGGTTCCTACGCGGCGACTTGAGGTGGATTCGAACCTGCAATCCTACGGCTGCAAGGCAACGAACATACCCACTACACCACTGCACCCCACAAAGATCACAGACAGAAAAGCAAAACAACATGAAGATAACAAAGAGTGCAATCCTTAAGGACTGCTTCCTGGGCTCTTAGTGAAGCTGTTTTTATATTAAACTCAAAACTGTTTTTTCGCCATCCTAGAGTGCCTCCTTGAAGAAGTGCTACATAAATTCTGGAATAAATAAATGAATATTTTCTTCTGCACAACATTTTCTCATCAAATATCTTACACTCAAACTTCAAATACAGCATAATATTCAATGGTATAATTTGTGACACATTTGAAAATAACGCTTGATCATGGTTTTTGCATTGTCATATATAGGAAGCACCTCTTAGAAGTTACTCTTGAATACATAAATTTGTGCTTACGATAGTGACAGAAACAAACTTGTAAAGATGCTCACCGCCTGAGGTATTTCAACAGCAGCAGCACCAACGTGAATAGCATCGTAGGGAGCGCCAGCTGCGTAACCTTGACGACCGTCGCCAACGACGATCTTCAGACACCCGCTAGTGAGGTACGAAGCGAGAACCGGGTTCTTACGGATGTTTACTTGCGACTGTCGCGCAAGGTCGTCGATGTGCTCTATTCCAACAACGCATCCAGTTTTTCCCACCTGTCAATCAAAAATCATAGTACACTCTGACATCTGTCAATCAAAATTGCAGTACATCATCAAATACAATAGACCTATTCCAGAGTGCAAAGATGTTGTCATGATGGTCTATTCCAACCACACTTCCACTCTCCATCACCAAACGATTGAAAGGAAATCAGATGGAACCAACCAAAGTAAAGCACTCATTTATGTAGCACCTCTATATATTAAAACCTTAGAGGGGCTCCAATCATATTATGCAGAATTTTTATCGAACAGCAAAAGAGAGAGACATGGAAAGTAGAAGAAACGTATGATGCTGAGCTGTTGCATGGAATTATGGGTGGAATGTTGGCCAAGCAGGTTCCTTCTGTATTTGACCGTCACGTACAATTATTCATTCTCAGACTACAAGGAAAGACTGTTCTGCTGCTTCCAACTCTGCACTGCAATCAAATATTCCTTCAGTCCATCAAAGTAAATACACAATTATTGTTAAGGTGATAAAACTTTGTTAATCTATATAAATAAAAATTATTTTTGCACCAGAAAAGTTAATGCTTGAACAAGTTGAGAACCTGGGCAGTTTAATAGAAACATACAAGTACACTAGATAAAATATAAATCTAGTTTTATGGCAAAACTTCATTAAATGCTGAGCTGCCTATATAAAAGCTCATTAAACTTCAGGCCACTCATGATATTTGCTAAATATATACTGCATAAAAATTTGTGGATACAGTACATCAAATGAGTAGCGAGTTGAATATCAGTGCTCCAGGAAAATTACATTACAATCTAGTGAATTCACATAGCGTAATTAACGCAATGACCATACCATATGAGTCATGCAGGCCGTGAGGTATCCGCTGCCAGAGCCTACGTCAAGAACACTACAACCTTCTTGCAGTCGATCCTCAAGTAATTCCAAAGCTATTGCATGCTGAACAAATACAAAAACACGAAAACTAATGTAATGCATTGTAACTGTGCAAAGTGCAAGAAAAACAGTAATAGAAACATTTGACGGTAAATAACTTTACATAATCAATCAATCAATCAATCCCAACCTATATAACATCTATCTGAGTTTCTACGGGTTAGAAGAGTTTGACGCGATGAACACATAATTGGAGCGCCTCTGAGTAGTTTCCTTGAAGAGGCGCTATATAAATACTTGAATTAATGAATGAATAAGTGCCTACAAAAGCCCTACATACACAAATAAAACAAACTTGGTTATGCTTGCTTGCAACAAACACTCAAAAGTTACCATGAAACAGTACCGGCACTTATAAATCCATCTCTTGGCTACAACAAACCTATCTGGAAATTTACACAGCAAGTCTTTTACGAAACTTTGAAGTGCTGGAACAAAGAAGTCTAGCAAATCTAACATGTTTTACTATTCCTGAAAACAGTCTCCTTGGTTGCACCAGGCACAAACTCAACGTGTCCAATAATAAAGACTATAAATACAGTTTGAAGTCAGTCACCAGATTTCAATCTCTGCTTGAGTTTATAATGTTAACCCTTTAATGCCGTAGGGTATAGTATTTCCCATACCATTTACTACCATCTCAGCATTAAAGGGTTAAAGCACAAGAAATTGCACAGAAGTGACATTTTTTTTCAGATTGCAGGTAGTTACCATGTGAGGGGCGCTGATTGTTACCCCGTAACCGATTGACTGGGGTGCATCTCGGTACGAATTAAATGGGCAAAACAATCCTCGATCGACAGCCTTCATTGTCTCAGCTACCCGTGAACTTCGAATGTACCGATGACCTGAAAAATCATCCAAAAGTCACTCATAATTAACAAAGTACTGTGTACTAAACTACTAATTCAGGTAAAAAGTCCCCTTTAAGAATCTCTGAAAATGAAAATGAACCAAATTCAATTAACGCATTTAGCAGAGCCGGTACGAGTCTCGCAAAATCAATGAATGGTGCAGCATAAACCATTAGTTGTCAACTTGTCATGGGCACCCACAGAGATTTTTGCAAGAGGAGTAAAAACATAAATAGTTGCTGTTGAATTTTTAGCAATCTGAACTTGAAGGATGCAAAGCAGAAAATTAAGAACATGGGTATTTCTCACAAAGACCATTTATGCAAATTTCTCAGTTTCACTTTGTGTATCATTAGTATCTTTAGTGCTTAAGTTTCGGCCCCTGATTGTACATGTATACCAAAATTTGTTATGAACCAAAACGTAGTGCAGTTAAAATAGGTTTCAGTTTTCCAGGGGTAATTCCCTGTCTTGTCCCTATGTGCGGGTGCCCATGGGTTGTCTTAAAATCCATTACATTCAACAGTGCTTCTGAGGAGTTTCTCTGGAAGTGGCGCTATATAAATGCACGATTACGATTACATATTGAGAATTAATTTAGATGCCCTGCACATTTTTAACGTAACATCCACGTGCAACAGCCTATTTTACAAATTCAAAATGTCAATTATGAAACCTATAAATACGATCAAAACATCATTCTACCTTGCAGACTTTGAACGAGGCCACGATTCGATGACCGATCTCGACTTGTTGCCATCTTTACCCTTCTTCTGCCCAAAATTTATCTAACAACAGTAGGGCCTATAGTAATTCCAGATGACCGATTCGCAGAAGCATTCGCAGTTTATAATTCAAAAGCAATTAAAATCATGCAGCTCTCTCTTTGGAAAATCGTCTGCGCACTTTTCAAGTTTGACCGAACAGTGTAAATGCCACGGAATTAATTACAAGACTTGGAATTACATGTTATTAATAATTTTTACAAGTTGCAGGTTTAATAATAATTTATTCTATTCAAAGTTCTGAACTTGCTAAGTTGTCGTTGGAGGCGCCATCGTCGATTATAATCAGTAATTTTTTTACATATTTACTCTTTCTGACAGTGTACTTTATAGGCCTACTGTAGGCTGTAGCACAGAAAGAATAATCACAAAATTACTTATCTTTTTAGCCGTGGCTGGGCTGGGAGCGCCTCTGATTAGCCTTCTTTCTGACAGTGTACTTTATAGGCCTACTGTAGGCTGTAGCACAGAAAGAATAATCACAAAATTACTTATCTTTTTAGCCGTGGCTGGGCTGGGAGCGCCTCTGATTAGACTTCTTTAAGGGGCGCTATATATGTTCTCGGAATGAATGAATGAATGAATCAAAACTCATTTTTATTGCTTGGAATAATAATACAAGATAGCCTTTTAATCCCAAGTCTGCATTAAATCGAAAAGCCACCTAACGTAAACGTAACTGCGAACGTCAAATTTCTCTCGGACAAGTAGAGGCTAAATTTATAGCAAATTAAGTGAGGGCGCTAAATAATTCCACGACGGATCATCCCATTTATAGCTTTAATAACGTTGAATAGGTTGAATAGGCCTAGAGTAGTTGAAGGCTGTTCTACAAATAGAGTAGGCCTACGTGGGCCACTGGTGTCCCCTAAAATCCTAAATATTTCTTAACAATGGTGTTTGCGCCAGTGGTGCAGTGGGGGGGAACGCAGGGGAACGCCGTTCCCCACTTTTTTCCAGGGATAATGGAATATTATTAATAATACTACTACTAATAATATTATTATAAAGAGCGTTCCCCCACTTCATTTTTAGGACTACACTACTGGTTTGCGCGCTGCTAAACTGTCAATTAAGCAATAGCCAGGCTTTTTTAAAGTTCGTTTTGGTGCCAGGGCAGAATCCAGGGTGGCCACGCTGAGAGTCTACTCAAGGTACAGGGTGTTTCAGTCTTACAGAAGTTGGTGTTCAACGCAGAGGTTGTACTGAAGCCAATTAAGCCATGCATAAATTTAGATGTGAACATCTGCACACCCTCTTCAGTGTCCCCATTCTGTTCACCAATCCTTTCCTCCCAGTGTGAGAATTGTGGAAAAATAACTCGGAGGTGTTGAACTACGATAAACTTAGAATTAGGGTGTGGAAACAGACTTTACCATGGAGCTCTAACAAAGACTACGGAGTTGAAAGTTGAAATTCCCAAACCACTGGCAATTCTCGCCCAGTGGTGGCTGATGCCATAAAAATAAATGACACGAATGGCAAGAACTGATAAAACTGTTGTTTAAAACACAAGACAAGAAAACGAAACCCTCGCAACCATCGTAGTTATACACTAAATTATCCACGAGCAACATTTTATTGACCAGAACGAGACGTTTAAAAAGCTAAAAAAGTTAAAGCCGTTCAAAATGCTTCAAGGCAGAAGTTCTTAAAGTTACCGGTTACGCTACCATCGATCGAAACCAAAGACCTTTTAGTCGTAGACTATAATATCTTTGTCGATACCATCTTGATGAAACAAAGAGATTAAAAAAGCACTCGAGACGATTGGATTGGATCGAAGTCTCTTTTAGATAAGATAAGCCTCCTTGTCTCACACATCAATCAATCAATCAATCAATCAATCAATCAATCAATCAATCAATCAATCAAATAAATTTATATAGCGCCCCTTCAAGATCATCACTCTCATTCAGACCATCATTTCAATTTTATTTTTACAAACAGTCTTAACGTGCATAAAGTTAGACAGAAATGCGAATCATGGGCATGGAAAGTCAGTCGCAAGGTGAAGAGATGTCACACGTGTCAACTTTTCAAAAGAGAATGAGTAATGTTTTTATTAATTAATGCCTCACTCAACACAGCCAGGATACCTTAACAATTAATTACCCTTATCAGCCAATGTCAATGCACTTCATACAACTAAATCACCAGCAGCTTAAGACAGCTGGACATTATCTACATTGATTTACAACATTTCATCAACTTTAAAATTATTAGGAAATTTGTCAAAAATTTGTCAAAAATTCAACACTTAAAAAAATCAGACCTCATAATTACATTGCATGGTTTAATCTCAAACCGCTTACTGACGACGTCGGACTAATTAATAAGTAGCACCAAACTACTAAATTACAAACTGCAGATTGTCATTCTTAATACACTGTTTACAGCCGAGAAACAGTCAAAATAACGTCTACGAGGTCATGTCTGTCCATTAGCCAGGCAGCCATTTTGTAACTGTAATTGTAACTGAACATTTATATAGCGCCACTTCAAGAGAACTCCTCAGAGGCGCTCAAGCATTTGCTGTTTGAAAGCCATGCTCTGGTTGCTCACAAGTTAATACGATACAATACAAGTTTAGTTACTCGATAATGCCCTCCCCATCGAATTCTGAAGTGCACATTGAAATCAAGCAAACATTAGGAGCCACACACATGGACTAGAGGGGGATAAGTTTTCGTGTTAGAGCGAAATACAATCATGGTGGGAGAGTTGAAACTAAAGGAGGTAGGCATTATTCCAGATGGAGGGACAGGCAACTGTAACCACGGAAGATTTAATTGGATGGCAAATCATGGCACACCTTTTGCATACACGACGAGTGCCAGCTTGAAGTGGATACATTCACAAAAAGGAAGCCAGTGTACATAAAGAACAAAGAGCATGTCACAATTGCAAAATTGTAATCTTGGTATGTGCAGTCAGTATGAAACAGTTTTTCAGCCTGGTGTAAGAACTACCAGAAACAGAGTGCATTCTGGGTGTCAAGCATTTGCTGTAACTTGAAAGACATCATTAATAACCTGACAAACTCTTGAGGTGTAGCTAAGCATTGGTGAGCTTCAAGCTTGGCCAACTACAATGGGTGGCCCGGATTCTTCTGCACTGTCCTTCCTTCCTTCTTTCTTTTTTTCCTTCCTTCCATCCACAACAGCCATAACTTACAACAGAACAAAATCATTACTAGACATGTACAATAGTACATTGCACTCATTAACTTCCCAAAATCGCCAGATTTCAAGACCTGACTAGTTTAGAAACTGGCCTCTCACGACTCGGTGAAGAACAGGAATCTCTTGGCCACTTGTTGGATTCAACCATTCAACAATGTCACAGCTTCTTCCAAACACAGAAATCCCTCAAGATGATCACACCCCCCCCCCTTTATGTATATGTGCATTCGTAGACTGGCATCAACATGGCTTTCTAAGGAATCAAAACAGGTGTTTTTGAAGTAACGAAAAAGTTCACCTTAGGCCAACTTAGAAGGAATAGTTCCAAGTTCATGGGAAGACTTTTCTAAAGCGAAGGACAGTGTAGCGAATATTCAAGCTCAAGTATGGGCATGAGACCTAAAGAGTAAAGATCTGCCTGAGTGCAATCAAGTTTCTTGAAGTCCCAACGGGTACAAAACAACTTGTACATACAGATAGACAAACATCAGGGAGCCAGCGTGGTGTACCTCATATATCCTGAAATATGAGACAATTAGGGTCATTCTGCCACAGCTCAGGACGGATTGAAGTTGATAGAGCAAGAACTTCTGAAGGCCCACAAAGTATGGAATTACAGTAGTCCAGTCAAAGTACGGAATTACAGTAGTCCAGTCAATAACTTGCTCAAGCATTCAAATGGGACAGTCGACGTGGAAGTTAATTCAAGTTCAGTGCAGATCATTTTGTAATTGTCCAAGACAACAAATGTACCCATGAACAGTGAACACGCTTGCATAATCACTCCAAAAATAATTTGAAAGAATTTTCACCGTTCACCCTTCAATGAACAATTCTTTCCGAATCGCTTAAATTAAGAATTAACGAAAGTCGTTTTGGCATTCGGAACCGGTCGACGTTTTCAGAACGTCGTCGACGTCGCGTAGACAAATTCGAGTCGACTTATGTCACAAACGACGACAGCGTCAGTAGTCGTGTCACCGGTTAATTTCTACAGACGGTTTTGACAACGTTAAGTCACAGAGTTTTGTTTGGATTAATTATCACAGATGGCGTCAGCTGAAAGTTACCCACAAGACAAGGAAATCGGACTGAGCCTGTCTTCGTTCATTCCGTAGTGCGGATCTTGCATTTCTGTCAAATACAATACAAAGATTCTATAAACACTTGAAAACTGTTCTGTTTGGCCGTGCTGGAGTCGGGAGTGCCTCCGAGTAGTTTCCTTGAAGAGGTGCTATATAAATACTTGAATGAACGAATGAAAGATGGTGAAATGCCACGGTAAAATACATACGACCCTTCCTAAAACACCTGTAACATTAGGAGTCAAGTTCTATAAAACTTCAATTTTATTGTATTTGAGCATTTGAGTAGCACCTCTACTAGGGTGAACTGTTCGGAAGTGCTCCAAATGAGTGAGGCTCTGTGAGAAGAAGCATGTTTTTAGATGAGCAAAGGAAGAATGGCAGTAAAATTATTTTTAATCAGACTGAACTTGTGCTGTGTTAAGCACCAGGATAAGAAGATCTCGTCCATTGTCCATATCTTTTTATCAGTATCTTCAAATACAAGCCAAGCGCTCAATCCATCCATCCATGTGGCTACACGTCTCACGAGACCCACGCCAAGTCCACAACCCCATAAGATGATGATCTGGTTGAGTGTTTTATCTGTCCATCAAAACTTGATTTTCAATTGATCATTAACAACGAAAAGAATTCTGCTGAAGTGACATCGTTGTCTGACCTTGTTGCATGTAGCGAAGTCTTGCTTGTTGACGTTCAACGTCGTCGAAGTACCAGACCGTAATCGCGTACCTACACAAATCATCATCATCTCAAGCGATTAGATTAGTAACAGACCGAAATCATCAACTCAAGCGATTAGATTAGTACCAGACCGTAATCATTATCTCAAGCGATTAGATTAGTACCAGACCGCAATCATCATCTCAAGCGATTAGATTAGTACCAGACCGTAATCATTATCTCAAGCGATTAGATTAGTACCAGACCGTAATCATCATCTCAAGCGATTAGATTAGTACCAGACTGTAATCATCATCTCAAGCGATTAGATTAGTACCAGACCGTAATCATCATGAATCTCAAGCGATTAGATTAGTACCAGACCGTAATCATCATCTCAAGCGATTAGATTAGTACCAGACCGTAATCATCATCTCAAGCGATTAGATTAGTACCAGACCGTAATCATCATCTCAAGTGATTAGATTAGATCTTCACCGATTAACCAGATAATTAATCCGCCATTGAACAATGATTTATTGCAACAGTGCATACCGAAACACACATCTCAACCGATAAGCGTTTAAGTTCATTGAAGTAGATTCATTAATTACAAAAAATCGTGTCTAGCCTTGTGGAAATTGATTGTCATTTAGTCTGCTTCTGATCACATTGGCTTTTATCTCCCAATGTCATCTTTAATGAATTATGTTACAACCTATAAGGCCTCTACCAAGCGGGATCCTTCCCTTACGATGTACCTATTGTCTCCAGGCACTGCAGCTATTGTTTATTTTTTTGTCTCTAATCATGTTTGTTGTTGTCAACCATTCGTAATGTATAGATCTGCAAAAAACTTAATCAATTTTCTACTGATGCTCCAGCATCATTTACAACGGGAGTTGATCTTTACAGGGAGTCAGTATTTGCTCAGTTATATGATTGTTGTTTGAGGCCATTGTTTAGAATTATATCATTGTTGCTCGAGGCTATTGTTTAGAATTCCCACCTCCATGTCATCTGGAACTGCTTAATACCTCCTAAATGCTTAGCAAGTCAAACTGTAAGTGGATACCCTGGCAATTACTACTATAGAGGTTATAGAGGTCTGTACATTGGGCAGTATGCAGGGAACCATCAGGGCAGTATGCAGGGAACCATCAGGGCAGTATGCAGGGAACCATCAGGGCAGTATGTAGAGAACCAGCTGGTAATACGCAGGGAAACAGTTTATCCATGAATCACAGCAAATGACATCCAACAAACATGCTTTTAAAAGCACCCGTTCACACTTTCAGTTTCATTATTCATCTCATTTTCCAAAAAACTATCTGCCACTTGATATCCAAGGCAGGCGATCAGGTTTAAACACGTCCTAGTGCCGTCAACTTTTCCAAGTAAACCAGTGATAGATTTCCAAAAAAATATCCATATCAGATTATCAGTTCTTCTTCTGGATAGGATTGACTCCACTTAAAAGTCACTCTGCGGTAACTGAGTAGTATGTTTGATGACTGTACACAAAATTGCATAACTTTATAAACTTTCTTCATTCTATCTATTCTAGTCTAAACTTTTTAAGAAAGAAATATGGAATGACTGCATATATGTGTATATGAGTGTGGGTACGTATGCATGTATGTATTTGTGTGTGGCTGCATATATGTACATGTATCAATGTGCGTATGTATATATGTATGCATGCATGCAATATGTATGTATGTATTTATACATACATGTATCTATGACTTTCTGTATGCATGCTTGCATTTATGCATGTGTAATAGTGTATGCATGTTTTAATATCCTTCAATTATAATGCATGTACTATGTATTTATGACATTGTATGCATGTGTGCCTGTATCTCAACATGTGCACTTAATAATAACAAGTCCTTCACTCGCAATTGCTCAGCGCTTCGGCGTGAAACTCCGATGCAGTGTCCGCGCTGTAGTCGGAGCGCCTCTGAGTAGCGCTTGAGAGCTGGAAGAAGCGCTATAACAGGTGCGCATACGAGACATGTAAGCTGCCGTACCTGTCTCTGTACGCAGGTTGAACTTCGTGTGGATTGCGATGGTCGGACCAGAAGAGAAGGAGTCGGTCGAACATCGGTTCGACGTCGATCGGTCCAGGAAAACGCGTCGGGAACATTCTCAGCAGACCTCCGTCAACCTAAACAGAGAATCCAGAAATGTTGTAACATAATTGTAAACAAGGAAATGTGCTACAGAACTAACGTAATTATTGTAACATAATTGTAAATGAGGACATCAGATATCTAAAAAAGCAAACTAGAAATGAGTCACAGTACTTGCATTGCATTAGATAACACCGTCACATTCCATGTGGGGCGCGGTGGAGTAGTGCGGTGGCGTCATTGCCTTGGAGCCGGAAGGTTCGAATCCACCTCGCTGCGTAAGGACCTTGGGCAAGTCACTCACATTTGCTCAGCGCTTCGGCGTGAAACTCCGATGCAGTGTCCGCTCTGCATTCGGGAGCGCCTCTGAGTAGAGAGAGCTTGAAGGGGCGCTATAACAAGTGCACATACAAAAACAAACACATCACAAATGAACTGTGCATGACCAAGAGAATGCAAAATGAACACTCGAAAAAGCCATCAGATGGAACGACTTGGTTAGGCATAGAGTTAGTCAATGAAATAATGAACTCACGAGGGGTGCACAATAGGGTAATGGAACCTACCACTACCAAATGAGAATTCGGGATTCAAGTCACCAAAGATCAGAAATTTGGTTTGTGACTTCTGTTCCACACGTGTCCATAGCCAACTCGGCTACAATGAGTACACTGACCGTACACTGATGGTAAAAAGATGTGACAGCGAGGGAGAGGACTGGCAATCTGCCCTCATATGCCAAGCTAAGCAAATAAGATGGCAAACAATTCATACCCAAAATCTCAGCTTCTGTTATTCCTTATTAAGGCAGGTTTGTATTAACATTAATCTTTTACCCGTTTGCCCCGAGAATATCCGCTGAAAACGGGCTTGAAATTTAAAAATTAACTGGTAAAGGGTTAAGGCAGGTTTGTATTAACAACAGAACGGCAATAACTTAGAAATAAAAGGAGACACACACACACACACACACACACACACACACACACTGCCTAATGTTCAGAAGCAATAGTTTGTAGAGCTCTTCAGAACTTGAAAACGAGGACATTATCAAGTTACAGATGTGTTGCATCGCACATGCATAATAAATAAAAAAGACTTTTAAACGCGCTCAACATTCCATTGTTCGGAATCAATAGTTTATAACCGCTTCAGAAAGTTTGAAAATGAGGACATCTTCAAGTACAGTTGTGTTGCATTGCATAAATGTTTATAAAGATAAATTACATTGCAGATGGTCAGATCTATGTAGGCTGGTATAACATCAACATTGCGATGCACATGTATACACACCTTTATATTCCAGTCTTTGTTTAAATAATAGATGCATGTGATACAGCGGCCGTCTTGCGTTGCATTGTCTACGTGACGCATATACCCTCGTCCGTGCCCTGGGTAGCACGCAACCATCGCCTGAAAACACCAAAACAATTTACTTTCATTACAATTATGCATTTATTAATCAATTGGTCAACCACACATCCAAGGGCGGATAAAGAAACTTTGGACGGGTGTGGGGGGAGGGGAACAAAAATTCTTGGTTGGTCTTGGGTCCGGGAGAAATTTTTGTCCTTCCGGGTCTGGAAAATTTTTCTTTGTATCTCCGCCAAAAAAGTTGATGACCTTTTTTTAGTCATCCGGCAACATTTTCGGGAAAAATAATACCATTTTGTCCGCCAAAAAAGTTGATGACCTTTTTTTTAGTCATCCGGCCAAATTTTCGGGGAAATAATAAATACCATTTTGTCCGCCAAATAAGTTGATGACCTTTTTTTAGTCATCCGGCAACATTTTCGGGAAAAATAATACCATTTTGTCCGCCAAAAAAGTTGATGACCTTTTTTTTAGTCATCCGGCCAAATTTTCGGGGAAATAATAAATACCATTTTGTCCGCCAAATAAGTTGATGACCTTTTTTTTAGTCATCGTGCCATTTCCAAATGGGGGCCCGCAATGCGTGGGCATTTCTTAGTAGGGGGGGGGGGGGGGCCAAATTCGACAATATATACATTGTTCCACGGCATGTTTAATCCAAATGGGGAGGGGCCCCGATACAAGGGAATTCTAAATGGGGGGGGGCCTTGGCCGGATAAGCCCCCCTGGATCCGCCCCTGCACACATCAATCGATGGTGCTCAGTGAGCAAAGGACTTGCTCAACATTTGCTCAAGGCCTCTACATAAAACATCTCAGAAGGGCTCGAACCTATAATTATACTCTCTCCATAACCAAACAATCAACTCAAGAACCAAGATTTAGGCCTATTCCTTCCTCACATCTTTGGGTAGTTTTTTTAAAACTCGATACCAATTGCCAACATTTAGTCAAAAACAGAGCATTTTTTCACATGACTGGTTAAAATGCTACGATAACAGTTTGGAAAATTAACGAATACTAAAAAGGTCGTCAGAAAAAAAAGTCAGTGGAGCGGAAAAAATTTGGCATCCGCCCAAACTCAGACCTGACTCCCTTTTCAAACCACTTTCAGCCCTGGAACCAATCAGTCACTTGCCGTATCCCACAATTTTGTCATAAGTACTTACTACTCACAGACTACAAACATGTTTTGTCTTGAACCATGCTTGAACCAAAGTATGGAATGCTAAACCAGAAAGAAATTATATTCGTTCACAGACAGAGATTAGGATTAAAGAAACTGGTTTCAGGTTTCGACTTTCATTACTAACAAATAACTCAGGACAATGGAGATCATTTATTTGTACCCATCGTCGCCAAACGCCTAGCATCAGGAACCATGATGATGATACAACATTGTAAACATACACAAGAGATAGGCCGCTTAAAGCAGCCAAGCCCACAAACGTCTTTACCACAGAAACGTGTAAGCCTATTGAGTCAGCTCAGCTATGAAGCTGGCATTGTTTATGCACTTTTACTCACTGATAGGTAGCCAAGCCCAACTTTCAGGAAACTACCACAGTAACTAAGCTAAACGGCCTCCATGTACCCAGTACACCCTCTAAATGTTTTGTTTGCATCAACGGAAGACAAAGCCACAATATTAAAACAATTCATATCAGACATGGCAATTCAATTGGCATTCATGCTCACAATTGAAGAAATAAATTCTCTCTCAGATTGGCTTGAAGCCAAGTATACAAGTCATTAAATTTACATGTATGCCAGTCACCTAGTACTGGTCTATAGATATAAATCTATTGCACTGTATATATTTAAAAAGCAATTCAGCAAAAGCCTTTCAGAAGAGCGGCCAGTATGATCGACCCGAGAGAAAAAACAAGATTTCAGACGAGAGGAAAGACTACCAGAGAGAAAAATATTAAATTATGTATTGTACCTATGTATGTATTTAATTAGAGGCAATATCAAAGACATCTATGCATGCATATGTGCAAAGTGAATCATGAGTGTATTTCAATATTCATTTCTTATCTGATGATAATGTTCAAAAGTAATAAAACATGGCTATGTAACAGGTCTATAACAGCGCTCAGTGGCATAAGATAAAGCATTGGTATGCAACATAACATAAGATACAATATTGGTATGCAACATAACATAAGATACAACATTGGTATGCAACATAACGTAAGATACAGCATTGGTATGCAATATTAATACTTGAAAGCGACACAATTCATCTGTGTAGACCCTCATAAGCCGTTCAAAGTCTGGTCGTAACGGTTGCAAGATAAACTCTGGCTAAGCACATACAGGAAAGCACGGCCATTTATTCTATGTACAGACTACAGGTGTGATGTGTGTGTGCGTGTGTGTGTGTGTGTGTGTGTGTGCACCATCACAAAGACATTTTAATTTCACATTAAACCAAATCGGATTTGAAATCTTCATCACAGACTGATTCAGAAAATGAATTTACCAACATGAAACCTAGGTCCTCTATCACCTCCCATAAAGGATGCAACCTATTTGTTCTATCCTTGCTCACACAACTGTGAGATTCCTCATGCTGACACATAAACCCGGTGTGGTTTCATCACACGTATGCTATTAAAGTGACTTTATTACTGTTTTTCCTTCCTGTCGATTCTTTCTCTCCTTACACGGCTATAAAGATGTCTTCTATGTTTTTACAATTTTTTGGCATATTATGATTATTTCATCCCATATTTCAATCCTTTTTTGTGATTGTAAATGCTTAGATTCTTTTAATTCGATGTACCTGCAGTCCTGCAGAGTAGAAGTATCATCAGTTTAACGACACTGTGTGATAACAAAGATCACTATCGTTACCCTCCTCCTTTATTGAAGCTCGGGACTGGCACAGTCAGAGCACAAACAGTGGTGTTGTTTAAATGTGCATTTGCAGGTGGTTAATAAAGAACATGATAACCTACTCAGTTGCTATTAAAGTGACTTTATTACTGTTTTCCATTTCTGTCTAATACCTTTCTCTCTCACACAGCTCCAAAGATGTCTTCTATGCAGTGTAGTAGTAGGGGTTAGACTGGGAGCGCTCCTAGTAGTTACCTTGAAGGGGCGCTATATCCAGGTCTTATCCAGGACGGTCATGGACGGCGTCCTGGCACTTATTTTCAAATCTCTATGCCGTCCTGCCACTTGTTTGGCAAGCAGACCTGAAAATGTAAGGGGCGTCCTGGCACATCTTTTGGAAAGGTAAGGGGCGTCCTGGCACTTCTTTTGGAAAGGTAAGGGGCTATACTTTTATCACTGGCTATATCAAATTGCTCGAAAAGAAATACGAACTTAATGAATGCACTCTAGTAGTTTCCTCACCTTCGACCTGCTCTTGATTCGGTACGGCATGAGTTGCCCGTTGAGACTCTCGAGGAGGCTGTCGAGCTGCCGGATGAGGACGGTGATGTGCATGAGTTTGTCGCCATCCCTCTCCACCCACATGATCCGGTCGCCCCGGATCGTCTGCGTATCCCCCGTCTGACTGATCAGCTGACCCTCCTGGAATAATCCCATCACCTCCAGATTCTGCACCTCGTTGAGAATGCTCGTCCCTGCCACGAGACCCATGTACCGGTCCACGACGCAAATACCGTAGTCCGTCAGGCACTTCACGACGTAACGCGTCACCCGGGCTTGGTTCGATTTCTCCGCCATCGGTTTCGGGATAGAACTCTGCGTAGCCGACTGTACGGCCGCGTTCTTCTCCTTCAACCGACGACTCGCCTTGAGAACTTTCCGCGGGCCTCCTCTGGCGGCGCCTCCTCTCGCCGCGTTCGAAGACCTAGAAGCTTCGGTTACTCGCTGCACGTCCTCGTTCGTGTTCGCGTAACTACCCGCCAAGAAGTTTACCATCGAATTGTCTCGTGGATCCGACATGGAGGAAGCAACCGTGCAACCCGATGACAACTGCGGCATGGTAAGTTGACCGAGAACCTGCTGGCAACTATTATTGCCCGTCTGAACCTTTTTCGTGCTCTCGCCAACTAGAGACCCCGATGGCAGGGAACTCAGGTCGTCGGTTAGCATCAGATAGTTGCCGTGAATGACGGGGTCATCGTCGTCCGAAAGAAGCGGGATGTCTAAGTCGTAGTGGAATTGTCCGAGGTGTCTTAAGGCGGCGTTCTGGTCGGGGGAGCTGTGCGCTATAGTCGACAAAGGTGACCCGGTCCCTCCGGGCAGCAGGACATCGCTACAAATGCCGACGCCGCCCAGCGCCTGGTCAAAGGCATCATCTGGGTAATAAAGAGGATTCGAACCACGACCGTGCACTGAGTCACGGACCATCGCCTGGGGAGGAGCCAATCCTACTCCTCCTATTGCACCACCGTACTGCTGCATGTACATCGCAGCAGCCGAGCGGTCACAACCGCCCAGGTCCCGCCCTCCAACTAACCTTCTCCCTCCGTTGCCTCCCAGCATTTCTCGTCCCCCTCCTCCTCCTACTACCACTCCTCCTCCCCCATGCTGCAACAGCAGTTCCGTGTTGGCGAACGGACCCTGGAGGGACGGTTGCAGTAGAGGCTGGGTAGGGTGTATTGGACTATCGTCCACTGTAGTCAACCAGTCATGTCCGCCACCGACCGTCAGAGAATCGATCTGGTCATCGGTGGAGCCGGCGAAAGCCATTCGACACAGGTCCGTCAGCGCCTGGCTGAAATCATCGTCGTCTCCTCCGCCGTCATAGGATACGGACGAGGATAGAGATAAACACGGGACAGTAAAACCAACATCACGTACACCACCGACGTCGCTCCTCCTAGCAGCCGCCATCTTGCCTCATGAATATGCATATTAATTCGTATCTATGTTTGTAGATAGATTGTAGGCCTACAATCTCATTACTAGCTAGTTGGTGAAACATCCGTGTGCATTATATACATATATTTAAAATATACCTGCAACGCATATATATACACATATACATAATATATATATTATACTACGTAGTTTCCGATGACTTAGAATGGTGTCGCACAATGTGTACATAGTGGGTGCGTTCGATTTCTGACTGTTAAAGTAGGCCTATGTTCTAGTCAATTTTTCATTTCAGGGACGTTACGTTAAAACTGTTTAATTCTCCGAATAAGTTTTAGAGTTCATGATTTGAGGCTTCTGTAATTTGGTTTTGATGGGAGGCTGAACATTTTCCATTTTTATTTGCTATTGTAAGCCAGTCAGCAACTTTGGCAAAATGCGATGGTTTGACTTGAGTGTTGGGTATCTATGATCCAACGCGATTAGGCCTAAATGAAAATCGGGAGCGGTTTTCGCAATACACGGAATGGAATGGAAAAGTTAAAGCAAGGAGGTTGGATGGTTCGAGACCAAAAGTAGAGGTCATTAGATGCCGGTTTAAGGTTGTGCGAGTAAACAACAGTGGAAGATAATGAGTCAGAATTTTAATATTTGACTTGAACACGCATTGCATAACTTGGGCTAGGCCTGATGTCTTTTTAATAGTTGTGTTGTAGCCTATGGCCGCAGTTTATAATTTCCAGATTTTGCTGTCACATAAAGCCAAATTTGATTGGGTTGCATGATTTGGTCAGGCTCGATCTTCTGAGTCTATAGGCCTGAAAAATGGACCGTAATAATATGCCTTGTAATCGGAAATAAGCAACCCTACAAAATTGATGACGTCACTAATTTTGATGCAACATATATAGGCCTAAGCAAGTAAGCTAAGGTGAAAGCACGTAGCCTACATAGGCCCTAAAAGATTCTAGGACTAAAAGACCTCGATCTCGGCATAGCGATAGTTAGGCCTCAGTACAACTTTGTAGATAATAACAGAGCTACGCTTTCTTTATTCTGTGATAATAATCATAACATAATTTTAGGGCGCGTATGATTGCTCAGAATGCGATCTTCGACTGAAAATTAAAAGGAATACTTACTTGCTTACTTACTTACTGCACCGTATGAGCAAAGGACCTATTCAAGTCGTGGCTATTGCTTATTGATTTAGTGATTGCAGTATAGGCTTGATTATATGAATTTATATCGATCGACTCTGGTCAGTTAGCAGCACAAAGTAGGCCGACTCTAGGGACATTGATTTGTTCTCCGAATCGGGAACTCTGGCAGTTAACCTACGTGCAAGAGATGCATGCAGGGACGAAGACAGAGACAGAGGAGGAGATGCATACGTGCATAATACGACAGATGGGCATAAAGACAGAGAAGGAGGAGGAGGAGGAGGAGGAGGAGGAGGAGAATGAAGAGTGAAATAAAATATCGAGGACTATATGTAGGAGACGACGTAATATCTATATTAATAAAGAGAGGATTCTGTCTGTGTGTCTGTCTGTCTGTCTGTCTGTCTGTATGTGTGTTTGACCGGAATGCATTTCAACAGTTTTTGACCTTTTCACTCCAAACCTTCACTAATTTGTAGGTCTCGGCATGAGACGCAAAGTCGAGGGGTTGGCGATTCTCCACCACCATGGGGGTCAGGGTGAGGGGTGAAACCCCCCAATTTTTTTTCACAGAAACGCAGCTATTTTTTTCAAACTTTTTACCCAGACAGAGGACCATCAGAACCACACGGTAAAGGGGTTGGCTAATCTCTACCACCATGGGGGCCAGGGTGGGGGCAAAAACCCTACGTTTATTAAACACCTTTTTAAACGCTTGCATGGCCATTATATAAACGCAGCTGATGTGAGTGATGTTCCAATCCACTTTGCTGTAAAGTCCTACTATAATTGGCCTACCGATGGAGGTCGGAGTTAGTGGGGTTGGGGTGCGGAGGGGTTTTGTGGGGGGATGGGGTGGAAATTTTTTCCCCAGAAAACCCTAATTTCACGGGTGGCGTACCGGTGGAGAGGTCAGAGTGTGGTGGGGTGTTGTCGGGTGGGTGAGTTTGGGGTGTGTTGGTGGAGGGTGTGGTGTAGGGTGGGGTGGGAGATGGCTTGGGCTGGGGGTTCGGGTGGTGGGGTGGAGGGTAGGGGTGAGTGTAGGATGGGTGGAGGTGGTAGGTGGAGGGCGGAAGGGGTGGGATGGGGCGGGTGAACGGGGTGGGGTGGACGGGGTGGGGTGGGGTTCGGGGTGGAGGTGGAAATGTGGTGAGAGTGTGGGGTGGAGGTGGGGTGAAGAAGTGGAGGTGGGGTGAAGGTGGGGGTGTGGTGAGGGTTGGGGTGGGGTGAGGTGGAGGGGTGGAGGTGTGAAGCGGGGCGGGTGGAGGGGGTGGGTGGGGTGGGGTGGGGCTTTGGTGTGGAGGTGGGGGTGTGGTGAGGATGGGGTGGAGGTGGCGTAGAGGGGTGAAGCGGGGGCGGATGGAAGGGGTGGGGTGTACGGGGTGGGGTGGAGGTGGGGTGGAGGTGGGGTGGAGGTGGGGGGTGGGTGAAATGGGTGGCATGGGGCGGGTGAACGGGGTGTGGTGAGGGTGGGGGTGGGGTGAGGTGGAGGGGTGGAGGTGTGAAGCGGGGCGGGTGCAGGGTGTGGGTGGGGTGGGGGGCTTTGGGGTGGAGGTGGGGGTGTGGTGAGGATGGGGTGAAGGTGGCGTGGAGGGGTGAAGCGGGGCGGATGAAAGGGGTGTACGAGGTGGGGTGGAGGTGGGGTGGAGGTGGGGTGGAGGTGTGGGTGGGTGAAATGGGTGGCATGGGCCGGGTGAACGGGGTGTGGTGAGGGTGGGGGTGGGTGAGGTGGAGGGGTGGAGCTCTGAAGCGGGGGCGGGTGGAGGGGTGGGTGTACGGGGTGGGGTTTTTTGGAGGGGAAGTGGAGGTGTGGTGAGGATGGGGTGGAGGGGTGAAGCGGGAGCGGATGGAAGGGGTGGTGTACGGGGTGGGGTGGAGGTGGGGTGTGGTTTGGTTGTGGCCTGAGCGGGTCTAATCGTAAATTTCCCGGGCAACGCCGGGTACCCCAGCTAGTATAATTATATATATCATATATCTTATATGCATATATGTAATACTAGCTGTACCCGGCCACGCGTTGCTGTGGCTGAAAAGAGCGTCCAACCATAACCTATAATAATTATCGAAGCGGTTAAGAGAAGAGAGAAAGAAATAGAAAGGGAAGGCACAAATAGAATGAGGGTAAAGCAGAGGAGAAGGAGGAAGAGGAGGCCGAGGAGGAAGAGGAGGACGAGGAGAGAAAGAAGCGGAAGAAGTGAGCAAGAGGGAAATGAAGTTATACGTCTCCACTCTGATCGAGTCCTTTGGACTCTACTTCCTTCTACTTCAATCCTTCCTCGCTAAACTTAAAACTGTTCTTTTTGGCGCGCTCGAGTCAAAAGCGCCTCTGATCAGTATCTTCCTTGAAGTGGCGCTATACAAGTTTTCTACACGTAATTAACCTCCCACCAGTTAGGCTACTTTCTACAATAATATCTCATACTGTGGCTAACCATTTAATTTAAACCTGACTCGACCCTCTTCCGCTGTGAAGGTCAATTCCACCTATATAATTATTGTTTCGTCTCTATAGTACGTAGCGCTATATCAACGGGGCACGGTGACTCCTTTGAAGTGTGATCGCCAGTCATGTCGCACGTACGTAACCTCACTTTCAATTAACTGATTGCAGGTCTGCACGTAGACAGACGCTAATCTCCGTATAGGCCAATGCAGGAGACCTATACCGCCAGCCCTATAAGCCAGATAGGCTAAAATTAATGCATATTCAGACTGAAGGTCGTGAGAGTACGTGATTTAATGATTGGAGGACAAGAGGTTTCCGTTGATTAATTGAAATCGAAGCTTCATGTTTGATCGTACTGATTATAGTCTGACATGCATTGTAGTTGGTGGTCCTGTAGGCCTAGATTATCTTCAACTGATTATAGTCTTGACTCAAGAGGTTTTAGCTGGGGTTGTCCCATCTATTTCAAAACAAGTGCAATTAGGCCGAAGAGGCAATTAATATATACGACGTTGCTGTCACAAAGTAGGCCTACGGAAACATTGCTGAGCCGTTTCCACCGCACCCAAGATCCAATCGCCTGAGTTGAAGTATATAGGCCCTATAGGCCCTTATGTAATTATTCATTCGAAATTTCTTAGCTGGACACAGAAGTCTTGCCAGTGCGAACAGCCTATTCAACCTATGGCAAATCCAGTCTGCTAGGCTATCGCAAGTTTTATTAATATCTATCGCTTAAGCGTTCTAAAT
>OX243828.1:7481711-7594211 GCA_945859605.1 Lumbricus rubellus
TACTACTAAGCACCCGATTTTAGCGACCTTCCAGACTCGATTCGCCTACTTCCTCCGGAAAACAGCCATCATCGTGACCGCAGTTCCTAGGCAACGCAGCGGTCGGCAGTGTCGCCAAAGCAGATAACCAGCGTCGCGCATCTAATCATTTTCGACGACAAGAGCCACATCTAATCATCCGATCTCCGGTTGCAGAGGCTGACCCACAGCCGATATTCCTCTCCAACACGCCCCCTGACGGCGACAGAAGTAGCTAGACAGGCCAGTTCATTAGCAAAGAATATAACAGAATAGACGCATATTAATATATAAAGACCGGGTAGACCTAGCCTACAAGTCTCCACGCACAGAACAACGATACATAAAATCTTACTTGTTAGGCCTCCACACATTAGAATCAGTTTTCTTAAGATTCGCCCGCTGGCTTACTAACGGAACGACCATATACATATCACGCGCCGTTGACACGTTTATATAGGCTTTGCATCAGTGAGCATACGTTTATTTAGGACCGCTCTAAGTTTTGGAGAATATAATTATATAAATAGCCGTTTTTCGTGTAGGCTTAACTCACAAGTATGTGTGTGTCAGCATAGGCCTAATCTAGAAGTTACACAGCGTTTACAGATCTGGCGTTCGTTAGGCCTACGAATTGTCCTTCAGTTTAGAATATATATTATGTCTGATTAGTTTCAGCTCCAGTATTGGCAGCCAGTCAATAAATGGACGTAGGCCTAAGTATTGTCCGTAGATAGCAGACGTATGTTATAACCACGGAATGACAATAGTGTGTTGAACGAAGGCAGAGACGAACGTAGTAAGTAAGCAAGAGAGCGTCCAATAACTAAGTCTCTTTAAGACTACCGTAGGCCTATCTTATGTGCGAATAGCTTACAGATCTTTGTGTAACAATAGGCCTATCCGTTTGTCCCAGATTGACTGGTATTCCCTTCGAAATAACATTGCTGTTGAGCAGACACGTAGAGCTTTACGTTTTTAGACTAGTTGATATTCTTCATAGGCTCTTACTAGGCTGTGTTACAGATTCGTTGGCCCAGCGCTCAACTATCAGCAGACGGGAAGGACCGACACTCAACATAAATACATATATAATTATGTTTATCCTTTAGGCTTTAGTCTGCGTCGCCATTAGTCAAAGAGAGCGTCAGGCCTGTAAGATTAGTCTATCACTGACAGCTGGCTGGGAGACGACTTGACTAGAACTGACAGAAGCTCATTTAAGCATTTGCAGAGCGTAGGCTATAGGCCCTAGATAACTAGACATATATAGTCTTTACAAGATGGCAGAAGGACACTCAAGAGTCTTGATTGACCAAGAACGACTCTATGCATATCAGGGTGGCCCTCAAACTCGGAGCCAGACCAGTCGCTTGGCAAACCAGGGGGCACCGCTCTCGACAAGTCAGAATCAGACGAGAGAAATCGACTGGAAACACAATTGCTACCGCTGAAAGAAAGAGATGATAGGATTTCACAGGCGTCTTCAGACCACGGAGAGGCTGAGTTTTCCCTACATAACGTTAGCACAGGTTCAGCATACTTGCACCAAATCTCAAATACCACCATCCCCTCCCCTCTGCCGACAGAGCCGCGAGAGGGAGACGAGCGACTGGTGGCATCGGATCACCGCTCGTCGACGCCCCTTGAGGCGCCGGATGATGGCATGCCGACGATGGGGCAATTGCAAATGGGTTCCGTTAGCCATAAAAGCCATCGCGAAATTGCTTTTCAGCGCAGCGACGGCCACCATCAAGCAGACGACGAAGCAAGATTAACGACGTCCATTAACCGGACTCCATCGCCCATTCTAGAGCTACATAATGACAGGCACGAGGAAGGCAGATTCCGGAGTGCATTAGACGAGAATGATTATCAGCGAGCGAGCGGTCTTCCCCGAAGAGACATTACGACGGACAGGACGCGGGATCGCGGAATCCTAAATGACGTCCCGTCTCCACGAGGAGCAGACGAGGATTTGCACCACGACCCTGTTAATCAGCAAAAAGCCATTACTCTTGTAGCAGGAGCATTAAGGCCATCCCAGACACAATCTATTGGCATGCTGCGAGGAGAAGCAATAAAATCGGACGGGAGGCTTCAACCGGCTTATGATAGACGCGATCCTTTTGGACCGACCGACCGGGACCAAAGATTGATCAATTCTCTGAATCCATTACGGTCCGGACGCGAAATAAGTTATGCTGAAAAACGACTGGACGGGGGACGACGCGATAGCGGACCGCTGGTAAAGGCGACGACAATGACAAACACCAACGACCGAGTTAATTTTATTCCGACCACAGAGCAACCACTCACGATGTTTCATACAGATACACACAACCAATACCATCACCCCGATGATCATGCATTTGTTTCAGCAATGCACAACGACGAGCAGTTTATTCCACGAGCTCCAGCAGCTACAAACCCATTCACTAGGCCTCATAGCAATGTTCCCCTTCAGGCTTCTCGAACAAATACGGAACATTACCAGGAAAACAAATGGATTACGGCGCGTAATGTTGACTTACCACGAAGGGGGCAGTTTGACGAATGCACTCAAGTAGAAGGAGATGTAGCGAACGGGACCATTTTACCAATGCATAGACACGAACAACGCCCATCGCGCACAGACGATATTATCCCACATGGGCCATACATCCGTGATCCATCTTTGGGGGATCAGTTCAAAACGCATTATATTACCGATGGGAGCTTACTTCCTCACTTTGCGGCGATGCACCAGCAACAGCAGTTTGGCCCTGAACGAAATTCAGTATTCCCTCATTATGAGCCCCCCTACCGTGATGAAGACGAAAAATGTCCTCGTTTTCTTAGTGAACGGAATTCAGTTTCTCGATTCGCGCCCCCTCGCGAACCGGAACAATACTTCACTCAGGGTAGCGAGGTCCCTCAGTTTCCAATGCCCGATGCGAAGTGGGACCCCATACAAAGCGACTGTTATCCTCACCAACAAGAACCCAAGATAGAAATAAAACGCCCCTTCAGCGAAGGCAATTGTTTATATCCACGAGTCAATGGTAACGAAACGCAACATCGGTCGGTGGCGCCATTATACAGCGTGGAGAACCGTATACCACCAGTTTACACTCTAGCAAATGACTTGGCGGTATCTCAAGCACCAATGACTACGACTTTGCGAAATTCGGGAATTCCAGAAGTAAGAGAGACTAGAAGCCACTTTCCATGCGGCATGACTTCCCAACCGGAAGCAAGGCCAATCACAGGTCTCGAACCAAGGACTTCTATAGCGCCAAGTACTTCACAAAATGCTTCTAAAAGGCTATCATCGAAAAGCTCCCTATTCCTACCAGATAAATTCACGGGTTTGGGGTGCTGTAATTCGTTTCTCGAATCTTTTCGCCGGTGGCTCTCTTTCCATTCTATATCCGATGATCAGTCTCGAATTGATTCGTTTTACCTACTGCTATCAGATAGTGCACGAGTATGGGCTCGGAGCTTGAAGCTTCCAGAAGGGACTACCTTTGATCAATTGGAGAAACTGTTTATTCAGCGTTATGAAGACCCCCAGGTTTGGAGCAAAGTTGCTAATCTCTGGAAATTAGTTCAACTGCCAACTCAGAGTGTGGCAGCGTTTATTGCCGATCTTACAGTGAAAGCAGATCATCTTGGGGTAAGCGAAAAAGATATATATCTGATTGCGTTGAATGGCATTCTTCCGAAGCTTCGAACAGCAATTCTGACGAAACAGCCGAAAGACTTGGCAGAACTAGCCCAATTCGCATCTCTCATTGAGGTCGCGGTTGAACCGGAGGACGGTTTTACGGAAATTGCTAAAACTTTAGCCCAGATGCAAGCACAGTTGACTCGTTTACAACCCACTAATGTAGCTCCGTTGCGATCGGAAAGTAGTAAGCGAGTGACGTTTCTGGACCACCCATCAGATGATACTTATTCACAAAACGATCAGGCCCACAACGAAACACGCAACAACCCTTACGGTACAACGCTTCCTCCAGCATGGGATACAAGGCGTACACCATACAACCCTGAATACACTAACTACACGGCACACCAACAACAACCCAGACAAACTTTTTCGGGACCGCCCCAACTTTTTAAAGGCCGAGCGTTCGCACCGTCGTATAATCGCCCTCAGTTTCAAGCAAATCGATACACACCACCACAAAACACATTCCGCAATCAAACATCATGCGCCAACTGTGGATCATCGCACGAATTCGGAAGGTGTCCAGCAGCCAGGTCCCGCTGCTACAATTGCTCTCGATTGGGCCACTGGGCACACATGTGTCGAACCAAACCCTCATCTAGCCAATGACGGGCGGGGAACGCCAGGTTCCAAGACCGGGTCGATCGCCATCAAGGATTCAACAAACGATCATCACAGGCTCCATACGAACCAGTTGCCACGCCTTCACCGAGACCAGCCCATACTGACGAGGAAGCCGATCGATTCCTGCGAGATGATAACACGTTCTTCCATCGGACCGCACACCAACGGGACAGGAACATCACCACATCGACGGTTCCCACCATTTTGGCGACGACTAAAGCGGCATCCAATTATACGCCATCTGAATCGCAAATTAAAACTTCTACGGCTGCTATTTCCAAACACGTGCTAAATAAAGGCTGTTTAATTGGTATACGATTGTACGGTCGCTATCATTCGGCGCTTGTCGACAGCGGTTGCTCTAGCAGCTCCATCTCATTAAAAGTTTACAAACAACTGCCTAAAAATAAACAAATCCTCATCCCAACTCCTAACTTATGCCTGTACGGAGCAGATCAGTTACCTTTAAGGATTTTTGGTAAAGTAGAAATCGAGCTCGACCTACAAGGGTTCAAAGTTCCTTTTAGTATGACCGTAATTGATTCATTGGTCGAGAGCGTCATTATCGGGGAAGACCTGATGATTGCCACAAATTCAATTGTGAACTTTAAGGAACGATGTGTAACATTTTTTGATAATTTGATCGTCATGGATTTAAAATCAAGTCAAACGTCAGCTGGTTCGCTTCTAAGTTTAACATCGAACCTTTCAATACCGGCTAGATCCGTCGTTTTAGCCCCCATTAAAATTCCCAAACGGTTCGCAAACGTCATAAGTGTGGTGCAACCACTGGAAATAAATCCATCACAGAAATTTCTAGTGGCAAACACGCTTATTCAACCACGATCAAATAAAACAATGATTAATATCCTTAATCCATTCAATGACACTCTGATCTTACACAAACGAACACCAATCGCGCGCATACAAGAGGTTGCAGCCGTACACGAACACAACGATACTATACCACAGGATTCTTCACAAACTTCTACTGCAGAACAGAAAGAAGCTGCCTTAATGGAACTGGGTATTTCCTATCGGAATAAGGACTTATCAGTAGTGGATGAAGCGCGACTTCGAGACTTATTGTTTGACCATCGGGATATCTTCGCGACCAGTATCGCTGATCTTCCTGGAACCAATGTCGTCACCCATCACATCGAAACCGTTGGCCCACCAGTCAGAGCGCAGGTTTTTCGGCACAGCCAACGAGCCAGGGAAGAAATTGAAAAGCAAGTTGAATCTATGTTGGAGCATGACATTATTAGACCATGTTTCAGCCTCTGGTCGGCACCAGTCATATTGGTCAGTAAGCGTGACTGTGCCCAGCCTCGTTTTTGTGTGGATTATAGAGCTCTGAACGCCAAGACCACGCCTTTTTTTACCCTCTCCCAGATCTGCCTCAAATCCTTGATCAACTCTCTGACAAAAATCCGAGATGGTATTCCTCGTTGGATCTTCGAAGTGGGTATTGGCAGCTTAAACTGGATCCAGACTCCGAACTGAAGACTGCTTTTGTGACGTCATCAGGGTCCTATTGTTTCCAAAGAATGCCATTTGGATTAAACAATGCGCCCGCTTCGTTTCAGCGACTCATGCATACAGTCCTGAACGCGGAACTGAACGAGTATGTGCTGTGTTATTTGGATGATATATTGGTTTTTTCTTCCACCTGGGACCAACATCTAGACAATCTGAAACAAGTTTTTAGTCGCCTTAGATCAGCAAATTTACGTCTACACCCTACGAAGTGCAAATTCGCTGAATCCGAATTAAGATTCCTTGGCCATATCATATCAAGAGACGGTGTGAAGGCTGATCCAGCCAAAGTCGAGAAAATTCGCGAATTTAAGAGGCCGCATTCAGTGAAAACTCTTCGACAATTTCTTGGATTATCGAACTACTACCGTAAGTTTGTACGAGGATATGCACATATCGCTACACCATTGACGCAGCTACTACGCAAAGACACCCCTTTTGTATGGGAATCCGCCCAAGAGACAGCGTTTCAGACAGTGAGAGAGGAGCTCACCAAAGTTCCAACTCTCACATACGCCAAGCTGAACGAACCATTCTATATACATGTGGATGCCAGCGCCAAAGCAATTGGATACTGTCTGACTCAAATTCATCCTACACTAGGTCATCTACCGATCGATTTTGGCGGCAGAAGTTTGAACGAGACTGAACAGAAGTATTCCGTGACAGACGCTGAATGCCTGGCACTCGTGAGCGCGATCCGTTCATACCACTCATTTATTGCCGGACAGAAGTTCTTTGTTGTGTCCAATCACTTAGCATTACGTTGGCTTCAATCTATCCGAGCCAATACAACAGGAAGATTAGCTAGATGGTCTCTCCTGCTTCAAGGTTATTCGTTCGAGATACTTCACAAACCTGGGAAAGAGCACGTGGTCCCAGATGTACTTTCTCGTATCCCACACCCACCAGCACCGCCCATCGAGAAGGACGACGTTTTTCTAAATGAAGACATGTACTTGACTCCTATCAAGGAACTGCTTTCAAACGAACATACGGAATGCCATATCAGTTACGTGGAGCCACAAACCAAATGTGAGTCTATCCAAGTGATTACGCCGAACGCTGCCGACGAAGATACGTCTCTGGATGTTCAAGAGTGTTCGTTGTTCGCGGACTCGGAAATGAGGCACGAACAGCGACAGTGTCCAGAATTCGCTCCGATAATTGCTTTTCTCGAATCAGACATTCTGCCTGAGAAAGATTCAGATGCACGGAAGTTGATATTGATTTCAGAGCAATTTGTAATGCACGAAGGTCTGTTGTATCATATGTTCCAGCCGCGCTCGAAGGATGGAGCCAGGTTGAATCCCTTCATCCGTCAGTTGGCAGTTCCAGTTAAATTGCGAAACGCAGTTCTGAAAGCGGTGCATGATGACATAGGCCACGCCGGAAGGGAAAGGTCATACCTCGTTCTGAAAGCCCGATTCTATTGGAAGTCGATGTATGCAAATCTCATGACTCACGTGGACTCGTGTCAAGTCTGTCAACAATGCAAGAGAGCATATTATCCAACGAAAGCTACATTACACCCTTTGGAACCTGTGGATGTGTTTGACCGCTGGCACGTAGATTTTGCAGGAGCATTACCCGTAGGAGACAATGGAAACAAGTACCTTTTGATGTTCGTGGAGTCATTGTCCGGGTACCCGGAAATCATACCCGTACCCGACCAAACAGCAAAAACGGCAGCGGATTGCCTCTACAAATACATCTTCACGAGACACGGCCCGTTCAAATCTCTGGTTTCGGACCGTGGCTCAGCCTTCTTGTCACAAATTATGAAACACCTGTGCAACAGATTCCAGATCAAACAAGTATTCACAAGCAGTTACCACCCGCAGACGAACTCGAAAGTAGAGCGCAAGTGGCCGATGATTTGGTCAGCTCTGAGATCGTATTGTCTGGACCAGAATGATTGGGAAGACAAAATACCCAGTATTCTGTACGCCTTACGTGCGACACCTTCCGTGTCAACAGGATTCGCACCTGCTTTTGTTTTAAACGGCAGAGACTTGGCTTTGCCACTGCAAAGTGCTCTGACGCCCCCAGCAACCCACAGAGTCGGTGTAGATTCGTACATTAGAGAACTTTTGCCTAAACTAGAGCTGGTGCGTGAAATTGCCAAAGACAATATCCGTAAAGCACAAACGACGTACAAGAAGTACTATGACAAAACCCAACGGGAGATGACTTACAATCCAGGTGACTTGGTTTGGCTACACCAGCCGTTCACGCCAAAAGGAATTTGTGCGAAGTTACATAAGCGTTACATAGGACCGTTCTATGTGATCCGAAAAGGACTCAATGACACGTACATTTTGAGAGACTCTGTAACACATAAGTTGCAACCTGCACCCGTGCATGTGAATCGTTTGCGAAAGCATGTGGAATCTCAAGACATGTTTGAGGAACGATTCAGAGATTTATTCCCTGACTCTCACGCAGTCGCATCAGAAGAGTTTCCAGAAGAGACTTCTTCAGTAGACGAAAGTGTCGAAGTTCCGCAAGCATCTACTGTTGCACCAGATGAAGCTGGAGCATTGCCAGTCACGACTGACACTGGGACTGCCATAGCCGATGTTTTACAACAAGCTACGACGTCCTCCGAATTGGCAACTCCGTCGACTGTTGCTGATCAGCAAACAGATGTGGTTATATCGTCTCAGACGACACAGCAAAATGCAGATGCTTCCTCTGAAGACGAAGTTGGAGACCAGGCGCGTACAGATTCAGATTGGTTTGCAGTGACCAAGATTCTGGCTTGCAAAGTAAGAGGGAAGAGACGAGTATATCGTGTACAATGGGCAGACGAAAGTTTTCCCCCATCTTGGATACCAGAGATTGATGTCTCCCAAGCGTTAAAAGACGTGTTTCATAAAACACATACGTTTGATGGACGAAAAAGAAAACGATTTTAATTCACACGCGAACACATGAAACGCACACACAACACGAAGTATCCGGACAAAATTTTTTTTTTACTAAGATCGCCTAGGTGAGAATTATTATAATAAAATACCTAATTTTTTTTCTCCCCATTTGTAGAAGGATAGCTACCTTAAAATTTTGTGTACTAATTACAGTTCATTAGATGACTTCTTAGAGTCGGGCCCTAAATATAGACTCTTCTAATTCCATCGAAGTTTCTTTTGAACCGAAGTTAGATGACAAAATTATTCTACATACCCGAACCTTTAATAAAAGTTTATTATTCGTACAGCTTGTAATTATACTGATGTTAACATTGTAACGGTACTTGGATTACCAGGTTACGATATAGGGCTGACATTGCCATGACCAGGTAGCGGAACCGAAGGAATTAATGTAATTATTAAAATATATACGAAACGAGATTATTTTAATGTGAACAGTCAAACAATCATATAGTAAACACAAAACACAATCGACAGTTGCGAATTTATCGACATAACCGCGAAACAAAAATTGTGGCGTTTGACTTGTAGTATATGTTGTCGTTTGTGCAATACGCCAAAGAAAGGTGTGTTGTGCTAATGAAGATTATATTGTGAAGTGAATAATTAACTGTATTAATAGCACAAGGAAAGAAAATGTTTTGACGATTGTCTCAGAACCTTAATATCGCATGTTTGATGTTTGTAGTTTATCTAGTTATTGTAGCGATGGCCGTAGAACGCATAGTCATAGGAAGTTTTGCATTTGCTGATCAGTTATTGACTTGATAGAGTGCGACATATAGTTATTAAGTGTTATTACGTTTTATTGTAAGAGTTCAGGACACATGTAACTAAAACAAGGTTTTATATATGCGAGTATTTACATTTTAATCGCAAGAAGTGAAAGTTATTAAGCTCAAGACTCTTCAAATATTATGGTTTTAAAGTCAATGCTACTTTCTAAGAATTTTCAAGAAGATTTTCTTCTTTATTGGTATTTTAGTATGAGGACACCGAACGCTTTAGTATGCTTCCTGGTGCTCTGCAGCATGACGCTGACCTTTGCTCAGACGAACAGACGGACTTCGACCATCCGGAGGCACAATTACGGAGTTTCTTTCCAGACTAAAGGAACGACGTTTCCAAACTCAGGAGTGTGGAAGCACACCTTTCATTATATGCTTCCATCATTAGCAAACATAAAGCCAGTTGACAATTGGTGCCATTTTCGCTACTTCCAACGTATTTGTACTGAATTTCCTGGATTAACAGCGATTATGATGAACTTTTCGCTAGCAACAAAGAAACAAGTACAGAACGATCTCAAAAAAGCTTTTGCAATGATTCCAAATTCACCCTTGCCAACAAATTTTACTAAATCAAAGAGGTCACTGTTACCCTTTATTGGCCAACTGAGCAGTTCACTTTTTGGCACAGCTACTGAGGAAGACGTGAAGATTGTAGCTTCACACGTCCAAGCCATTTCAAAATCACAATCTGAGTTATTAGCTGGGTTTCAGAAACACACCGAGTTAATGTCTTCCTTTGCTTCCTTAACACGAGATAAAATGAACAATCTAGAAAAAGCGGTCGGTCAAGAAATGGATACCATAATTGCAGCGATGACCGAAGACAGGCAGTGGATCAAGAGACATGGAACAGATCTTACTTTTTTGGTTTATTCTGCACTTTCCAAAATTCATGAGGCAATTCCGTTGACGAATCAATTACAGAGTTTGTATGGTGGAATTGAACAGCTTGTCTCTGGGATTTTGCCATCAGTTTTTATATCACCTGCAGCAATCGAGCAAACTATATCCGAAATAGATGCGGCTCTGAAAACCACAATTCCTAACATGCAAGTTCTGTACCGACACCCAAGCTATTACTATAGGCAGCATGATTTTGTTTACATCCGAAACCATACAGATTTGTACATTACAGTTAAGTTTCCGGTCACACACGATGAGCAAATGACCTTGGACATTTACAATATTGTTATTTTTCCTGTCCACTTCCACAATGGTTCAGACTACTCCACAATCTTGAAATCCGACGCTCAGACATTTTTCATATCTCAAAATTTGGAATACTATGCTGAATCCCCAAACCAGTTTTCAACAATAGATGTAGTGACTGTCGACAGTCTATTGAAAGCGAGACCTCAGTCTTGTCTGCTTTCCATTTTCAAAGACGATAGCGTCAACATAAAAACATACTGTGATTTCCAAGTTATGACTTCCACCAATGTCGACACAGACTTATATATTTTGGATTATCCACAGATCTTGATCCGCAGTAATCAACCAGTTCAATTGGATTGCCCTAACAACACGAAAACTTTGATGAATAATTCTTATTTCATTTATGATGTGCCCTGTGCATGTGCAGTCAGAACCACACTTTCATATTTACCTCCAAGGATCACACAGTGTGACTTTGATCACATTTTTTCAGTAATGACACTCTGGCAATTTTCAAAGGCGATTTCCTTACTAACCAATCTCTGATAGTCCAACTACCAGAAATGAAATTTTTTAATCACTCTTTTGACCAAAGACTCGCAATCGACAGTTCCATTTCCTATCGTTTAGACCGAATAGTGAACGCAACCAAGGCGGAAGAACAAATTTTTAGATCCATGGTAGACCCTTTGTTAGCAGGAGATATTACAATACCATCAGATTTCTTTTCTTCAGCACCCGGTTACCTGACTATAGCTAATGCAGTGTTTGCCGGAACAAATCTAGTAATTGGAACTTATTTGCTGTATAAAGTCAGAATGATAAATGCGATGCTGATAATGATTCCTCAACAAGCTAAAGCTTTGACCTTACCAAACCTTGTCATTACTACACCACCCACTTCGACATATACCCCATTCTTCCAGTTACCCCAATCGACAGATCCCATGACTGGCATAGTTTATTTGCTTGTGATAATTCTGGTGATATACATACTGAAGAAGATTTGCAATTTTAAGAAGACCACTTTTGCTTCTAGCCCTGATTTTGATATTTGCTTGGAAGTTAAGTCACGAGGACGCTGCTTTTTCTTGAACCTCCAAACCGTACCAGGTTGTCCTTCTGACTATCTCACAACTGGAACCAATCTCTGTAGCCATATTTCTGTTTCTGGTTGGTTGATACCCCATGTACACATTGCTTGGGATGACTTTGCCATGGTCCACAAACAATCAGGTCGTCCAGTTCCTTTAGATATAAATTTTAAGCTTTCATGGATACAACGTTTTAAACTAAGATATGTGTTTGCTGACTCGTATGTTTTGTTGTTGTTCTTTTCACATGCCGGCAAAGGAATCTATGTCACACTGTGAAAACGCATGGTGAACGGCAGCAGATTCGCAAAGATGCAATCATGTACAAATGAGACACCAATGCAACGAGACGACTTCTGCGCTTTCTCAGGAGTCACTCTCAGAATTATATGTCTCCATGCTGCGATCATATTTCTTATATCACGCCATGTCGTAAAAATATATGTTATATGTTGTAACCTTGGTGTTGTCCTACATATTAGTATATCTAATCTTCGTCGTAAAAAAAAAAAAAAAAAAAGAGAGACACAATTTCTCTTCTATGTGGAACAATTATTATGATTATGATGCTGACACTTTTTCGAAACGAGTATTAGCAGGTTCTTTAGCAACAAAGTGGACCTGGATGAACATTTAGATATTCTAAATCGTAACTGTTGATGTTGTGCTTTTTGTGACTTTGCTTATATCGTGCTATATTGTTGTAACCACACCGTTCTTATCTAAGCAAAATTTTGGACGGGACCTTAAAATCACACACTTAATTCATACACTAGAACAATGAGGACATTGTTGGATCTTCTGCATAGTGGGGAGGTGTATAATGAGGAGATAATTAGACATGCATAGAGTTATAATGAGGAGATAATTGGGCAGGAATATAGTTCAAAAGATACACAATAATGCACACATGTAGGCGGGACTCGTGACTAGTTCACAGAGGGAGATAAGATTTGTACACCTGTCAATCAAGATCAGCTACACACATACAGATAGGAGACGATAAATATTCATGCAGTGTCACTCAAGCAGCGCATGCAAGCACGCAACGACATGCCATTGGTGGCATACATCAGGAAGCCAGCGCAGAGGACCAATCGCAGAGCACAGTAAGAGACGATTGGCTAGCACTGGGGGTCATACACGCATCAGACTATAAGATAGAGTGTAAAACTTAGATTCGGTCTGTCACCCCGGAGTTATAGTAGACTGTAGAGCGTATTAGTGGGTGTCAGGAATCCGACGTTAGACTAGGTTTAAATAGATAGGTAGGCTGTTGTAGAGTTGAAAGATAATAACGGTGTGCTTTAGTAACGGATTCGAATACTTAGAATTATAGATTGTAATCGGACTGGTTTTGACCTGCGAGTCGTATTGAATACCCTCGCCGAGCTAAACTAGTGTCGTCATATTTGTCTAATAATAATTTATATATAAAACCAATCACCGTGTCGTCTTTACTAGCTAGGACTCACCAGAGCGAGTTAGTAAGTAAGTTACAGATCAGGATCGCCCGTACTTGACTACATTGGGTACTCTACCCCACGGCTATAATCCCCTGCCGAAAGTTATCTGACAAAACGATATCGATTCAATTTGTGTTTAAGTTCATTTAAATTTTAAATGATTGTTGTCTGTTCAAATGGTGTAGGCCTACAGGGACTACTTTAAATATTCCTAATCCAATGTTATTTTTGGTAATTGGGATGTTCGGACGTCATTGAAATGTATTCAGATTCTATAATAATATATTCCATGTTACTTATTCAATGTTACTTTTAATATTAACATAGGCGTAGGAGACGGGGTTCCAGAAGGAGGGGTCAAATGCTCCAAAATTTCGGGCAAGTCTGCTTTTCGGGCAAACAGACCAGGACACATTTAAAAAAATATCTAAAATTTTCGGGCAATTTTGACCGAACGACTAAAAAAAGGTCGTCAGAATTTCCGGGTGAAAATTTTTCGGGAAAAAGTTTAACTTTTGCCCCCCCCCCCTCCCCCAATGCTGAAATGTCTCCTACGCCTATGCTTATTAAATATGTTATTTATTCCATGCTATTCATTCAATGGTATACACGTATTCAAAATGTATAGGCACACGTTTGTTCGGGATTACTCAGGCTAACTGCAACAAATTCGTCCTTGGTTTATACGATCATTTTGCGGTTTCCACGTCCGATAGTAGAGACTAGAGACGGCCAGAATCAAGTCTCAAGTCGGCCAGAGTGTAGCCGCAGCCCTGCAGGTATATAATATCACGGACGCCAACGTCTCGGCTAGCCCAGCCATGCATGCATGGAGGATAGGGTCAAGGTCGATTCATCCTTCCGCCAGACGCACTTGGGAGGGTAGGGAAGGTCAGTGGCTGTTGGGCCTGGAGTCCAGTCAGCATAATTTTATAGGGATCTATTTCTCACGGTCAGAAGGACGATATAATTTTATTATATGTATAGGCTATAGATGCGAAGCGTTTGTTCACGTAGGCCCGTGACACAAGCTGCGGGTTGGCACGTACACTATGCTCCAAACGAATGACCTTGACCCCCAGAGCCTAGACGACGATTACAACTAGGCAGACAGACGGACAGACAGACAGACGGACGGACATACAGGAGTTACACACACAGGCCAGACAGCCACACAAACAGACAGACACACACACACACACACACATACATTCAGATAGACCAGACAGACAGAGAGTTACAGACAGCCACACAGACAGACACACATGCGTGCATACAGACAGACCAGACCAAGATAGACAGACCAGGTAGACAGACGGACATCACTGCACCTAGGCCTATATTATCTGGAATTGAAACTCGTGAATGCAAATGTTGTTATTACGAATGCAATCGTATCTGCATTACGGATAAATTATGCATTACGTAGTCGTACACATTATAAACGCAGATAATATTATTATGCAGCCTGACTGTAGATACTAGACTGTAATGTTTTTCTATACACATACAGTATAGGCTACACCACTGCGCATACTGACTTTCTTCAGGGCATCTAAGATATATATAATATATATTTATATATATATATGTATAATTTATATATATATAATTTATATATATATATAATTTATATATATATATATAATTTATATATATATACATAGATAATTGCATGTGCAAGTTTTAGGTGTTATTGCAAAGATGTGTGCTCTGTGCAGGCTTCTCTAAGGCACATGGATACCATATTGCGACTTTGCGAGTGTAGTATGTACACAATTACACACACACATATATATATATATATATATTATGTGTGTGTGTGAGTGTGTGTGTGTGTGTGTGCGTGTGTGTGTGTGTGTGAACTAGTGCAAATATTCACTGAACTACTAAAAATATGATTAAAAAAGAGATGAAGGAGTTATATATGTATATATGAATACATACATTATATATATGTATACGTATACATGTACACACTTAGTTAAGAAATTAGGATATAATAATTGTGTACGTGCCGCAAGGTCTGTGGTCAACGTGATCGAAATCACGACCACCCTCTGGCGTCTTAATTCCTATTGCATAAGAGATGCCAACGCCGCAATGCATTTCGGAATATTTGGTGCCGCCATGATTCTTTCTTTCACGCTCTGCTAACTCCCGATAATTATGCTCCGCTTGCACTGATTAAAGATTCACGTAAATTATGAAAGTTCATTGAAAAGATTTTGTTATTAAACTTTTTTGTGTATACATAATACATAATTTTGTTGCGGAATGTTGTTTAGGCCTAATTTATTCAACTCTAAACATCACCCACCTTAGCCGTCCAACGATCTGCCTGTCTGACTCTCCGGACTTGACCCGCTGCCTATCGATTTTGTTTTGATTACGCGTCTGTGAATAAGCTGGTTCCCGCGACTTCGCTTTTGTGGGCGCTGTAGAAGTCTCGAGATTACGATTACGATTAGGACTAGCCTACATGTCGCACTTGCTACAGCGCGTCGAATGAATGGACACTTTGCAATTGCTTACACGTTATTCCAACGATATTCAGACAACTTTACAGGTTCCTATCTTAGTTTTACCGTATTTGAAGATGATAATTTTAAAAGCGCATCTTCGCTTTTTTTTATTAATTCCAATTTCCAACTGATGTGAACAAAGCGCCTCTGAGTAGCCTAGTTTTTACTTCAAGGGGCGCTATATAAATGTCCAATTGAATTAAAGTAGGCTCACAAGTTGCTACATGATTCAACTTGAACTGCTATCATGGCAAGGCATCCATCACGTCCAACTACCCATTGCACTTAAAGCGTCATCTGGCGATTGAAAGGCAGAGGCGATCTTTGTGAGGGCATGCAGCGGGAGTCGAACCCGAGTCATTGCCTATTAATTTTTTGCTCATCATGCCAGAGTGTTTTAATCCAACTTCTACCCATTAATCGATCGTTCAGAATTCATATAGCGCCTTTTCAAGGGATAATCCCCACTCAGAGGCGCTACCGGTCTAGGCCAAGCGAAAGAAGCAGTCTTCAAGAGTTGACGAAACTGACAACAGTCTGGGAGGTGTCGTAAAGTCGAGGGCATCCCTCCGATCAGCTGATCAAGCTGAACTCTTGACCCCTCGTTCTCGAACCGCTATAATGCAGCGGCGCTCTTTCTCAGTGGCTGGCCCTAGAACCTGGAATGGACTCCCTGTTGCTCTCCGCCTGGTGCCTAGAGGTCACACCACTATGTTTCTTTCTCACTTAAAAACTGCCTCATTTGGCCGTTGTTGAACTGGGAGCGCTTCTGAGTAGGTTACCTTGAAGGTGCGTTATATAAAAGGTCAATAATAATAATAATAATAATAATCCCGTTCCAGATTGTTGGACCAACCACAGAGAAGGAACGGCTCTGAATTGTCGTAGAGTGGCGTGAAAGGAACCATGCAATAAGTCACCATGGACATCGGGTGCAATGCGCGGAGGCCATAGGTGCAATCACGTCTTAAAAGTTGGGGGGACCATAATGAATCACGTCCTAAACGTTGGGGGGACCATAATAATAAAGTTAGGGACCACTCAAAAGTTGGGGGGACGCGTCCCGTGGGTCCCATAGGGTGGTTGCGCCAATGGCGGAGGCCTGTGCAAGCAGAAAGGGCGAGAAAACTCCCACAGACTCCTCGTCTAACTCTCCGGCTTTTGACCCTCTGCCTATCAACATTGCTTTGATTGAGCGCCTGTAAATACGCTGGTTCCCGCGACACAGGGATTTTTTAACGTGCAGTTGTAAGCTTACACAAAATGTGCAGTTCTAAATGTAGGCTACTTGTGCAGTACTGTTGTAGAAGTACTTCTGCACAGTTAAAACTAGCAAAAATGTCCATTGTCCTCCGATTGGAAGTAATTTAACATGGATGATGGGAAAGGAAAGAAGGGTTGTGCAGTTCTAGAAATCCCTTAAAAATAGCCCTGCCGCAACATGGTTTTGGTGGGCGCTGTAGAAGTTCCGAGCTTACGATTACAGATAAGATAGTGCTCAGCCTAATAAGCATCCATGGCATCATGCATTTATAAATAAGCTTATACACAACTTTATTAGTTATTTTTTATTCATGAGATCATTTTCAATTTTTCATTCCAATTCAATCGCAATGAATCATCGTTGTTTATTGACCAGAAAATTGACAAAGACACAATTTTTAAAAACATGATAAACGGTCGACTATAACTGAATATATTATATGAAAGATTATGATTAGGCTAGCCAGCGCTTAAAGTGTAAAAAAGAAATGCCTGGACGCTCATGATTAACTTAAAGTTAATGAGCGTCCAGGCATTTCTTAGCCTATTTCGAAAGCACATAGCCTACTGCCATGGAAAGTTAATGGCAGTAGGCTATGTGCTTTCGAAATAGGCTAAGTGGCAGGACGGCGCGCGTTAAGATTTAAAAATAAGTGCATGGACACCGTCCATTACCGTCCAGGCTCCAGCCACACTTTAAGCCCCGAGGCTAGCCTAATTAGGACCATGCAGGCCTATTCAAACTGCTTATTAACCACCCTGAAATACTATTTCGCTGACTTTTATAAGTTATCATGTTAATAGACAAATTAAACTTAAATCAAATTGGTGTTTTCCTTGGTAAAAAGTTATGCATTTCTAATTTCTTAAAACAGCTGTAACATCAAATTTGTAAATAGCCTATCGAATATAGCCTACAGAGCACACTTATGGGTGAGTTCAAATTTTACAGGCCTCGAATAAATTCACGGTATTATTTACTGCAAAAGTCAGATACACCAATTTGTTCACGCCAATGACTAGGCCTAAATAGTTTAATAGCCTATATGTTGGATTTCATGCTATAGCCTATTCAGAGCATAGCCTAGTTGTTTCAAAGGTTTTTTCGTTTTTTATTTATTTTTTCAAAAACGTTTTTCGTATTTTTTTTTATTTTATCGTATCGTTTTATTCCGTTTCTTTTAAAACTTATGTAACTTTATTTATTTATTTACTGTCTGTGAGTATTTCCTTAATTTTATTTTTGTCTGATATTTCTCACGTTTTCACCGTAGCCTACTCTCAAGGATTCAGCTATGGCTAATGTCATTATTTAACTGTTTAACGTCAACAATTAAGAAATAAATTTGGGCCTACAAGTAGTCGGCTCCTACAAGAAATGAAATTTTTAAGAATTATTTTGATATAGGCTAAACTTCTTAGTCCTAGCCTCCTAGGCCTATATAAGTTAGCCTACAATTTAAGTAAGTTTAGGCTACGATACATAATTTAGTACACATCTGTAGTCTTTAGGTCTACTTCTGATTATATTTTAATTGCGTCATGTCGATCAGCATAAACTTATGCGGACTTAGCTTGCAATTTAAATTTGAAAAGATTTCAATAACTTTCATTTTTATCAGTTTCTTATTAAACCAAGGTTATGAGGCATATAATAACTGTTGTAGACTAATGAGTCATGACACTGTCTTATAATTAATTTTGACCTAGGCCTACTATTACAGTTGTGTTATTTGCCGATTAAGAAAAAAATCGAATAAACAAGGTTTTAAAGTTTGAAATGCAGTTTATGATGTGACTATAGGCCTTTTTAAAAAATAGTTTTTCCGATTTTTTTTCCGTTTCCATCGCTTTTTAAATTTATGGTTCAGAGATATAAAATCAAATTTAAAACTCACGAAATACGTGAGGCGGCTTTGATGGTGAAACTGATAAATTAAGATTAAAACTTAAGTTTATAACTGAAATGTAGGCTACAATGCTCTTTTGGACCAGAGGGGTTAATGGATCGTAGCCCAAATGAAAAGAGAGACGTGGGCATTAGGCCTATTATAGCGCAAGGCTATTCTCGAGTTTCACAGCTTCAGAAGTAAAGAATAAGCCCAATATTGTTTACACAGTCATAAGACTTCTTAACCAACGTCTATGGTATAATTCGCCCTTATAGCTAAATATTGCGCTGCATCGTAGGCCATAATCCGACTGTAGGCCTAATTGTAACATTTCTTAAACTAAGCTTATATAAGTTCTTATACATGTAAATTTTTCAGCTGTCACAGATCATCTCAGCAAAATCATGACGCTGTCTCAGTAACTGTGATAGCGTTTCTTAACCTTCAATTTTTTCAATGAAATTTTTCCAATTTTTTACAATGATGCTTTTTAACTATAATTTTTATAGGCCTCTATATAGTCTATAGCACTAAGCACTGTAACAAAGTGTCTTCCTTATGACTCGTACAATGCTGGTATAATAAAGCTTCTTAACCTAATACAATATTTCTATAGAACTTCTTAACCTAACACAAAACATTATTTTTTTAAACTATGTAGCTGTAAAGTTGTTTTTGTATTTTTGACGACTTTTAAATCCGTCTTAATAGATGCTATAATATAGATCTTCTTAACATGTAATTTTTTTAAAGTACAAGTCTATTAAATATAGCTTTTCAAGTATGCATAACGTTGAAACACAATGTCGCTAGACCTTGCCTATATTTTCACGCACTCCTAATATAGCCACAATGTCATGTAGCCTACTTTGCATAGTTACAGTTGCATATCAGTAATCGTTATTTTTGTCAAATTCCTTAGGCGGGCCTTATAATTAAACACAGTTCTCTAATTATAACACTGACATTGTGAAACTTCATAACTAAGTATAACGCTCTAAAGTTGTTAATAGGCTTACATTTTTAACGAATTATGAAGCGATTTCAGTACTGCATAATCTAGTGCATCACTATTTCAGAATAATAATAGAACTTCTTAGACAATTATTATAAGCTTAAGTAGCACAGAAATCCTCTGATTGTAGTTGATCTTAATCGGCGTCACACAACAGTCAGTTACAACAGCAACGGTCTTAGGGGGGTGGGGGGTCGGGGGGGGGGGTCGGGGGGGGGGGGGGGGTCGGGGGGGGGGGGGGGGGGGGGGGGGGGGGGGGGGGGGGGTTATCGCTCGTCGCTACACATGAAGCTCCAAGATGGCCGTCAGTTTAGGAATTCGTTTGTGGCATGAGATCACCGAAATGATGCTTCTTGTTTAGAAATCAACATCGGCACCCGAAGATAGTTTTGCACGAGGGGCAAGCCCAACGGTCATGGACTTTTTTAGCAACAGCTTGGCAAATGCAAAGCAGGAAATTAAGAACATGGTTATGGTTAAGGGAATTTTCGTACGGTATAGAGGTTTCTAAATGTAAATTTCTCAGTTTCATTTTGTGTAGGCCTATCATTACAGATTCATTAGTGCTCTATTAATAATAGTGCAATGAAATTAACTATAGCCTAACGGCCCTAACCTCAAAAAGTTATATTTAAAAAGTAAGTTCAATTTTCCACGAAGAGCGAACGCCCTCTATAGTGGCGTCGCCACGGGGTGGCTTCGGGTGGCTTGAACCACCCCACTCTAGAAAATACGACCCACACAATTTGTTTAAAATTTCGTTGAGTTTTCATTCGGGTATATGGGATGCTAGTAAATGCATTATATTATTTTTTTAAATCTTCCATTTCGGGGGGGTGTTCAAACACCCAAAACACCCCCTAGCTACGGCCTTGCCCCATGCACGAAACTCACTACAAAAAAGTTCAGGGATCGTGAAGAATGAGATTTGCCAAACTGAACGGTAGAGGGAGATCTCTCTCAGTGACCTCGTGAATGTTCGTGGCACTGTTGAAGATGGCTCTTCGTATTCTGATCCTACACATCTCCTGCAACGTTCGCAGCTGCGCTGCCCACGCGACCATCACTCGCATCCACTGGTTGTGTCGGCGGAGACTCTTCGGGAAGCTGTTACCACTGATCCACTCGTTGACGATAGAAATGTTACATCCGGCGTTATAGAGAAACTGAGAGACCTCGAAGTTCCCAACCGTGGCCGCCACCTCGAACGGCGCCATACACCGTCCGTTCAACACATCCGAGTCCGACCCTCTGACCTCCAGATCCGCGTTCGACTCGACCAGGACTCGGACGATGGACAAGGCGTCCCGGTGGTAGTTTCCTGCCGCTCGGAAGAGAGGGGTGCAGCCGGAGAGCGGTCGGAGGTTTACCGTCGATCGATCGGAGGTGAGGAGCAGCTCAACGATCGCGCATGCGTTCGTCTCGCTTCGACTGACCGCTAGGTGGAGCGCCGTCTCGCCCCAGCGGTTCCGCAACGAAGCGTCTGCTCCCTGGTTGATCAGCAGCTCGACCATGTCGCAGCTGCCGACCTCGACTGACACCATCAGCGCCGTGTACCCGTCATCGTCCTGAAGGTTCGCGTTGTCATCCCTGCGTAGCGCTTCCACGACGCACACCCGGCAGTAGTCGATGACCGCCTGCAGGAGTCTCGACCGTCCCCGCCGGCCGCTGGGTCGTTGCTGGCCGCCTGCGCTGCTGGTGGAGACGGGTGCGGCGGCCTTGCGTCTCTTTCTAGGTGATTGTTCCGAGGTTTGGATGGTGCACTGCGCGGAGTGTAGCGTGGAAAAGGATCGTGTTTGTCGTCGTTGATTAACTGCCATCATGTCCGATTTTCATATTATTATTCTATTCTTCTTAGTGAGCTACAAAAATTAATGATGTTTGAATGACTCGGCGGTTTAGAAACTTTAGACGATGTTCGCTTACACACTCGCTAGATGTCTCTGCTCATGCAGTGACCGACTTATCGACAGACTTGTGTTCTAAGTAACCGACTTACTGATTGGCTAACGACTGACTGACTGACTAATTAACCGACTAACTTGCCGACTAACCGCTAGTGTGACTGACTGACTGACTGATTGGAATGACTGACTGGCCGACTGACTGACTGGTCTGATTAGGTCTACTGTGTTAAAGGCCAATCAGCTTTAGTGGCGCAACTGGGGCTTATCGCTTTGTGGAGTAGCCGCGTAAAGTCTAAGTCTCGAGAACTATGAGTGCTGAAGCAACAGAGTAGCCTGGTTAGTCTGTAGTTAGGCTGAGAGGCTTCAGCATATTTTAGGGTTTCAGCATCGTTAAGGGGGGGGGCAACTCCGTCACTGGTTGTTCTCTGCCAGTGCCAGTCCCAAGCCTGGATAAAAGAGGAGGGCGACGCTGATCAACTTTGATATGGCAGTGTCGTTAAACATGACATGGTTAGGGGGCTTAAGCCGCCCACGCCCAACGCCAGTTACGTCCACGATTATCTCTAAACATATGGCTACCGTGCCACATATAGAAAATTGTAGGCTAAATAAATATGAATAAATTCCAAGCAATATCCGGCATTAGTTAATTTCTTTAGCGTAATGATGAAACAATTCGCAACATATTTCAGCACATTGTAGACCTGCTCAAGAGTTCTTCATAGTTTTAAGCATACCTGATGAATTCAGTCGTAGAATTAGCTGTACTTGAGGAAAAAACTGTCTATAATGAATCGCATAAAATATCGAAAATGTTTAAGAAATATTAAAATTAACAACGGATCCTATTTTATGCCTACATTAGTCCTGCTTGTCTGGTTAGCCTTTTCTCGAAACGGCTGCTTTTGAGTTTAGACTACATCCTGAAAGACATTAACATCGTAGGCCTATAATTTATCACAGGCCCACGCAAAACAAAGCCCTTAGCCTGAGCGCCTGCATGCACGTTCGGACGTCCTGTTCAGAGTAAATATTGCTGACCTTAGTTACTATTCCGCACTTAACCTTGCTGACTCACAGATTACATGGAATTATAAATAGCCTGAAGCGATTGCAGGATTCGCACCAATGCGGTTTATCTAGGCTGCACGCCGAACGGTTCAATTGACCAATGGGATTTATCTGGGTCAAGTAGTCTTCTCGAGATTGGCCAACGTCAAAACAGCTATTATCGCTCGCGTAGAGTAAACACCGACTAATAAATTATAAAAAATTATAATAAATTATCAGTGCCCCGCTACGATGGTTGCGCAATAATAATTAATGTACTTTTATAGGCAAGAGTAGGCTATTGCAAATATAAATGTTACGGACTGCGTAATTGTTTGGTGTTCACAACGTGATGTTTATAAGTCATTTTTGAAATCCGCTTTCTCCTCCTGCTCACTCTACAATAATCGCCTAATTGGGCTATCCTGTTTGGCAGTCTCTCTCCACTTTCTCCTCTCAAAACCTGCGGGGCCATGCGCAATGGGAGCACTTCTGATGATTCGCCCTTTTTAGAGACGCTTTATAAAGACCTAAATACCATACAATACAATAGTAAAATACTTACAAAGTAGGCTGACTCTCAACGTCTGGCTAGAGAACGATTTTTGCTGCAAAAACGAAACTGATGTCTTGTAGGCTTGGGCCTATCTCGATCTGTGCGTCACACGTAGGTTTATGTCTGTGCTGAAAAATTGTTTACTTTCAATATGCTTCTCTTGCAGGAGCGTAGTCTTGCAAAGAAAATATTAATTACGTTCACAGTCTAAGTTTAGTGTTTTTTCAGACCTCAGGCTGCTTTTATATCATCCTACCGGAGTCAGTAGCTAGGCCTATTGCTATTTTATGAATCGAACGTAGCCTAAAACGTGAAACGGAGTTCGTGGGAATTTTCGGAGTGTCGAAACGTTCAATAGGCTAGACATAGGTCGCATTAGGCTACCACGAGTCATCTCGATTTCTCGATCATTTCTAGGAAATCTGTACAATAAAAAATTATGTGCTCAGCTAACGTGTATAGGCTACTGTATAGGTAAATTTTCCCCAGGGTAATAGGAGCGGCGAAGCCTTTCATGACTACCTAGATCATAAAAGCTCGTAATTGGTGGTTGTCAAGACTCTATACACTTGAAAGTGATAGGCATAACTTCCGTATGCTGGTAGATCGGATAGGCTTATAGGGTAAATAGACCGTGCAGTGTGTATTACGTGTATGGTTAAGCAGTGTGTTGTTAAATAGGCTTGGCGTCACGACAGACACTTTCGACGCTACAGTAGGCAGGCATATAGGCTTATGCCTACTTCCTGCTTTTCGAAAGCGTATCGATATGCACAATTGCACATCCGAGTTGAGTCCGCGTAGGCCTATATAGGACCCACAGTAAGCAACTATTATGGGGTCTATAAAGAGCAATATAATTAGAATATAGGCCTATGTTTTACGTCCATTTTGGGCTTATGTTGGGCTTTCCATGACTCTGTGACACCTCCCAAACTGTTCTCTGTTTCACAAAATGATTAATATGCATACTGCTTTTCTCGTTTGATCTCGCACGGAGCGCCTCTGAGTAGATATCTTCAAAGGGCGCTATATAAATACTGATTGATTGATTGATTGATTGACTGATCGATCGATCGATCTGTAAGATAATGAAATGCTGCAGACTGGGATCTTTCCAGGACTCGTTTCCTCAGCATAATAGGCTACACAGCAATTGTTTCCGTGTCTTTTCCGGCTTCTTTGTTGACCTTCGATTGGACTCAACATGGAAATTGACCTAGACAACGATTCTACCCCCCACCCCCACCCCATCGCAAAATAACGAACGTCGACTGAGTTTTGAGTGTTGAAACTATATGCCCCTTCCTTGGAAAAATTATTTGCGAGCGCCGTGATCCGGGGCGACTGGTTTGTGCTAAATTTAAGTTTAGGTTTCTGCGTTCAAAAAGAAAACTTCATCTAACTAGGGCCTACACGCGGGTCTTTATTTATCTTTAGACAATCGGTTTTGAAAATAATTTAAATAATTTAAATCTAAATCGTTTCGTATCAACTCTCCAATGACGTCGTCGACCAATTGTTTCGTCAGAGACACGTCATCATGGCGATGTCGTCATCAGCAACGTGACGTCATTAGAGTCCTCCGCCACTCTTGCCGTAGTCGTGTGCAGATGATTGTACCCCCATCTGTTCGCTCAGCTCGGCCGCTCTGGCCAGGCGGCTCGTCGAAACGTGACCGGTTTTGAGGGCACTCATTAACTGTAGAGCAGCGATAAAGAAACAGGTTATTAGTAACAATCCCTTTGTTCAATATTATTGTTGAATGCATGCTAATTGTGGAGAATTGTTATTATTCGAATAAGGAAATGATGATGTGTTGTTTATGATCTAAGGTGACAAACAATGAATCTTTTTTATAGAGTAGGCCTAGTGGTTTTAGACTTTTAGTGGTTAATTTGCGAAGCGTTTGAGTACGGTATCGTAGATCTATAAATATCGCTTTTAAAGGTCTATTATAGAGCGCTTCTTTGCAGCATAGACTATTCAGCGGCACTTTCAGCAAAGAAGCCCTGGGAAAAGAAACGTCTCTTGAGGGAGTGAATCAATTGGGAGAAGAGTCAAGACATGAGATTAGCCGATGTTTATTCATAGCATAGTTGAAACGAATAAAGATAGTTTTGTGTCTATTTGCAACAAAAAAGAAGCAGAGAAAAAAGGTTCCTGTCAAAATCTATTGAAACTACTTTTCAAAATTCTATCTTGTAGCCTGAATGAGCCACTGCAGGATTAGGCTATTCAGGTTTTGTCCCGGACATAATAGCCTAACTATGTTTTCTTAACCAACAGAGTTCATGGTCATAAGCTGCCTATAGACCTATGAAGTCTCCGATGGTTGAAGTAATAAGCTTCAACAGTTTGGCCCAAAAGACAAAGCTTTAGTGACCAATATTTGCCTTGGCGCTTTTAAACCGAAACGCGACGGACTCAGCTATTGTTTCGGCTAATATAGTGATATAATCATATTATGCTGCAAATTAGCTTCCTTTTTTGGCTTGTTGCCGAAGGTTTTTTGTTTTGTTTTGTTTGTGTTATTGTGTGATCTCATGCCACATTGATTTCTTCACGGGTATTTTCTAAATTTTTTCTACTATTTTCTGTTTACATATCTAGCCTCACCATCTTGCTTTACATTTTTGGTTCTGGGGTTATCCAGGTTAGCGGGACCTGTCCCTTTCTGGATGGCCCTTTCTGAGTATTCACCGTTCATACAATCAAGGTGTCCTATGAACATTGATTTTTCTATTCTTGTGTACTATTTTACTTTGCTGTCTACCTTGGTTATTTTTGTTTGTTTGTCTGTTGTTCTTTCTCAGAATAAACTGATTTGATTTGATTTGATTAGAAACTCATATAACTATTATAGTAGCCTTAGTAGCCTAACTTCTGTGCCCAAGCAAAACGCAAAACATAGTTTGCGTAGGTAATATCTATGACTCGAGCATTGCTGGTCTAAAAGTAAAACTCTCAACTTTTGCATAATAATGTTAATCTGAGATTATATCACGGGCAATTTGACCAATATGACAAAAACACGTTGTGCGGATTAGGCCTAAACATATAGAATGTGTGAGATGAACGAGATGTACATGTAGGCCTATATTATTTTTGATTGACTATTGTAACAAAACATATCTGCCCCTATTTCTGTGTCAGATTCCCTCTTTTGCTCATGTTTAAAATAGGTTAACGAGGGGGTCCGGAGGTAACTATGTAAGTTATACGATGGTATTGACCCTATCTATATATAGAGGCGCTATATAAATAATAATAATATCTATAAATATATCCTACCTGTAGAAATTCGTCAAGGTCCACTTCAGCGTTTTTATTCAAGTCGACTTCACTTAGAATCTCGTGTAACTGATCTTCCGAAACCTTTTCACCGGCTCTCTGTGTGTAAAGTAATGCCAATAAAGCAATCAATTAATCAATTATTCAATCAATCAAACAATCAATCACCAACGTGAACAAAATCAATCAGTCAGTCAATAAATTAAACAGGCAATCAAACAAACAATCAGTCAGGCAATCAACACAACAATTAAACAAACGATCAAACAAGCAATCAATCATTTAGTCAATCAGTCAGTCAATCAGTCAATCATTTAGTCAAACAAATAAATAAAACAATGAATCAGCCAATTGATCAGTCAATCAATCAATCAATCAATCACTCAATCACTCAATCAATCAATTAATAATTAAACTTGCATATCTATATATTGACCAAGTTCTTTGTCTTTCCTTGCACACGAGGCACACGAAATTCGCCCGTGTCGAAGCTGGTCAATTCCGTTGACTTCGATATATTTACTATTTAGATCTTTGCATAATTCTCTAGATTACCATAAAAATGATGACCTGTCATAGTATTTTACTAAAACTTGCAGTTACCTTGAAGTAACTCCTCAGATCACTGACGGTAATGAATCCTTTGCTATCCGAATCGAGCGCTCGAAATCTTTTGCTGTACAACTCGATTTCATCCTCAGTGACCGCCTCCAGTGGACCGGTCGTCAAGGCAACCGACGTCTTTAGACCCATGCCCATCTCCGTATTGAGAAAATGCATCGCCTTCTCCGTTTCGTCCTAATGCATTTTAAAACGCACAATACAATAAAGATGTAATATAATACTATTGTGTTAGATGTAACGAAATAGTAGTAGAGTGAGTGCCAGTTCTGGAGATTTTCCCGCCAAACTGTACCACGTGACCTAATTAAGCCCCACCCACTATTTTAGCGGAAGAATATCTAGAACCGGCACTCTCATTTCTACTCACAATGCATTGTATCTTATACAATACAATACAATACAATATAACTGTTTCTGAGTTAAAAGATACTAACACTCATACTAATACTATAATACCTTGGGTATTGTTCTTCATTGCAATGTTACAGTTCGAAGTTACATTAAACGCACAGTTTTCTAATATTCTTCAATTGCAGTAGTTTCATGTACGTATTTTGAATAACTGGACTCGCCTTTTTCTGTTCGGCGGACCATCCGAGTTCCTTCGCCATGATCTCAACGATCCTCGGCAGAGCTTCAGCCGCTGCGTGCACATTCAGGAACGCCAGGCGAGTTCGTCTGGCCATGATGTCGGTCGCAGTGCATGCGTATTCGCGAATACCATAGAGGACCTGAAGACAAATTTTAGGTTCATATAATATAGTCCTACCTTACTGAACAATGAAGACGAACAAAACAAATCCTTATTGACGCCTTGACCGTTAGGGACGTCTTAACACGTCCTAAATGGGATTAGTTGAGGCGGTTTACGAATGTGTGTTGAATATATAATATAGCCTAGACAGCATGAGAAAGACAGAAACATACCTGGGAGCCAGACTATGATATACGTGGAGTAGGGGTATGCAAAGCAGTCTGAATTATGAGGCCTCGGTAAGACTGGGGTTGAGACCAAAACCCCCGTAACCCACAAAGATTCAGAGTCTACCTTAGAGCAACAAACGTGAATGAACTAATAATAATGTAAACATTTATTCTAAGATGTTATTTATGAGAACTGACTTCTGCTTCGATATATGGATAATCTTCGTGAAGTCGTATTCCAATCATCGGCCATCTCTTTCCGGTCAGTTTCGCCAATTTCGCCACCTTGAACGACCTTCCGCCGTACGTGTTGGCCAAGTGTTGCGCAACCTGAAATTGGGAAAGAACCAAGTTGAGAATTTTCGGGTGAGAGATTGAACTCACTCAGTCTATCTTAGAGCCCCATCCAAAATGAATGAATGAATGAATGAACAAGTAAAACGAATGCATGAACAAATGAAAGGATGAATGAACCAATGAATGCACGTGCAAATGATCGAATGAACAAATGAACGAATGAATTAATGAACGAACGAATGAATGAACAAAATAATGAACAAATGAATTAATGAACGAATGAACAAATGAACGAATTAATTAACGCAAGAATGAACGAACAAATGAACGAATGAACGAATGAATGAATGAATGAACGCATGAACGAATGAACGAATGAGCAAATGAACGAATGAACGAATGAACAAATTAATGAACAAATGAATGAACAAATGAACAAATGAATGAACTTGCCTCGACGTCTATACCGAAGTCTTGGATGAGTCGGATAAATAGAGTGGGAGTCCATCCATGCGCTCCTTCCAACAGCAAACCTTTCGTCACGCATGGAGTCTTCGGTTTTAGTTGACACACTTCGACGCACTTGTCAACCGTCTCCTCAGCCATCAACCGAAACGTTGTCCACTTACCACCTGCCACCCACCCCACACTAATTAATTATCATTTTCAGTATAATTATAATTTATGACTACTGTTATTAGCATTAAAGTTATTATTATTATCAGTATTCAGAGGCACTAGTCTTACACCGGGAACTAGATCAATGAATAGCTGTGATGGCTAGGCGCTAAATAGATGCACTGAATAAATAAATAAATCGATCAATATATAAATAAACTAATAAATCATTAATTCAATCAATAAATGAATAAATAAATAAATGAATGAATCAATATCTCAATCAATCAATCAATAAATAAATCAATCAATCAATGAATCAATCAATAAATCAATCAGTCGTCGTATCGATTGAGCACACTGACCTGCGATGGTGATGAGGTTCGATTGACTGACTTCGATGATGTGATTACGAGCAATCGATTGCGTATCTTTCGAATTCGGATTGACCACCAGAGGTCGAATTCCACTCCACGCCGACAAGACGTCTCCCCTACGAACTGTTATTAAACATGTTGCATGTTACATACTGAGAAACACCCGGAGCAAAACTTTGAATTAGCAAATTACAATGTTTTACAAGTTACAATATTGATAAACGTCTTTCTTGCGCAGCCACGCTTAATTTGAGTTGATGTCGCTGTTGGAAAGTTCTTTAAGACCTAGTATGTAGAAAATTATAATAGTAGGCTAAAGAGCATAGCCTTTAATAGATAAGAATCCAAAATTGCAATGCAGAATCTTTTTATCAGAAGTCCATCCAAGCCATGACTCACCGATGATGTCACTTAGCCTATATTATGCTATGAATATTTAATCAGGCTCGAATGACCTTTGATCTTGACCTAGGTTGTAACAGAACTGGTACTTCTACTTCTACTTACCGTTGACGTCAGGGTTGAGGTAGTTTCGTATTTCCTTCAGTATGAACGACACTTCGGCCTCCGTTGGCGCTGGACTGTCCGTTACGCCGCAGTGATTGTCGGTCGTTCCTGTAGTGTATAATAAATATTATAAGGAAATACGTTTCTTTAACGCCATTTAGTTAGCTTCAACCAAAGTTTGACATTGCGACTAAAAATAGTAGAGGGGTTTTGGATGGTTAAGAAGTTGGCTAACTGTGGATTAGAATTCAACCGCGGATTTGATTATGGGCTTTTGAGTTACGACAACACCGTAGAAGACATTTGATTAGATTAGATTTGATTAGATGGATAACTCTAAAGTATTATCATTGCTGTTTTTGTTATTACTATTATTACAAGCATAGTTGTAAAAAAGGTGTTTTTTTCGTTTTTTATTCGCTCCCAAAAAACGTCGTTTTTTCTTTTTTTTATTTTTCCCATCGTTTTTTATCGTTTTTTATTATTTCTTTATCCTTATTTATTCATTTACTTTCTGTTATTATTTTCCTTAATTTCAATTTTTTTCTGTTATTCTTTATGTTTTTCACCAACTCTCAAAGATTCAGCTAACTAAAGTCATTATTTCATCGTTTAACATCATCATTTAAGAGATAGCCTGCGTGTAGTAGGTTCCTAATCAAGGTTTTCAAGGTTAAAATGCGGTTTTAGATGTAGTAAAGTCAAATGATTTTCCGTTTCCGTTTTTTATGGGTTTTTTGTCGTTTTTTATTTTTTTGAAAAAAACGACGTTTTTTACCGTTTTTTTTATTCTGTTTCCATCGTTTTTTACATCTATGATTGCAAGACTACTATCCTTATTATTGTCATCATCGTTGTTGTTGTTGTCGCTGGTGTTGTCGTTGTTGTTGTGTTTTTATTATTTTATATATATAGGCTATAGATCATAATATTCTATTGTATTTCATATGTAATTATAAAGTGCAGAGGCGGGGTAAATACGTCGTATTAGTTACCAGCCATGGTTGAATGCTGCCATGGAAGAAAGAAGATAACTCGTCCATCCGATGTATTAGGATCTAAGAGACCCATGTTCGACGGACTGAAACAGATGATAAAGAAGCACTAAGGTTTTGCCATGCCTCAAACCCGGTAGGCCTATTCATGATAGGCCTATGTATTATTATTATCAGTGTAAGAATTGTGGAAAAATAACTGAGGGGTTGGACCATTATCCACCTGGAATCGGGGTGTGAAAAACAAACTTTAACATGGGGCTCTAAGAAAGACTGGGGGGGTTGAAACCCCCCAACCCCCCCGGCAATTCTCACCCTGATTATTATTCAACATTTATGATAGCGTCGCTTTTGAAACGTTTTTGGAAAGATTCTCATGTAAATGCTGACAAACACGCGACAAGTTGCTTTGCACAAACACACACACACATGTAGACACACATGCACACGCACACATACAAACATACATACACATATACGTATACAAACGCGCACGCATGCACACATACAAACACACATACAAACACAATAATATAAACAGTCATGTAAAACGCACACATACAAACACACACACAAATACACACATACAAACACACACACACATACAAATACGAGTGTGTGTGTTTGTATGTGTGCGTTTTACATGGCTGTTTATACGTATACACACATATGCAAGCACACATACATACAAACACGCATACATACACATAGGCTACAAGCACATTTACAAACATACATACATACACACACATAAACACATAAGCACGAACATGCAAACCCACACACATACATAATTATGCACATTCACATACACATCCACATGCACAAACACTGTGTAGGCTACCTGTAGTAATTTGGTAACACTATGTGTACACCGGAGCTCGGTTGGCAGATCTTCTTCACGTCGGGGCTGTCGAGTTGGCGGAGGGTGTCGGTGAATGGACCAGTCGCATTCACAATGCACTTGGCACGAATCTCGAACAATTCACCTATCGACGACACACATGAAAAACGAAATCACCGAGATGATAAATAGCCTATAATTGATACCAGGGATACCATCATACCACCACACATCAAAAGGAAATCACCGAGATGATGATTTATACCTGTCTATTCCTGACCACCACCAACACTGGGATAACAGGAAATTATTGTCATCATGAGTAGGTCTAATTGTTGTTTATGACATTGTGTTTATGATGACACCGTGCATGTATGCTCTCTAACAGGTCACCAGGAATATCTTCCTACTCCTCCTTCTCGTCATCATTATCATCGTCATCACAATCGCCGTTGTCATCATGACGATCATCATCACCATAATCATCATAAGCCTCACTAGCAACAACAACATCATCATCATCATCATCATCATTGTGATTATCATTACAATCATCACTTTCATTGACGTCATCAATCACAAGCATTATCATCATCAGTAGCCTACATGTATATAATATTTTTATAGTTATATTTCACATCCTTGATAATTATCCTACGCTCGTCATTTACGCACGCGCGCACACACGCACATAGGCCTAAGCCCTAATTAAGTAGGCGGCCTATATGTAGCCTAAATAGGGCCTATAATAAAGCATGAATGCGTCATTGCATGCAAAGTTGCATGCTGCATACACGCCTACTTCATAAAATGTAGCCTATGTAGGAAGCATACACACATCCATGACAAGGTTGCAACCAGGATTTGATTTCGGCGTGTGTTTACCAACTTTTTTGGCCAAATTTTCTGACGACCTTTTTGTAGTCGTCGAATTTTTCCGATGACATTTTTAAGTCATGTTTTCGTAGGTTTTTCACCGCGGGGTATGACGATCTAATTTTATGCTTTTTCTTCTAAAATCGTGATCTTCTACGGGCTCTTGGAGGGTAATTACGGCCCACATAGCATGAAATAGAGTTCTTGCGTCATGTGCTAGCAAGTAAATGCATTAAGCTTATATTATTTTTACAGTTTTCATTTCGAGGGTGTTCAAACACCAAAAACACTAGAGCTCCCTAACCACGGCCTTGATACATCACGCCTGTCTAATTCTATAAACATTAAACATGTACACACATACAGAATTACCTAAATATACAATTGTACATATTATGTGCTTCAGTGCTTGTATGATTGTTGTTATTATTATTATTATTTATTTCAATAAACTTATAGACCTAGAATTCATGGATGACCCAAGTGAACCTGCCTGTTATTCTGTCCTTGGCTTTTGCTCCCGTCAGAATCTCTTTTCCTTTGCTGTCCAGACCTTTCGTCAGTTCAACGATCTCCGTGTGGTTGACAACGTTCGCTCCGAGACGAGCAGAGGTCAAGGCGAGGGCCAGACACATCCTCGCATCATCCTGCTGACCTACATCAGAAAATAAAGAATTATCGTCATTGCCGTCGTCGTCATCATCGTTATCGTCATCATCATCGTCTTCGTCGTCGTCATAGTCATCGTCATAGCCGTCGTCATCGTCAGAGTCAGAGTCATATGCAATCATCGTCATCGTCGTCGTTGTCACCGTCATCCTCCTCATCATCATCATTGTCGTAGACATCGTCATAGTCGTCGTCGTCATCATCATCATCATCAGTTCGTGAGAGTGTGAGAGAAACAAACAGTGTGATAGTGTGCGCTCTTGTGAACTGTGAAAGGAGCTCAATAGACACATATGAAATTCAGTTGTACTGTATTGTATTGTATTGCCCAGTATTGTATAGAGACAGACAATCGCATCTGCACGTATTGCATTGCATTGTGTTACATCGTATTGCATTGCATTGAACTGCATTGTATTGCATTGTATTGCATTGCATTGTATTGTTTTAAAATTTAAACTGTACTGTATTGCATTGCATTGTATTGTATTGCATTGTATTGCATTGCATTGTGTTACATCGTATTGTATTGCATTGTATTGCATTGCATTGTATTGTTTTGAAATTCAGTTGTACTGTATTGTATTGTATTGCCCAGTATTGTATAGAGACAGACAATCGCATCTGCACGTATTGCATTGTACTGTATTGCATTGCATTGCATTGTGTTGCATTGTATCGTATTGCATTAAGCAGTGTTGTTGAAAGTATCGAGCAAATGTACTTAAGTAAAAGTAAAAGTAAAGTGGATTTTAATTACTTAAGTAAAAGTAAAAGTAAAAGTACTCATCACAAATTTTACTTAAGTAAAAGTAGAAAGTAGAAAGTAGCCCCTTCAAATAATACTTTTAAAGTAAAAAGTAAAAGTACCGAGCCTTTCTATAACTCAATTGATTATTAACCTTCAAAAATACTAAATTCTCGAAATGGTTATCGTTGAGTCTAGTACGCACGCTTCTGATTCATTTTAGCACAATGCACAGCCGAAGAGCATTCTGCTGCAGAAATGGCAGTGCATCCAGCGTGCATCACCATCGAAAATCTATTTTTATGCATGCAAATTTGAATAAGCTGTCTTAGCTTAGCGAAACGAAATGTTAATTAGCGCTTTGAAGTAACGAACATTGTAACGAGTGTCACATAAATTGTAACGAAGTAAAAGTACTGAAATATGGGTAAAATTTTACTTCGTTGAAAGTAAAAGTATTTCATTTTTTCGATACTTCGTTACATGTGAAAGTACTCAAACTTTTACTTAAGTACAGTAACGCGTTACTTTTACTTCGTTACTGTACAACACTGGCATTAAGAGACAGACACAATATTTTACCGTCGTAATAGACAAGTGCTCCCACCAACTTATTGCTCCTGAGCATTGGGAAAAGCTCGAGCGCTTTGCTCTTCGACAGATAGTAACTCGACCGAAGCAGCTGACGACCTGCCACCAAGTCATAGCATTTGATGCCAGCGTAGTAGTAAGGCAACTGCCACAACCTAGTAACAGTCTCAAAATCTATATTGTTATCCTCAATATGTTTCAATTAATAAATATATTCATAATTTTATTGATACCATTTCATGTCAAGGCACGTTTAATTAAAAGATGTCATTATAATTAATTAAACCATGATCAAGAAAGACCCAAACGACAAAAAATATCGTCTGCGCAGAGGCGCTCTGTATAATATATTATGATGTTAAGAGCAGTGGTGTAGTGGGGGGGGGGGGCGCGGGGGGACGCCGTCCCCCCACTTTTTTCCAGGGATAATGGAATATTAATACTAATACTACCACTACTAATATTATTATAAAGAGCGTTCCCCCACTTCATTTTGAGCGTCCCCCCACTTCCTATTTTAGGACTACACCACTGGTTAAGAGTCAATTCAACAAGTAAATGCACCAACACTGGGAAAATAATAGACAATAAGCTGAAAAAGTCACCATTTCTGGACACCACACGCACTCGCGCGCACACACAATGTCATGTGCACACACACGCACACAATACACACCCACACACATACATGTAATTATACAGGTGGAACGACCCAAGGAATTTCTGTCGACAGTCGACAGATGGCATGGATGTACATGGATGTTGTGAGGATAATAGCTCGGCATGTAAATTTATTATCATGAATGAGAGATTAATGATTAATGAACACACAATCTTGATTTTTATGAAGAAGGCCTATTAATAAATTCAACAGAATGATGTCCTGACTATATGTTTGTTTGTATGTGCACTTGTTATAGCGATGTGAAGTCTTCTCTTTTTAAATTCTGAAACCATAGAGCAGCGATGTCCCTAAGCAGAAGTCCTAGGGCATGAAATGCGCTACTAAAATCAACTGAATGGTAGTGTACCCATGCTGTGAATAATCTCAAGAATAATAACCCTTCAAGCTCTCTACTCAGAGGCGCTCCCGAATGCAAAGCGGGCACTGCATAGAAGTTTCACGCCGAAGCGCTTAGCAATTGTGAGCGAAGAACTTGTCCAAGGTCCTTACTCGGCGAGGTGGATTCGTACCTCGAACCTTCCGGCTCCAAGGCAACGACGCCACGACTATAGATGTTATTATTGTCATAGGTATTAAAACACACTCGCCCTTTTGTTCGAAGTAACAGAATAGTAATAGGTCTAATAGTAGGCCTATTAAATCAATGTAGTTCAGTAATATCAGTAGGCCTACTCGATGATAGTATGCATAATTATAAAACCAGAAGCTCATTAGTATAATCATGATGCGCCTCTGAGTAACTTCCTTGAAGAGGCGCTATATAAATACTTGAATGAATGAATGAATGATTTAGCATCTGAATAGCTTACTTGTAGATGGGAAGCATGATTGGAAGCGGATATGCGAGATGTGGAGCGACTTGGATCATGTTGGCTCTTTCCGACAGCGCCTCTTTCACCATGTTATATTGTTCCCTGTCCAGTCCAAGTATTGCTTTCTGCAGGTAGCGTACTCCACCGTGAATCAGCTTGGTACTTCGACTACTCGTACCAGAAGCAAAGTCTAACCTCTCCACTAAAGCTGTTGTCAATCCTACAAGGCGAAATGACAGCATGATTATTGGTAAGGTTACACAATAGGGTTCGGGTACAGTAAGGTAAGAAAGTATAAGTCAAGCAGCGTTAGGCTAGGTAAGCTACAGAAAGATACTATAGGCCCTATAGGGCCTATGTGGAGAGGCGATGTACTCAGGTAAGTTAAAGAAAGATATGGGAATGTGACAATCGAGCTATGTCTTCTTACTCGTGAATAAAATGTTTTGAAAGAAGATGAAGAAAATAAGAGAAGATAGTTTTGCTATGTCTTGGTGCCATATAAAAGCGGAACACGAAAGAAGAAATATAAAATTATGTTGAAAAGTTACCGTCATTAGCAGTATTATGAATACCAGGAAAACACTGGAAAATATTTGACTTAAAAAAAGCAAATGCAAAATATGTGACTTATAAGCAGCAAATACAGAGGAAAATAGGAAAATTGGGTCGAATGGTTAATATAGTGAGAGCTGATGATTGCAATGACGACGATGATGATAAAGATGATCATGATGAAGGCGATGATGATGATAATTGTAATAGTAATAATAGTAATAATAATATTAATAATACTACTAATAATAATAACACCCACCAGACGTTCATTTTTGAATTAATAATAGTCCATAAGTCCCTGGGGGGAATGAAGTACCTCAGGGCAAAAAATATAATAATTCAAATAATAATAAAAATAATGAAACACCTTTGAGCCAACGAACTCATTTTTTATACAAAGCCTCTTGCAAACCTAATAATTATTATAATATAAAATCTATGGCTCTGGTTTCCAGGGCCATTGGTGGTTCTGACCTCTGCTGACGGCATCGAGGGCCACCCCGCACCCAGAGGCCCCTCCGCCGATCACCAGAACGTCGTAGGTCTTTGTCTTCATGGCTGACACATGCTGGGCTCTTGTGGGAAGCGGAGTTCCAAGGATTCTCTTCGCCAGGTCGCTGTCGTCAGCCGCCTGTGCTGCCTGGACGACCCCGTATGCTCCCTGTCACGGTTGATAACCCATCAACGAGCACAAAGCAGAACAACGTGGCAATTAGGTACAGGTATAGGCGTAGGGGACATTTTTAATCATCCGGTCGAAACCTTAAGAAAAACTCCCGTTACTTTTGCCCGAAAATTGATAATTTTTTATTTTTCGGGTCTGCCTGCTCGAAATTCAGACTTCCCCGAAATTTGGGGGCATATGTCTCTGGACCCTCGTCTCTTACGCCTATGGGTACAGGCTTTTTAACGTGCAGTTGTACACAAATTGTGCAGTTGTAAACGAATCTGCGCAGTTGTAAAAGCAATCTTATGCAGTGAAAAACAGTATGGTGACTGTCAGGCGATTGGGGGTGATTTACTTCGGAGTATACCTGAATGAAGGGAAGGGGTTGTGTAGTAACAAAATACGGTAAACGGCTACATGTATGTTTGGGGTAAGTTCATGGAGAAAAACTTTTAAAAGTCATCAGATTTTAAAGCATGGAAGATGCTACCTCGTTGGAAGATTTTGTGCGAGTGACTAAGAAAACCCAAAGGACATTGGATTAAACATTGCTGGTTGTGATGCACTTGTGCAGTTATAAAAAAATACTTTAACAAGCTCAGAACTGTGGTATGCCGCCATGTAGGCCTACTATTGTTCTAATTTTGTTTAAAAATATCACTGATGAGCAAAATGAGCAAAACGCTTTGAATCAACAATAGTCTCATTTCTATGCACGGCATATTACTTTTTATCCTCAATATAGTTTTCGCTTGGTTGGTAACTGTAAACATACTCATTATAGACACTGGGCCTTTTCCTATGTATATAACCATATCTACAATATATTTATACACATGCAGTACGGGATGAGATATTATATCTATAAGAACCCGCTGGCTAACTGAGAACTCATGGCAAACGGCCTCTGAATACTAACTTTTGACAGCCATCATGCAGTGAGCCATAAGCACACACGACCTTGAGCGGCCAACCGTCCATAAGACATAATGTAGATGTGGTTGTATAATGTATAGGATATATTATGTATTGTATATACATATACATGAATATTCTTCTAGCATGACCTATAAGTTTAGTATTCTATCTATCTAAACATGTTTCTCCAGCTGTCAATGGTGTTAGAAGCAGTGTGTGTGTGTGTGTGTGTGTGTGTGTGTGTGTGTGTGTGTGTGTTAGGCTAGGGACCACCTTCTCTTCCTATAATTAAGGAAGCTGATCGTACAATGTATGTTGGACAGTTCAACGTGGAAGGGGCAAGAAATTAGATAAGACTTACCAGCTAGCCTACTGTATATTAAAACTACTCAACATGAAATATTTTCAATATCGTTGTTGTTGTCATCATCATCGTCATCCTCATCAACATCATCATTATCATCGTCAGTGGCGGTGGTGGGTTCGGTGTCTTGGAGCCGGAGGGTTCCAGGTTTGAATTCACCTCAAGCCGCTGCCTATAAGAACCTTGAGCAAATCCTTCACTCGCAATTGCGCATGCGCTTCGGCGTGAAACTCCAATTCAGTGTCCGCGCCTCTGAGTAAAGAGCTTGTAAAGGCGCTATAGCAAAGGAAAGAAATAAGCCTAATAGAAATAAATAAAATAAATATAACATAAAGTTGGCATTACTGAATGTTTTTGACACTGGTTACATAGAGCCTGTAGTATGGTATGACAACTTCTTAGCTATCAAGAGATCATTGTTTGTTTGTATGTGCACTTGTTATAGCGCCCCTTCAAGCTCTCGCTACTCAGAGGCGCTCCCGAATGCAGAGCGGACACTGCATCGGAGTTTCACGCCGAAGCGCTGAGCAATTGTGAGTGAAGGACTTGCCCAAGGTCCTTACTCGGCGAGGTGGATTCGAACCTCGAACCTCCCGGCTCAAAGGCAACGACGTCACCCCTACACCACCGCGCCCCACGAACATTGTTGGTCACTTATCCAGGCAGAATGATGGTATATCTTACCAATGAGTCATCGGTGGTCAGTCTGTGGGCAGTCCAGGCGGCGATCAGAGTCCCTCCAGCGACAACACCGACGCTCAGACCGACCGCTCTCCTCGTCCATCGTCCAAAACGCATACTTCCGGTGCGGGTCAAACAACAACTTCCGGTCTGGGTCTACGATCTACGTCTGACGTTGTTTCCGTTCAAAATTCATGGCAGGAAAATCCGTCGTTGAAGAAAAAGATTCAAAGACGACAAAACGGAAATCTGGATAAAAACAGAAAAATATCAACCAATTCTACAAACTAGAAAAATTCCTGATTTGCTAATTAGGCTACTCTTGCTAGAAATTTTAACCGCGACATGCATTGTGTTTTGCCTCTCCTGTAGAAAGATCAGCGGGCACCGATGCTTTTGAGGTATAAGTATCCAGGTCAGTGGTTCCCAACTCGTGGCCCGCGGGCCAAAAGTGGCTCGCCAGGTCTCAAAATATGGCCCTCGGCCCCTCGTCCATCAAATAATTCACAAAAATATATATGACAAAATTGACAATTTGGACAGGATATAGCACATAATTATTTTCCATTACAAATTATTTTGTTTTTACGTCTATAAATAGGCCTAACATGAAAAATTCTAGTTTGATTCAATTATAACAATTTTATATGCTTGCTTTTAGTTAATTAGGCTACATTTTAACCTTGTGGCCCCTAATGTCCTTCAACTACGAAAAAGTGGCCCTCGTGTCCTCCATCTTATAAAAAGTGGCCATACAGTCAAAAAAGTTGGGAACCACTGGGCCAGGTGTAGTGGGTGTACAGTAGGCTATAGTGCTCCAGTAGAGACAGTACTATTGGCCCAGTATTGGGAATTTTTGGCACTTGTTATATAGCGCCTATATATAGACTAACAACTTATTTACGAGCGCTATGTCGAGTCAGCTGGGTTGTCCAGCGCTTTCAAACCGAGATATCGGGAAGAGACCTAGAGAGGGAGGAGGCATTGACAATGGAGCAGGGTTGAGGTCATGTACGGTAGGGACCTTGAGCTAGTCCTTCACTCGCAATTGCTCGGGCGCTTCGGCGTGAAACTCCAATGCAGTGTCCTCGCTGAGGTTGGGAGCGCCTCTGAGTAGAAGGCCTGAAGTGGCGCTGAAGAAATGGATAAATAAATAAATAAATCAAAAACCTTCACTTTGCAAACGGTTAGTTTAGGTTACAGTCTTACCTGTCGACATCCACAACCACCCGTGTTATGCCACACCTCTGCGTTGGCCCCGCAGGCCTGCAATGGTCCTACGCGCCTACAGAGCCAGACCCTGTGTACACGACCTAACATTTTTAGACCCCACTGAGCAGCGAAAGTACACGATGCTCACGGCGGCTGAGCACATGCAGTGGCTCTCGACAACTGCACACTGGCCACTGCAGAAACCAGCTTGACATCGCTGCTATCTATAGGCAATCTTTACCGAAGACATGTTTACGTGCTGAGATGGTCTATAGTGAAACCACGCTCTGGAGTTTGTGGATGCAGTAAGCATCTTATGCAGCATCTTTTTCGCTACTGCCGCTGTTGCTGTTGTTGCTGTTGCTGTTGCTGTTGCTGCTGCTGCTGCTGCTGCTGCTGCTGCTGCTGCTGCTGTATACAGCTGGTCTTGGTCCTCTCTGGGAACAAGTGGTATTCGCTGCCTGGACTATATGATGCTTTTATGTGGAACAAACACCTGTTTAAACTAACGATCTAGTTCAGAACAAATTCCGGTTTGTCTAGCTTCAAAGAGCTTAACCCGGAATTATTGTCTGCGCCAAATATTTTGTGTTTATAAAAAGTAGAACAATATTTGACTGATGTATGACCATTCCTTTGATTTTACTCTGCAGAAATTGTCAAATTGACCTTGATAGAACCCTGGGTAGTCCTGCATTTTAGCATCAATATTTCAATCACCTGATCAGGAAGGGGAACACAAAGAAACTTAGCTGATTTGAGTAATTAACTGCCGAAAACTAGCAATTTTTCTCTATTTTGCAAGACTTTATTTTTAATAACCTTGAAATGACCTTGAAGGACATAGATTTTAGTGTCAATATTTGTAGAAATACAACTGTTATCGGGTCGAACAGAGCAAAACGTTTGTACAAATCTGACGACTTGTTCATTTTTTGTGATAATTAGAGTAACTCGACAATGAACCCAAGTTCCAAATAATTATATCGAGACTGAACACCTACAATTTTGTATAATATGTCTGGGGTTAAAGCGACCTATGCGTAAAATATATGAAACATAACAGTTCTGCGGCTTCTGCCTCTTTTTATACATAATTTTTGCACACATCTAGGTCACTTAGTGGTAGAAAAATACAGCAGTCTCCGCGAATACCTAAGTTCGGTGTTCCATATAGTATAACCCGCTATGAGCTCCGAAAACTGGAGACCGATACCATAGATGCCAATGCCTATAGGCGCGCTAGAGTCGGGAGCGCCTCTGAGTAATTTCTTTTACTTGAGGGAGCGCTATATAAATGTCCGAATGAATTAATGAATACATGCCACACGGTGGATTGCAGTATAAAAAATCTGGCCAAAGAGACAAGGCAGCCTATATACATGTACTTATCAATGTCATATTAAACCCAGTCAGTTTCAGAGTCGGCTGAAAATACGGTGTTTAAACATGGGAAAGCAAAGTGGTGCTATCAATGGATGAGAAAATGTAAATGAGATGGAATTGTGCGGTAATTTGAACAAACATGACAGCCTGACTGAAAGGCGGCAAGAGCCCACACCATAATCATTCTGACATCGCACGACATGATACGACACAACTCTGACATGTTGACAGTAGTAAACAATAACAATAAGCACATCTGCTGGCAGCACATGCAGTTCTAAAATGTGTAGACCAGAATCAGAAGGACAAGGACTTTAGCGAAGGTAGAAATTTTTAACTTTCATGAGTAAGGGATATTATCAAAAGCAATCCATGGATTCACCCTTCTCGCTACTCCGACCTCTTGGACTTCAAGAGCAGCTTTCACACCGCCTACGCTACCAAAATCACATGCACTGGTGGATAGAGTGACGGATGGATGGCCGGATGGATGGATGGATGGATGGATGGAGTGATGGATGGATGGATGGATGAATGGAGTGAGTGATGGATGGATGGATAGATGGATGGATGGATGGATGGATAGATAGATGGATGAATGGATGGATAGATGGATAGATGGATGGATGGAGTGATGGATGGATGGATGGATGGATGAATGAAGTGAGTGATGGATGGATGGATAGATGGATGGAGCGATGGATGGATATGGAACAGATAGAAAGACAGATTGATTGATTGATTGATTGATTGATTGATTGATTGATTGATTCAGATCGACAGCTAGACAGAAATATAAGCAGGCCTATATGTAGACACACAGACAAGCAGGCGGGCAGAAGAATAATGCGATCACTTGACTTGATATTTCACTTAAAAATCATCCATCTACCTACTCACCTGATTACCTATACCTATTATCTGCCTACCTAATCTATAGGCCCTATCAATAATTATTCGTCAATAGGCCATACGCATTTTTCAATAATAATTATGCGATGGGGGGATAGAATTGCTTTTACTTCTCATAATACTCTATTTCCGGTATTAATTCATCCCTGGGCGGCTTGGGGAGGGGGGCTAGAATATTTCGCTTCCCCGGTTATCGAGGTATGGAAATGAATTCGAGCTACTTCTCATCCGCAATGTAAGATAAGGCAAAGTAAGAGTGATTGTTTAAAGAATAAAAAAATTCACATCGATATTGATGACCCATAATAATAAAGACATGTGCATTGTGCAACCACTGCATGAATAGTAGTGTATGAAGCTTGCAATACACATACCATAATATCACTGCTATATAGCTGCGTAACACCTGCATCGGATAAATCTTGAGCAATGGTTCATTTGCATGAGTTCATTGAGTCGCCAGATGTTCTGTTATCAGCTTTACACTTGAACGACTCAAACACAGAGCGTCGTATAGGAAGAGGATGAGGAGGAGGTCAGAGGTGGCAGTTGAGATTATTAACCCATCAGTTGTGAATTTCACTCAAAGCTGTTGCATTTGCCGATGTAAGGTTTCACGAAAAACCTCATCCCAGTGTTGCTTAGACGAGTTAAGCGATCGGTCTCTCGTATCAATTGAGAGGTCGGAGTAAGCAAAGCTGGGAAGAGATGGGATATAGGCCTAGGCTGCGTGTCTCGAGTAATATTCTTTAACATTGTCTAATTTTATGCAGATGCTGATTTAACGGCCATAGCAATAACGTAAGTATGTTCTTGATGATGATGTTGATGATGATGATGATGACGATGACGACGACGACGACAGCTGCGGCGGCGGCGACGACGACGACGACGACGATGACAATGACGACGACGATGACAATGACGACGATGATGATGATGATGATGATGATGAGGATGATGAGTATGACGACGACAACGACGACAACGACAACGACGACGATGACGATGATTTTGACGACGACAACGACGACGACAACGACGACGATGACGACGATGATGATGATGATGATCATATATTCCTTTTATTCAGCTCTTGCTGACGTGTGCCAACCACAGCTACAATGTAGCTACAAAGAAAGAAAAGATAAAAGAAAAATTATAAAACATTCAATCCGACCAATAGGTGCAAGTCAGATAGAGAGGTAATGACAGACAGACCGAGTTCTGTATAATAGTAGGCCTACTCGAGAAATGAAATTACTAGTTAGCTTTATTTTTATGATTTATTATTATCATTATTATTTTATTTTTTATTTTTTTTTACCCGAGGTATCTATAATCCCTCAGGTGTCAGATATTAATAAGAAATTTAAACTCTAGAGTGGCCATCCATGTCAAGATCAGGAAGAACAAAAGTGCTGTGGAAAGCAACAGCATTAAAACGCTGAATGGTGACAGACAGGCGCTGAAACAAGAAGCTTGTTTCTCTTGCGTCGCCTGAAATTTGGCTCAAGAGACGACCCAGGTTATTATTATTATTATTATTATTCTTTTTTTTTTTTTTTTTTTTTTTTTTTGCGCCCCAAGGTATTTAGGATCCCTCGGGGACTTCATTACTAACTATTGTTTAAAAACTAGTCCGGAATTGTCAGGCCTCGTCTTCAGGGTTTTATTATTATTATTATTATTATTATTATTATTATTATTATTATTAATGTCATTTATTTATTTATTTGATTCATTGAGGTCTTTATAAAACCAACATTGAGTTACTCAGAAGATCCTGCAATGCTGTGTTAGCTGTTAGGGTATAAAATTATTGTAATTTTAACATACTGATGGTGTGTGCTTGATACATCGTGTTAGGTCGAGAGCACGTTTCTCTTGAAAAGGCTCCATATAAATCTTTGTCTACATTGCAACACTTGCTAATAATATACGTAAGAAGAAGATGAAGATGATGAAGAAGAAGAAGAAGAAGAAGATGAAGATGATGAAGAAGAAGAAGAAGAAGAAGAAGAAGAAGAAGAAGAAGAAGAAAAAGAAGAAGAATGGAAGACTGTTCTGTAATGTTGCTACATACAGTTAATTAATAATTATATTCTTACCGTATGTGCATGAGATTTAAAAAAATGTTTAGATGGTGAGGAGAACACCTGCAGGCGGGTTCCTTAGTGGAATAATAGTTGGAGCCTTATTGACCTATTGTCTCTTCGTCAAGGAGACCTACAAGTCTCCAGCTTCCCACAAGAACTTGTCATCGGAAGACGTCGTGCGGATAAGTAAACCAGTCTTCCGTGTTGCTGAAGAGGTGGATGAGGTGTATGAAGGAGAGGAAGTGACGTGGCCAGTTCCGAAAAGCAGGAAATGTAAGAATCGATTAATTCGTAAGCATTCATATTATAGGCCTGGCCTGGTCTAAGTACATAAAGACATATACATGTCAGCACACACGCAATCATGCATACATGCATAATGCCTTTTCATGCAATCCTCTATCATCTTGGACAGTTTACTTGACTTCGCAGGGGTTTGGGAGCGCCTCTAAGTAGTCCTCTTGTAGATACGCTATGCAAATTGTCATATTTGACTGACTGAATGAACGAGCGAAAGAACGAATGAACGAATGAATGAATGCATATGCGTACGTTGGCCTACATGACCATCGTATAAAGACCCATGTCTCTGACATCAATCCACGAGATCCTCTGTACTGGCTTCCTATTTTTGTCTGATGCCTCGAGGGAACATTGGACCCAGCGGCGAAGATTTTGTTGCTGCGGCAGACAAGTTGATCAAGTTCTTCCGCCATCTATTATTTTGGTCTTTCTGTGTCCTTTCTACATAATATGACTGGTTTGAACTTGATGCATTTTCCTATGCTCTCTTGAAACCTTTGTCTCGTATAGGGCCGATCACTATCGTAGGCCTATCTGAATTGAATTTCCATCTGGTTAACATATTACAGTGTGAGTATTTGCATCTGACAACAATAATTATTGCACTTGCACAACAGTTCAATCGATTTATTTCCGATTGTATTCATTAAAAGTCGTTATAGAAGCGTCATACGACTATTTTAATTTTTATCTTTTAGACTCGTCATTACGCTGCTCGAAATAGCTTTCTATAGTACCCAAAGGAAATAGACAGTTACGTACATTGTACGTAGGTAGGGCCTACTGTAACAATTAGGCTACGTTTCACAGACTACAAAGCAATCAGATAGCCTAAACTGAAGGAGAAAACAAGGGCGACCAAGGAAAAGGTGGTTGGACGAGGTTCAAGAAACAACAGGAATGAATCTGTAACAACTAAGAGAAGCGACATCAGAAAGAAAGCAATGGAGAAGGCTGGCCATGACGATCGCTAGAGTTCAACGAACTGACAGCACAAGGTGACAAGGTGAAACTGATTCACAATGCAGAGGCCCTATAGAAATTGCAGCCAAACGTCAAAGTCATGCAGTCTTCTTATAGGCTTGACGTGTATGATTTCAAACTGTTTGCTGATTTTAATAATATAATTATGATGTCTGCTCTGTTCAGACCCAGCGGACATGGTAGCGTCAAGACTGAAGCACAAAGTTCGCATTCTATGCTGCGTAATGACTTCTCCGGGTAACGTGGAAAGCATTGCAGTCCACATCAACGCGACGTGGGGACGCCGCTGCAACACTCTCCTCTTCATGAGCGCAAATGTGAAGGGGCAACCGGTCCCCAAAAACCTTTCGCTGCCCCTCGTCGAGCTGGACATACCCGTGGGTAACGAGTTTATATGGGAGAAAACCAAGGCCGTCTTTATGCACCTCTACGAACGTCACCTGCGGTCCGCAGACTGGTTTTTCATCGCTGACGACGCGACTTTTGCTGTCGTCGAAAACTTGCGGTATCTTCTGAAGGACCAAAATCCAGACGCGTCACTCTACTTTGGAAGGCGGTTCAAGGGTTTTGCGAACCAGGGTTACATGAGCGGAGGAGCAGGATACGTGCTGAGCCGCACGGCCATCTGGAGATTCGCGACCGTCCTAACCGATAGACCCTTGTTGTGTTGGGAGTGGCATGGCAGTGCCGAGGATGTTATGATCGGGTCGTGCTTAGAGAAGTGCGGGGTTGAGGCGATGGACACGCGTGATGAGCTCGGTCGGCAGAGGTTCCTTCCGCTCGCTCCGTGGGATCATCTCATTAATGAACGACAGCAGAAAAACTTCTGGCTTTTTAATTACGATTACTATTCCACTGAATTGGTAAGTAGGCCTGGTATTGCTCCAACGTATAATCCTACAATTCTGCCACCCATAGAGATCATGTAAAAGAACTGTATTGCGCTGTAATTTGATACTTATGGAGGTCTTTGGCTGTTCCGAGATGCAGGGCTTTTTTAACATGCAGTTGTACACAAAATGTGCAGTTCTAAATGGATTTTTGCAATTGTAGAAGCACTTCTGTGCAGTTGAAACTAGTTGAAAAAGGCCATTTTCCTCCGATTCGAAGTAATTTACCATGGAGGATGGAAAGAGACAGAAGGGATTGTGCAGTTCTAAAATTCCTTAAAAACAGCCCTGCCGAGATGGCCCCTTTAACCCGCTCTGCGACAATGCAGAGCCTTCTCTGTGGCTGGTCCATGAACAGGCTTCCCTTGCCGATGCGACATCTCTAAAACTGTTCTCAGTTTCACCAATTACATGCAGACAGCTTTCTTTGCTGGCCGGGAATATTGAATCATAAATTATATAAAGACATTGGCTGTATACCTTGTTTATCTTTTCAGTGCCACAGAGTTAATTGGCACTTATACATAGCCTTTTAGTAACGCAGTAGACATTTAGATTTAATTTTACGACTACGATTTTCTTCCTCTTCTTCTTCTTCCTCTTCTTCCTCTTCTTCTTCTTTTTTCTTCTTCTTCTTCTTTTTCCTCTTCTTCCTCTTCTTTTTCTTCTTCCTCTTCTTCCTCTTCTTCCTCTTCTCCCTCTTCTTCTTCTACTTCTTCTTCTTCTACTTCTACTTCTACTTCTTCTTCTTCTTCTTCTTCTTCTTCTTCTTCTTGTTCTTCTTCTTATTTTTCTTCGACTTCTTCTTCTTTGATTTCTTCTTGTTCGTCTTCTTCTTCTTAGTTTTTGCCCTTGTCCTTGTCTTCTTAGTTTTTGCCATTTTCATTGTTCTTTCTGTCTGAGCAAGTTGACTACATGAAGATAGCTGTATACTAATATGATTTTCTTGTTGTGTCTTGATGTAGGGGCCGCAGTGTTGCAGCGACTACACAATTTCGTTTCACTACATCCCTCCTCATATGATGTACATGCTGGACTTCTTTGTCTATCGTATAAAGCCGTACGGCATCACGAAGGACTGCGATTTACTTGACGAGGTTTAGCTACATCATTGTGCGTCGTGCATTTGCTTGACTTGAAATAAAACTGGAAAATGTGAACTGAATATAAAACAATAAACGTCTGTTTGTATTTGTTTTGTTTGTTGTTTGTTTGTATGTGCATTTGCTATAGCGCCTCTTCAATCTCTCTACTCAGAGGCGCTCCCGACTGCAGAGCGGACACTGACATCCCCCCAAAAGTCAGAGCTGCTTTTTTGCATCTATTATTCAATTCCATGAACGGTTTTTGCTATCATATCACGAAAGTGTTATCCATTATCACACTGGAGTTTTATCCACCAGTAGAATAAAGAAATAAAGATCACACGAGAAAGATCATTAGATTTAAATATCAGAATTTACTACCGGAATTTGTATAGACCTACTTGCTGGAATTGGAATTTATAACATAAAGACTGAAAAGGTCATCAGAAAAATTACCGAATAAGGAGCGTCGCCGATGTCCGAACTGCCATTTGTCCCCCCCAAACTCTTCTATCCTCCCAACTAGATTAAACATTGGGGGTCGGCATGTAACGCGCATAGGCGTAGGACGGTAGGGAACATTTCAGCAATGGGGGGAGGGGAAATGTGACTTTTGCCCGAAAAAATCTGACTACCCTTTTTTCGTCATCCGGCCGAAATCTTAATAAGAAAATTGAAAATTCACGTTACTTTTACGAAAATGTGTAAACAAATTTCCATTTTTTCGGGTCTGCTTGACGGAAAATCAGATTTTCCCAAAATTTGGGGAATTTGCTCCTCCTGGAGCCCCGTCTCCTACGCCTATGGTAACGCGGATATAGGTAGGCCTACGGGTTCAATCTTCGCCCTTAGGCCTATTGTGTAAGCCTAGTAACCTTGAGCAAGTCCCTCACTCGCAATTGCTTTGCAATATTATTACAGTTGCGCCGTCGAGTAGCCTAGTGTGTGCACTTAAGCACGTATATATATACAATGTGCTCTGTGGCGTTAAGAAGGGCGACATCAACATTGCAGTTGTATAACGTAGCTATGATCTTCGAGTAGGCTTAATATCTGCTGGCTATACCATAATAGGCTTGTTGCGGTTTAACGACACGGCCATTGCAAAGATGACGAGTGACTCCCTCCTCCTTTATCGAGGCTTTGGACTGGCACTGTCAGAGTAGCCTACAAAAGGTGGCGAGTTCGCATCTGGCTACCAAAGTCGCTGCTGGCTGAAGGACTATAGGCCTACTAAATGGGCTACTAAATGGGCTACCATGGCAACTAGGTTTAACTGAAATGTCTGAAAGCTGTTGCATATCATAAGCTGTTGTCCCTTGTTCAATACAAGCCTCATTTCAGCAGGAAATATATCGATTTGCAAAGGCTCTGGGCGACCTTTCATTTCAATGTGTTTGAATGGTGGGAGATAGTCCTTATAGGATTCGAATGGTTGCGAGTAAGTTTACGTCTGGCAAATTTCGTGCCTAGAATAATTATAGAGTGGACTTGGCTTAAGAATATCTTACCTATTCATAGTTCAATAATTTTGTTTATTAGTTCACCTGTGTAAGTAAGCTTACTTTCAGCAGTTTATGCTTTAATAAATAATTTTACTCAAACGGTTCGCTGATTGGTTTTTGAAGCTGATTGGTTTTTGAAGCGGTCGGACGTGATGATGAACGCCTGTTTAACGCAATGCGCAGTGATAAACTGCATGTAGGTTACTCGCCCCTCCTGTGGTCATGAGCTCCGTCCTCGGGCTCATGGCCTCTCCCTTCCGGAAAAAAGTAATTGCAACATTAGGCCTATCTCTAGAGTAAGGTTACTATTCAAAAACATTTTTTAACATTATAGGCTAGCAAACCTTAGGACAAACATAGACCAATTAATATTAATTCATGGAAAATATTTATTTATGTTGCTTATATAAAATGAACTTATACATAAAACCTTTGTAAAATTAGTTATATGTAACATGGTGCGTTCTGCTAACCTGAAAGGTTGATTAAACGAAAAATTGATGGATTGGTTGTCAATAACAATAAAATTACATATTGCAATATCCATTGAATATTATAGTCATGATATGTTTATGTTTTCACCGCTATTATAGGTATCAGAATCTGATGGCTGTCATCGGAACCTTTAGAGCATTTGGAGGATTCCTTAGTGAAGTAGTAGTCGGAGTTGTACTAACCTACTCCTGCTTCTTCACTCTGCGTTCTACCAAGTCGCCATTGAAGTGGACGACGAGTCTTCAAGATCACAAAATATCATCAAAGAATTCGTTTTCTCATATTATGCAGGTTCCACGTGAGCATGACATGACCTCAAGTTCAGAAGAAGTCACGTGGCCAGTTCCGGAAACTATCAATCGAAAGAGTAGGACATGTCTATACCATAAGTTTCATTTGGTAATAAACTGAAGCAGCCAGCAATTAAGTATATTGATGCTGACATAATTATTGGTTGTTATGATAAGATAAGATAAGAATATTCTTTAATATACCAATTGCTATCCGCATTTTGGTGTACAGACATGTTATAATAAACAAGCGTACATAATTTCTATATCCAATCAATGTCAAAATGTTTTCAAATAGCACAAAATCTGGGTGTTTGATTGTCTATTATAGATTGGAATATGCCCGCTATAATTATTGTTGAAAACCTGTACGAACCTCATGGGGAGGGCCTTCGAAACTGATGGGGGTCATGTCCACTTTCCCCGCCAGAATAGATGGTCAAAAACAAGGAAATTTCTAAATGGGGGCATGGTCGGATTTCTCCCCTGGATCCACCCGTGGGCCTATGTAAGGCAGGTCATAGAATGCTACGTACAAATATATTTTGTGAGGTGAGCAGACTCTGTATGCCTGGTATGCCCACGTACTAGCCATATCTATATATAGGCCTACTGTATACAGTGTACATGAATATGGTTGCTGCCTTTTTAGACGAAGATGACACCGTAGCATCGAGACTAAAGAATAAAGTTCGAGTACTTTGTTGGGTGATGACGAGCCCTAAAAACATTGCGCTTAAGGCGATTCATGTGAACGCCACCTGGGGTCGCCACTGCAACATTCTTCTCTTCATGAGCTCAAAAACAACGGAGCCGGTCGACAAAAACCTTCTGCTACCCATCATCGAGTTGAACGTTCCTGAGGGTCGCGATAATCTCTACGAGAAAACAAAGGCGGCATTTAAGTATGTCCACAAACATCACTTTCGCGACGCCGACTGGTTTCTGAAGGCCGACGATGATACCTTCGTAGTCGTGGAAAACTTACGGTACCTTCTGAAGGACAAACTCCCAAGTGTTTCAGCTTACCTGGGAAGGCGCTTCAAGGGTTACGCGGAGCAGGGTTACATGAGCGGGGGAGCAGGGTACGTTCTGAGCCGCTCTGCCCTGAGGAAGTTCGTAGGGGTACTGCATAAAGATCCCCACTTTTGCGATGACGATCTTTATGGCGTGGAGGACGTTCTGGTAGGAATGTGCCTGGAGAAATGCGGCGTGAAAGCGATGGATACGCGCGATGCCCTTGGTCGACAGAGATTCCATCCTCTGTTGCCCTATGAACAGCTGATGGTCAACTACCTGCCTAAAAGTTTCTGGCTTTTTGATATGGATTACTATCCCGTCGTAATTGTGAGTTTTGCACCGCCAATTATACTTCAGTTGTTTAGCCTACCGATGCAGAGTTTGTATGTACACTTGTTATAGCACCCCTTCGAACTCCACTACTCAGAGGCGCTCCTGACTATAGAGCAGACACTGCATCGGAGTTTCAAACCGAGGCGCTGAGCAATTGCGTGGCCGAAGTAGCTCAATTTCCTCCAAGTTGCTGTTTGCTGCAGTGTCTCCTCCATTTACTCTTTGGATACACCATGACAATTTTATTGGCAGAAGATAAGGGGTGGTTTGCCATTGCCTTCCCCCCGTTTGCCATCCGTGCCCGTTCGTTCACCCTTCCATACGGAAAGGTTACTAACAGGTCGCAACACGAGAAGGTGGACTTTGATTCGCCAGCCCAGGTCGGTTCCGAGTCTACGCTCCAATTGGAGTCGTCTGTCGGGTCTCCTCCCCGCTTTATTCAATTTAATGAGTGACTGACAAACCTTTGCGACGGTTAAAAATCCTTTATTTCATATAGGCCTATAAAATTGTATAACGGCAAGTTGAAAATTTTCATACGCAAAGCGGCAAAGGGCCATAGAAAAAAAGAATAAAAAGTAATGGCCGCCAGCAAAATAGGCCTAAATAAAAAAAATAAGTAATTCGTTAATGAGTGTTAAATTCATGGTGTGATTACGTGAAGTCATTAAAAAATTATTATATAATTAACTGGTAAAAGTATGAGAATTTACTTTCCATGACGGACATTAAATGTCCGTCATGGAAAGTAAAATGGCGGCCCTCGGACTGCACTTATTACTTAAACCTGAAATTTTTAGGTTTAAGTAATAAGTACAGTCCGAGGGGCGCCATTTTTGACCCAACGGGGGCACGCGGGCGACCAGACCCCCGGGCCTGTACTAAATCCGCCACTGCCCCAAGCCCCACGGTCAATTCTTACCCTGAGTTGTTGCCTGCATTTTTAGGCTACACAGGAAGTGGATCGCGGGTGCAGTTCATTATCTCTTCATTGTTTTTTCGTAGACTATCATTCTGTTCTTTCTTCTGCAGGGGCCGGATTGTTGCAGCGACTACGCGATCACGTTTCATTACGTTCCTCCTAACTTGATGCACTTGATGGAGTTTCTTGTCTACCATATGAAGACGTTTGGCATCGGAAGAAACTGCGATCTACTCGAAGACGAATGAGTCGGGAAGACTGGAGAGGATCTCGAATCGTGGATTCAGCATAAAATCATCTGAAATTTGAGGCTGTTTGAAGTTGAATGAATGATTGATTTATTGACTGATCGATTGACTGATTGATTGACTGATTGACTGACTGATTGATTGACTGATTGATTGACTGATTGATTGACTGATTGACTGATTGATTGATTGATTGATTTACTGACTGATTGATTGATCAATTGGATTTTAGGATATAGGTTGGAACATGCAATCCTCAACTTAATAATGTGAAAGATTGGCCTCGCATTAGAGAATTGGATAACATCCTAATGATTATATTCTAATGACAATTATTGGAATAATATCCTATAATTACACGTTGACCTTTAACGAAACAGAAAGCCAGAAAAATATTTGGGAAGATTGAGATTGATAAAAGGAAGGTGGCGGAAGTGACGACAAGGACAATGGTGAGTGATTTTTATGTGGGTCGGGAAGTTGACAAGCCGGATGAGAGATTGACTGATGAGAGGAAGTTCAGAAAACTGCAAATAAATATGTTACAAACCAAAATGTAGTGGTCAAAAATATAAGTGTCACTTTTCCAGGGGTGGGGCAAGTGCCCCCTCTTTCCTCTATGTGCGGGCGCCCATGTGGTCTACCAGAATAACGAGATATTATAGGCAATGGCAGAGGCGAGCTGTGACGAAATACTATATACCCAAGTTCAGCTGTCCAAAATTAATGCCTATATAATGCAGCAGTGGCGGCGCTACGGTGCTACCATTTTGACCTCCCTTATGACCTGTAAAAAATTAATTGTTGCCTAGGTCTTCAAATCTTCTTTGCCTTAAATTTCTTTGATCTGCTGAATATCGTCCGGCCATGACTCTGGCGCGACCTGCTAAATTTGCAAAGCTGGCGCCGACACTGTAGCCTAAATCAGTAGCCTACGTACAGCAGCTGTTGTTATAACTATTTCTATTAGCCTACTATTATTTCTGTGCGGTTTTTGCCCTCTCACTCCGAGACAGGATGGCATATTTGAAATCGATTCCATACAACACGTAGCGAATTTAATTAAACCCGGTGCGTCCATATATTACGCGATGTTGTGTGACCAGTCTCCATTGCTGTTGTTATGGCCTGTGCTCACGAAATGCGCGCATTGTCATGTCTCTGCGATTTATTTCCGATAAAAATGTCATTATCTACACCACCTGGCAGCGCCTTTAATTATAGCAACGTAGCACAATCGATATGATCTGTCCGCGCCCTGCGACGCGCGTGCCTTACTTAGACGGACGACGTTGAAGTATACAGCAGTTGGTCTCTACGAAGAGTTAGGCTCTTGTATGTGAGAAGTTTCTTGGATTCATACTTGCATTTTCGAGGTCTGCTTGCTGTCGGTGACTTGGTTGGAGATCTCTGGTGTTTAGCATTGCATATACACTATACAGTGCCTTAGAGATCTACAATAACAGTGATTATAATCATAAGGTAGGTAGCCTATAATTATGTTTGTTTGTGTTTACACTTGTTATAGCGCCCCTTCAAGATCTTTACTGAGAGGAACTTCCAACTCCAGCGCGGACCAGGGCTGCTTTTAAGGAATTTTTAGTACTGCACAATCCCTTGTTTGCTTTCCCATCCTCGATCCATGGTAAATTACTTCCAATCGAAGGACAATGACCTTTTTGCTAGTTTTAACTGTACAGAAGTGCTTCTACAACTGCACAAATCCATTTAGAACTGCACATTTTGTGTAGCCTAAAAAGCCATGGCGCGAACACTGCATCATATCACAGTTTCACCCCGAAGTGCTAAACAATTGAGAGCAAAAGACTTGGCCAATGTCCCTACGCTGCAACTTGAGGTGGAATCGAACCTGCAACCTTTCGGAAGACAGCGGACATACCCACTACACCACCGCGCTCCAAGTATAATTTTATACAGAACTGTAGTCGAGGGTATATAGGCTAGGCCTGTACATGGGTATACAGACTGAGTGTACTCATCTCACAAATAGGGCCTAATATTTGTGTTTAGCATACGGGAAAATGACCTGCATGCGGACTGGCCTAGGCACGCTATGGCAACAGCAGGCCTATACTAGCTGTTGCGCGTATTCATGCACTATATTCACCTCTATTTTTTTCACTATACAGCCCTGCAAGGTATATACTGTGATAGGATAGAGACAGACTCAAAACTCCGCCAATGGTTGCACTCTGCTAGTGCCAGTCCCAAGCTTTGATAATTATGGAGGAGGCCGGCACTCATAGGCGTACGGGAGATTTCAGCAGTGGGGGAGGGGGCAAAGATTGAACTTATGCCCGAAAAATACATTCGTGAAAAAGTTGACGACCTTTTTTTAGTCGTTCGGGTCTGTGTTTGCCCGAAAAACCTGACTTGCCCGAAAGTTGACGACCTTTTTTTATAGTCATTGGGGTTTTTTCCCCGATAAAAACACCAGACTTTCCCGAATTTGGGGGGGGGGCATTTGCCCCCCCCCTGCACCCCCGCCTCGTACGTACGCCTATGCCGGCACTAATCATCTTTGAAATGGCAATGTCGTTAAAGTTAAACAGCAGCAAGGCAGACTCAATGTTGTTTGGCCTTTCACGCAGACGTGCAGCTAGCTTGTTAGATTTCTTTCTAAACTCTTCACCATGCAGCCAACCCACCCTAGGCCTAACCTAGCTCGAACCCCGGTCACTATTTCTTTCTAAAGTCTTCACCATGCAGTCAACCCACCCTAGGCCTAAACTAGCTCGAACCCCGGTCACTATACTGACTATAGTACTCACCTTAAGTTCTACAATCAAGTCAAATCCAACACACCGCACGATTTGCCCCTGGAGTTCTCACCTGCATGCATGGGCGCCCGCAGCATAGGTCAAGGGGGGTCGCGTGACCCCCCCTGAAAATCCTGACAAAATATTGATAATCACCCTTTCTGGAAAAAATGACCACAAGTCATTGTGGTCTTTTACTTTATAACTTTTGTTGTGCATCTTCTGGTTATCTCTACACTACTGGGCAGCAATGGAATCAGTTACTCAGTCACAGGGCCTATGTGTATGTGTATGTAAGTGGACTAGTGGATGGAACAGACGAGCAGAGAGCCAGCCCTTCAGCCACACCGTTATCAAGGTTATTGGATACACCGACTGGCAGAGGTTCTCGTCAAGGCCCACTTGTAAGATAGATTGATGGCACCCTGTTAACCTTTATGTGAAGTATGTCAACAGTCATGTTTGTATGTGCACTTGTTATAGCGCCCCTTGAAGCTCTCTCTACTCAGAGGCGCTCCCGAATGCAGAGCGGACACTGCATCGGAGTTTCACGCCGAAGCGCTGAGCAATTGTGAGTAAAGGACTTGCCCAAGGTCCTTACGCGGCGAGGTGGAATCGAACCCCGAACCTTCCGGCTTCAAGGCAACGACGCCACCACTACACCACCGCGCCCCACATGCACTAGAAAGTCATGCTTTCTACCGAAGTCTTATATAGTCCCTCACCCATCATACACAGCATTACACACCCTGTGCCTTATTATTCCCTGTCAAGGTAGCCAGCTATATATTATAGAGGACGATGAATGATCTCATCTAACGAGTCTCCCGCACACATTCTTGCACTGATGGATGACACCAGCGTTTGCAGTTGTGATTTTTCACTTCCACCTGCCTCCCACGCCGTTTCAACTCTAAACATCATCCACCATTGCTGTCTGTCTATATAACTCCTATTTACATTAGGTCGATCAAAGACTCAAAGCTGGTCCTGACCTTAGAGAAGGGTCAGCTGCAGGCTGATATATTGTGCCAATCGTGGAGATTGGAGACTTGGCACTCTGAGCCCGAGATTCCGAATACTAGCCCATATAAACAGCATGTTCAAATCTGGTCGTTGACAGATTTTCTCCAAATCGGAGAATGCATGGGAGGTGCAATATATCATCCCACAAGGCCGGCAGAGTTGTAGGACATGGACAATTGGACATAGAGAGAACAGACAGAATAACTACTTATTAAGACGACTGTGATATAAAATATATATATACATATAGGCCCTGTATACATACTCGTGTATACGTGTCTATTGAATATATGATTTTCTGTGTGGACTTGTGAAAGGAAAGAGATACTATAGATCAGTTAATCTTGAGATCCGATTCCACGTGTGAGTGGAGGATTAGAAATAATTATGAAATAGCCTAAAATTGAGAAATAAATGGTATGCTGCAGTGTCTAGCGTGTAGCCTATTTGAAATTCTAAAGGCTATAAAATTTATCTTATCTGTTGTTTTGGAAGTCATCAGCTGGAAGGTGTGACGGTAAGTACAACCAATTGAATGAACAGTGCAAGTGTACACTACTTTAACCGTTGAGACTGCATTTTGTGGGGGGGGGGGCAGGGGTGTGGGCTATGATCGGTGGCCTGGAACCGGAAGGTTGCGGGGCTCGAATCCACCTCAGGCCGCTCCAGGGATTCTGAGAAAGTCCTTCAATCGCAGTTGATTATATGCGCTTTGGCGTGGAATTCCGATTCAGTGCATGCGCTGTAGTCGGGAGCGCCTCCGAGTAGCATTTTGAAGGTCGCTATAACAAGTATTTATACGTACATACACGCACGCATGCATGCACGCATGCATGCATGCACACACACATACATACATTATACATACATACATACATACATACATACATACATACATACATACATACATACATACATACATGCATGCATGCATGCATGCATACATACATACATACATACATACATACATACATACATACATACATACATACATACATACATACATACATACATACATACATACATACATACATACATACATACATACATACATACATACATACATACATACATACATACATACATACATACATAAACACATTGGCTACATACAAACGTACATGTAGGCCTATAAACACATAATATATGAGATTGACACTCAAGAACATAATGTTCTGAAATAGGGTAGATCAATTGTCAATAAGGGATTTAGCCGTTAAATACATGTAAGTATAGGCTTATTGGATATCATATTATAGGCCGACCAGGACTAAAATTAGGATACTTATGAATTAGGCAAACTTAGGTCTCATGGTCTTGACTGACCCCCCCTGCAAAAAATCCTGCGGGCGCCCATGCCTGCATGTATGGTCAGTTCCTCCGTCAACAGTAGGTTACCAATCATGAACCAGAGGTGGGGGGGGCGATCTCGATCGGCAACTCTTCCTCCTCAATGCCAGCGTGTTATTCAATGCGCTAGCCTACCGCTATTTTAACCCTTTAATGCTGGAGGGTATAGAATTTTCCATACCATTTACTACCATCTCGGCATTAAAGGGTTAAAAATAATCATCGCAGCGCCCTGACTAGAACACTAATGGAAGTCCTAGCTATAGCCTATATATGCCTAGGCCTATAGCCTATAGGCCTAGGCTATATATGTGATACACAAAGGGAAACTGAGAAATTTGCATTTAGATAGGCCTACCTCAATTAAAATGCCGCGTAGGCCTGATTACCCTAGGCCTACTTCCTTTGTTGAATTTTTCAAGCTATAAAAGCTAGGCCTATTGTCAAAAATATTATCAGTGACTGAACATTGTGTTTTGCTTCTCCGGCAAAAATATTTGTGGCGCCCACGATCGTTAGCCTATAATAGGCTAGGCGTTATAGGATAAACTCCAAACTCTAAGACGCAGATCCAAAGCTAATTAAGCTTTTGACAGCTTTAGGCCTAGGTCTAAGTAGGCCTAAGCCTAACTTAATTTCTTGGCAACTCATAAGCAGGTCAGAACTCAGACGTTGGAAGAAATCCATAATTATAGTTTAACGACAGTTTATGACAACAGAGGCCGTTGCCGTCGTCAAAACATTGTGTGGCATATTGCAGCACTTTTTTGTCAGACGTAAAAAATAGGCAGGTCAATTTAAATGCCGTGACATAGGCCTAGGCCTATAATTATACGATGGCGCTGCTCCAGGCTGCCACTTTTGAAAGTGCAGTTTTTCAATTTCCCAAAATGATAATGATTATATTTTCATAGAGTCAACACGCTTTAATGACGTCATTTGATCGCCTAGTTCTCGGCAGAGAACTATAAGTTTTGCTGAGACTAATGATGTTTAGTTGTTTTGTTTACAGTTGTTGTCTTCGTATTAATCAAAAGAGATTAAATTAAACTGATACTGTGATAACTTTTGTTAAAATGATTGCGGGTATTTATATTCATCTATAGCAATGCGAATTGGTAATGGTAAGAGGACTGGGGTGGTTTTCGTGGTGGGTGTGAGTTTGGGCTTCCTTGTGGCGTGTGTGCTCTTCGATGTCTCACCTAATAAGCGAACCACCGATTCGGGTTCAAAACCGAGGCAGAAACTGGGATCTCACAGCCTTGTTCCAGATGCCCCGCACTCACACGGAGAAATGGATCAGGAGGAAGGACCAGAGAATGCTCAGACGTGGAACGATTTCGAAGATGAGAGCCACAAAAGTAAGTTTACTGACATTTTGGATCATGATCGTGCAAGAGTTGAGCAATAATGTATTATAAATCTCCGACAGTTTTCAGCGTCACACAAAGTTGACCAGCGCTATATTAGATAAAGTCCTCAATAGCGAAGTTGATGCGTGCGTGAACCTGTTGCCGGTTTGTTGTGTTGACTTGGGGGCTAAAAAAACTATAGGTTAGAGTATATAGTGCACAGAATACGTGCATTGTGTTCGATTTTGTTATGACATGGCAGAATGAAAATTTTAATCTCTTGTGAGCACCTGTTAGTAAGCTGGTTCCTGCAAGGTTGGGCCTTCTTTGAATGTTGCAGAAATCTGGAGACAAAGATTGCATTTACATAATCATAATATATGCAAATATTTGCATTTAACCCTTTAATGCCGGAGAGTATAGGATTTCCCATACCATTTACTACCATATCAGCATAAAGGGGTTAAGTCAAGCACGGATAGCTGAAGAAGCTTATGTTACAGGTTGCACGAACGCATGCAGAACATGGGGCATACTCAGTTTGTTATTTTTACCACCATCAGACCTCAAAGCAATTTTTATGCATGCCTTTTCGCAGGCGAGGTGCACACGATAGCCGCGGAGCTGAAGAAGACCGTTCGCATTCTGTGCTGGGTGATGACGAGTCCTTCTAACATTCAGACGAAAGCCGTGCACGTCAACGCGACGTGGGGCCAACGCTGTAACGTTCTTCTCTTCATGAGCTCCAAGGCGGACCCGTCGCTTCCCGCGATCGGACTCGACGTTGAGGAGGGCCGCGACAACCTGTGGGCGAAGACGAAGGCCGCGTTTCGCTACATCTACCGGCATCATTTCGACGACGCGGACTGGTTCTTCAAGGCGGACGACGATACGTACGCCGTCATGGAAAACATGAGATATCTTTTGAACGGTTACAATCCGAACGATCCTATTTACTTCGGGAGGAGGTTTAAGCCGTATGTGACGCAGGGTTACATGAGCGGGGGAGCGGGGTACGTGCTGAGTCGAGAGGCGCTCAGGAGGTTCGTGACGCAGGCGCTCGTTTCGCCGAGGAAGTGCTCAACGCAAGATGAGGGAGCGGAGGATGTGGAGATCGGGCAATGTCTCCAGAATTGTGGCGTGAAGACGATGGATTCCCGGGATGACTCGCATCGTGAACGGTTTCACCCGTTTCCACCCGACTTGCATTTGATACCGGGCGCTGTTTCGAAGGACAACTGGTATTGGGAGTACAGCTACTACCCTGCACGAGAGGTAAGCATAATCTTTGATGCTGTTTGGTGAAATTAGCTATGATCAGAGCACTCACTTTGGCGTAATTGCAGTATCGGGGACCTTGATTGTAGGTTAGGGCCAGGCTATGCGTTGTGAGAGTCGGTTAGGGTTAGTGTTGTCAATGGATACTGTCCAAAGATACTGCATACATTCACGCTTCCCGATACTGCAATTACACCCTCACTTTGAGTTGCTTTCTCTGTGCTTGGTGACCATGAGCATGTCCTTCATTCAAAGAACTCTGATTTGCACCATCAATTTATGCTGAGTCTTTAGACAGTGGCTTGTGTTTTGAAAATCTATGTATCTATCTATTTATCTAAGTAATTTATATAGCACATCTTGAAGATAACTATTCAGAAATTTTCCTGACCGAGGCACAGCCAAAGAGGCTTGTTTTGTATCATCGGCAACTTAAGCCCTTGCACCTGTGAAAAGTTTATACGACTTGCTGACGACTGTACATTGATAAATATGTCTGATTCCTCCTCTTCTCCTCACCTGCATTGACGTTTCAGCTCTAGATAGACGCCATCCTTCTTAAATGTCTGCTTGCCTGCCTACTTATCTGTCTGTCTGTCTGGATCTTGACCCTCTGCATATTGATTCTGGTTTGATTAAGCACCTGTGAATAACCTGGTGTCCGCAACTTTGCCTTTTGAGTGGTGTATAAATTTTGAGATGATGGCTATGTTCGTGAGTTACTCTGACGTGGCACTATAAATTTATTAAATTTAATAAATTTAATAAATTTATTATTAGGATGGGACTCTGATACTTCACTCAAAAGATTTTAGTTCACTCAGAACATTTTGCCATTGGTTGATTGATTTTTGCTTTTCGATTGAAATTTCGTGGTGATAGATTTTTCAGTAGATAAAAATTTGGAGAAAGAAATGGCAGAGGTAACCACAAGACAAGCTGAGGCCATTTGGTTTCGAGACTGAGGCATCAAAGACTAGTCTCGAGACCAAAACACTGTCTTAGGACCGTACAACTCTGCTACAAATGCATACACTATGTCAAATGGAATTTTTTAATTGCAATGACAATCTGTGGGGTACAGTGTTGTTGGTATGTTCGGTCCCCTGGAGCCGGAATGTTGTGGGTTCGAATCCACCTGTAGCCACCGCGTAGGGACACTAAGCAAATCCTTCACTCGCAATTGCTCATGCGCTGTAGTCGGAGCGCTTCTGAATAGAAATCCTGAAGGGGCTCTATAACAAGTGCTCATTGCTCATGCATGCACAATTACACATGCAATAATTATGGCTGTGGATTTAGTTTTGATGTGTTGATCTTTCTATGAAACAATTTTCCAGGGACCAGACTGTTGCAGCGACTACGCAATAACGTTTCATTACATCCCACCTCAGCTGATGTACGTTTTCGAGTATCTCATCTACCACATGAGACCGTACGGCATAATGTCAAACCTCGTCCAACAACACCCAACGAACAGATTATCAAATACGTCTGCACTCTTTACTAACTACGATCAGCTCAGCGAGAAACGTAAACTGATATTTCCAGATGAAACAGTGGACAGTACCAATCTGATACTTAAAGATGAAACAGTGAACAGTCCCAATCAGATACTTAAAGATGAAAAAGTGAACAGTCCCAATCAGATACTTAAAGACGAAGCAGTATACAGTCCCAATCAGATACTTAAAGACGAAGCAGTATACAGTCCCAATCAGATACCTAAAGACGAAACAGTGAACAGTCTCACTCCACAACATCTTAATACCGATAAGGAAAAAGTCCTGGAAACGTCCAGCAACGCTACAAAGCCTATTGTTAAACGCGCCGACAAGATGCGGAATATGGCGAGAAAAAGAAGACATTCATTTGTGAGGTTGAATCGCGGGCGCACGACAAAAGCTGGTCCCAGCGTAGGAAGATCTACGACGAAATTTCCAGATGAATCCTGAGAAATGATTTGCGTTGTTAATTATTTTCTACTGGATTTAGGATTTTACTTTATAGTGGTCGAAACTATTTTGTACCAATCTAGTGACATTATATCGACGACAAGCAATATGGATACACGCTTCTGAATGACTCTTGGTGAGAGAAGAGCTTTATAAAAATTCACAGGTATTGTGGATGCACTTTTTCGTTGGCTCTGAAAAAGCCACTTATTATAATCATTGTTTTAATTTTACTATTATTATTATTATTATTATGTGTATATTTTATTATTATTATTATCATCATCGTGTGTTATCTAATGAACAACTGATGTCTTAATTGTTTAGAGTCACTAGGTTATCAATTTGTAATGTGCAATTGTGGTGTCTATTGCTGTATAGATAGAGCGCTCAGCCTGTATTGAACAGATTTTGGGGGTCTCCATATAATTATTACGTACACAATACATGGAGGGAGTCACGGGATTTATGCGATTTGCATACAGGGGAAGAGGTCTCAGCAAAATGTTTGTTTGAAATTTATGACTCTAATCATGACATCTACATTATCCTATTTATAACTGTAATATCCGATAGTCATCTGATGGTATTTGACTACATTGATATTATATTCTGTTCGGATCTGAAGAGTAAACCATAACAGTTAACAAATTTTAGCTAGTTAACAAATTAAAATAAATAAATAAATAGTAGCCTACAGTGAAGTACATCTTTCATAGATGACCAGTTAAATAGCCTTTGTAATTGAGGGTAGAGAGCTTATTTGTACATATGCAATAGGGGGAGTCAACAAAATATAATTGCGCGTACGGGGGTGGGTGGGTCGAAAATATGATTTTTATGTGTACGTTATATATGGATGGCCCTTGAGACTTCAATCAGGCAATCAATTTTTTGTGGGGACATTCAGCGAGTCCCTCTGCTCAAGTTTCTTCGGTGCCGTCAACGTTCTGTTGTCTGATCATGTGTTCAATTCTGAGCTTTGTATTGAGGGGGGGGAAGGCAATATAAAATACAATGGGTATTGTTTGGTATTAGCTCCTATTGTACTCGTCAACTTCTTCTGTCTTGTTATCTTGAGTACATTTCCGCGGATCACTGCTTTAGAAACAAATCAAGCTTCTGATGATTTTTTCTGCGATATTCATGCTTTGAATAAAAATCAATCAATCAATATATTCTTTATTGATCACCATGTACATACACAAAACATAGTCAAGCATCTAGTTCAGATGGTCAGATGTAATGGTGCGTCAAAAAGTAGACCCAATGAAACGTAAGGTTTCGCTCAGAGGGTCACCTTAATTGCAGCAAGGTTCGATCAATCAATCAATCAATCAATTGCATACACAGCATTATACGTCTCTTGACAGTCACATGTTAAGGTATAGCACATTGCAATCCATTATCCGAGTTTAGGAAAATATATATTGAATGTGACGTATACATATATAGACAACTGAAAAAACAACAACAGTGCATGTGCAAAACAAACCATTTAGCTTGACTAGACAATTGCCTTTAAAAGAGAAATAATTTCAGTTTGTATTTAAATTTATGCATTGTTGATGGATGCAATGGTAAGTTCAATAGGTATGGAATTCCACGACAACAACGACACCTGTTTAAATTTTTTCTCATCTCTCATAGGTGACAGGGAATGTCCTCTAGCAGATTGTGTCTTGCCTTTTCCTCTTCTTTTCCTTCTTTTTGTATTTGCTACCAGGAATGATGAGTAAAGATTAACATACATTAATTAGTGATGTAAAAAATCTTTGAGAGGTTCTTTCTGGTGAATTGTATGGCATTATGGATAGCTTAGATCTAGTCGGTTATTCTGCTTGCTGTGTAGTAGGTAAAAGATTGCAATATTGAGCATGCTAGGCTGAATTTGCTGATTCTGGTCAAGTTTCACATGTTCATGTCTCTATACAGATGGTTTTTTGACAATTTTTGTGTGTGAAATGTTTGAAAGAAACGTGGGCTGGCACATCTGCCTGTGTAGTTCAAATGAATCAAATGTCGGGAGCAAATTATCAAATTTCTGCAACATTTCAGAGTTGTATTGTTATCATTTCTGCTCTGATGTTTTTATTTTAAAGATGGTATGCTGACTATGCTAATGCTTTCTAGACATTTTGAAGTGAATGGTTGCTGCAGAAATTTGTGATGCCATAGCTCAAAATGTGTCGTATGTTGGTTCCTAGATCTTGGGTTAGAAGCTGGAATATATGTAATTTCTAGACCAGTCGGACCTAGTTGATTGCTGTAAAGTTATTGTGGTTTTTTAAATTGTGACTGTCAAATACCGCGATGTAGTGTGCACGTTTATTGTTCTAGTGTTGCTGTCTTCTAAGGAGAATTGGTGCTGAGAGTATTTGAACTTCTGTAAAACCCTCATCAGGAGCTTCAGAAACTGGGACATTATTATGATGATGATTTATGTGGAATATCCCACCTAAAGGAGTTGTGTCATAATATGTCTGTTGCAGTGTATATTACTAGACTTGGAATGTACATTTAATTTACTTTGATTAATCTTTGCATGTCCTGGTGGATTGATTAAGGATTAGATCTAATTGGTATATCAATGAAGTTGATTAATGATTGTTCAGAATTTTATTTCTTCGTTCTTCAATATTTTCGTAGAGCGCCGACGATACGGTTTACGGTTTTCCATTTTAATTCGCTCGTCTACACATTTTCTTTAATCCTCGAATTTATGATTACCGGTAGTTCCATGGGCGGAAACCTAGGGGGGACGGTGGGAAGTGTTGGGGGGGGGGACGGCCCATGCATTCGTCCCCCCACCCCAATCGTTGAGTGTCAGGACTAAAAAAGGTCATAAAGTTTTTGGGGTGGTGAAAATAGACAATTTTCTTGACTTTTCGGCCAGATGACTAAAAAAAGGTCATCAACTTCTACGGTGGTTGAAAATTTTTTTTCTTGACTGACCAGATGACAAAAAAATATCGTGTCTTTCCTTCGGCCACTTGTTCGTTCTCCCCAAGTCTCCGCCCAGGTTTCCGCCCATGATTAGTTCATTCAGTATACTTCAGTTTATTCGTTCGTTCAATCAGTCGTTCAGTTGCTCATCCATTCCAAGTATTAGTATTTAGATATGATATGAAGGCATGCAAGAATAATAAACAAGGAAGAGGAAGTATAAGGAGATATATTATAAGCTATTAGGTATTCATGGCTCCAGTTACACTGTACTTATACTGGCTCATGATTGTAGCATTGGACTTTTGTGTGCAGTAAACAAATTATTTCACTCATTTAATTAATCATTCAGTCCTTGAAACAGTTATGCATTATGCTTTCAGTCCCTCATTCATTCATCTATTCATTGATAGTCATTTGATTATTCATTCATTTAATCATTCGTTTGGGTTATAAATACTGTAGGATAGTTCATTCGCTAATTCATTCAATCATTAATTCATTCACTCGCTTAAATCGTTTAATCATGCATTATTTAATTATTTTAATAATTCATTTGGTTAGGCTATACTGTAGTTCATTCGCTAATTCATTCAATCATTAATTTATTTATTCATTCGAATATTCATTTAATCATTAGGCCTAATCCATTTCTTCATTCATTTTAAAAACCCTTATCCATTCATTCATCCGGCTATTCATTGATAGATTCAATTCCTTCAGACGGTGATGCTGCTCAGTCATTTAGTCAGTCATTCATTCGCTCAGTCATTTAGTCATTCATTCATTCGCTCAGTCATTTAGTCATTCATTCATTCATTCGCTCAGTCATTTAGTCATTCATTCATTCGCCCATGGTCATTCATTCATTCGCTCAGTCATTTAGTCATTCATTCGCCCAGTCATTTAGTCAATCATTCGCTCAGCTGCAGTCATTTAGTCATTCATTCATTCACCCAGTCATTTAGTCATTCATTCATTCATTCATTCGCTCGATATTCTATCTATTAATTGATAGATTCATTCTTTAAATTCCTTAATTCAAAAGATCCCTCGCTCCCACATTCGATACATTTCCTTCATATTCGTCATGAGCATCGATATTTTCCGAGTAGAATCTTTCGAAACGCGTGTCGAAAGTCTGGGTTGAAGAGCGTATAGATCATCGGGTTGAGCAGGCTGTTGACGTATCCAAGCCACAGGATGACGCTGGTCAGCAGATACGGAAACTGGCAGAACGGACCACAGACTGGACGCAGGGTGGCAACAACAAAGAAGGGCAACCAACAACAGACGAAGGTCCCAGTGACCACGGTCAGCGTCCTGGCCGCCTTCCGCTCCCTCTTCTGTTCAATCTTCCGCTTGAAGGTCTTTTCTCGCGACCCGGGGGACAGCGCGACCACGCACCGTCCACTCGACGTTCGAAGGGTCTCCACGGCCTCATGAGTACCTCCCCCATCGAAAGATGAACCGCCGCCGACGGAGCCTCTGTGAGAAGAGCACAGCGTTGTCAGTGTCGCTGGTGACTCGGGGACCTGGTGGTGGTGGTGGAGGTGGTGATGGCACCCACCACCGGTCGCCAGTGTTTTCTCGTTCTCGGGTGTCGTCCTCATATTCGGCGTACCATCTCCCGCTGTCTCCTCCCCCTGGTAGTTGCTGAGACTGCTCGACAGTGGCCCCGTTTCCGTAGCAACTTCGCTTCTCAGCCTCTCCATCCGAAGTGTCCGGTCATCCTCGGCTGCGGTGGCCGTCCTTCGACCGCTGCAGCAGAACGCTGACGACCTCCTCCCTGCGGTGGCGGCCGACGGAAGCGCTTCCCCCGTGACCTTGAAATGCCGCTTCAGGATTCGATCCCTCGCCTTTCGATAGACCTTCGCGTATACGACCATGATGGTCACGAGCGGCAGGTAGAAAGCACCGACCGTCGAGAAGATGGTATAATGGAGGTCCTGGCTGATCAGGCACTGCCCGGTCGCTTCGAGGTCCTCTCCGTGGGATGACGTCCAGCCTAGAAGAGGCGGGACTCCGATGAACGCCGACAGCACCCAGCTGAGTCCGATCATGACGAGGATCCGTCTCGACGAGCGGTTGTGGATGTAGTCGGACCGACTGACGGCCCAGAAGCGGTCGAAGGCGATGGCGACCAGGTGGTAGATCGACGAGGTGCAGCAGAGGACGTCGAAGAAGATCCAGACGTTGCACGCTTCCGGTCCGAGGATCCAGCAGCCTTCGACCTGGTAGACGGCGGACAGGGGCATGACGAGCAGGGCGACGAGGAGGTCAGCGGCGGATAGGGACACGATCAACAGGTTGGCAACGGTCCGTAGACTTCGCTCCAGGAAGACGGAAGCCATGACGAGTAGGTTGCCAACGATCGTTGCCATGGTGATCAGCGCCAGCAGGATGGACGCGACGATCACGTGACCCGTTGCCATGGAGCTACTAGAGCAGTCGTGCGTTTCGTTTCCATAGGAACCGATGCTGCTGCAACCGTCGCCGCATCTGCTGAAAGCGGACGCGTTCAGCATCTCCGATTCCACATCCATTGTACTGTGGCTGCTAACAATCAAGAATTGAAGCAGAATATATTGTTTATTTATTTATTTATTTCGGAACTTTATATAGCGCCTCTTGTGATGAAATGAAATCACCAGCGACGCTACCATACGTCACATGACCTGCCTAATTTACTCGTGACATACCTGCCTTATATGTTAATTATTATGACCTGCCTAAAATTCTTCTTTACATTTTAAAGTCTTTTCGACCTGCTGCAGTGCACCGATGACCTTTTAGTTTTAAGCTTAGCGCGACTTGCGGAAAAGAAACACACTGCATGTTCAGTTGGCGCCGCCACTGATCGAGTGGGATGAATGCAGCTATATGTGTTGATTGTGAGTCTGATATGCAATGTTACTGAATCAGAATGTATGCATACATGCATACATGCATGCATGCATGCATGCATGTATATACATGCATGCATACAGACAGACACATACATACATGTACATACATACATACATACATACATACATACATACATACATACATACATACATACAATGTCATACATACATACATACATACATACATACATACATACATACATACATACATACATACATACATACATATGTGTATACATAGGCCTACAATCATACACACACACACACACACAGATATACAAACAATGCATCGGTGAAATACTCTAATCACAGCAAGAGTGGAAGCAATCGATCAATTCCTATTTTAACAATAAAAGGTCGTCAGAAGCATATTTATGGTCAGAAATGAGATTCTTCAACTGATGGATCGCCATTAGAAGGCAAACAAAAGCCACCTTCCGAATGGCACTGGTACTGAAAATTAGGCTACAAAACTAAATCAACACATGGTCATCATCATCATCGTCCGTGGGTTCAACACCCGTTGGTGTCAATCGCAAGTTTCACTGCATGTTTGTCTCCATTATTTTACTCTTCTCCTGTGCTATTAGGCTGAGTCCTTGTATGTCCAATATTGTCCATACCAATCCCTAACATCGTCCAACCATTCTCTAATCTCTATACTTGGTCTTCCTCTGATTCCCGTACCAACGCATGGTATATAGGTTCGAAATTCAGCCGATCGAACTGCTGAGCAGTCAACAGTACTACTGATAGTCATTAACCACCGTTGTAATCGTAATCTGTAAATTTCCACACAGGCGCTCAGTCAAAACAAAATTAATATACAGGTACAGTGTGAGAATTGTGGAAAACTAACTGGGGGTTGGAGTCCCGTTGGACTATGATCCACTTGGAATTAGGGTGTGAAAAACAGACTTTACCATGGGGCTCTTTAAGACTGGGGTGGGGGTGAAACCTTCCAACCCCCGGCAATTCTCACCCTAGGCAGGTAGCGTCTTAAAAGCTGGACGTAGGCTAATTATATATTGTAGTCGAAAACATGGCAAACCGCAAACGTCGGTATAATCGTGTAAAGTCATGAATTGAGAAATGGTCGCAAACGTAATGTTGATCGTAAAATAGTGTCATTCTTAAACTTTATAGAGCGCGGGCGCCACTTAATTAATTCTGACAACTTACTGTAGGCCTACTGATGTGATTGTTTGTATGTGCGCTTGTTATAGCGCCCTTTCAAACTCTCTCTACTCAGAGGCGCTCCCGAGCGGACACTGCATCGGAGTTTCACGCCGAATCGCTGAGCAATTGTGAGTGAAAGACTTGCTCAAGGTCCTTACGCGGCGAGGTGGATTCGAACTTCGAACCTTCCGGCTCCAAGGCAACGACGCTACCACTACACCACCGCGAGGTTGGTCTATAGGCCTACAACTCGTGGCAAAATATATTATTTCAACTCAACGACCTCATCCGAAAGGTTGCATAATGATTATGTTGACTACATGCAGACAAGTAAGACTAGCTAGTGTCTGTAAGTCAGTAGCATGCTTCTGAAAACACAGCACATAGCCCTGGGCCTATTATATGACGAAGACCAATCTGCATGATTAAAGTGTTTGCTACAAAGTCCTAACAAGTTCAAAGCTTGCTAATATTGCGTAGAGTTCGTACCGTTTTAGGTCATCCAACTAATTTACTTACTTTTCATGTCATGTGCTTTGTGTGACCAACACTATAGGATCTAGCTGCACTCTAGGATAATATATATATATATATATATATATTTATATATATGCTTATTTACGAAATTAAATATCTCGTGGAACAATTACAGTTAAACTCTCAAATTGCCATAACAGTACACCTAGCCTAGTCTCTGTCTAGGCAATAATATTAGCCTATTATATCCGCCGATCCTGTTTTAGTGCCACGATTCTCCCTCTACATCTTCTCACGCACTAACTCACATCCGCTTCATATTCGACGAGTAAGCTTGTATAACCTGTAACCCCCCACCCTCCAACTAAAAGCCTAAACAGCAACGATAACTTCATTTTTATTCTGCTAAGCAATGGTAGTATGGTACCGGTAGGCCTACTTAGTACTTTGAGTGCGGACATAATATAGGCCTATTCCTAACCTTTGCTGCAAAATCCAAATCTAAAGCGTTGCGGGTATTCTAAAGCTTAGCGCAAAGAGCCAGCTTAATAACGAGTTATTGCTAGACAGACAGACAGACAGACAGACAGACAGACAAAATGGCAGAACGACAGATAGAGAGACAAACAGATAGGCAGACAGCCAGACAGAGATAGGCAGACAGACAGATCTAGACAGAAACAGAGAGACAGAGATAGAAATAGTGTGTGGACGTAGAGAGAAACAGACAGACAGACAGACAGACAGATTGACAGAATGGCAGAGACAGAGCGAGAGACAGACAGATAAACATTCAGACAGACAGAGACAGGCAGACAGACAGACACAGTGAAAACAGAAGCAGAAGCAGAGAGACAAATCGAGAGACAGACAAAGACAGAGAAACAGACAGACAAAGACAGACAGGCAAACAGGCAGACTGCATAAGAACTCATGCTGCAGGTTGCAATTCATCTCGATCGTTCTCGATTGACTAATCACAAAGTATATTGGTTGTTATTCAATTAAATTAAATTTAATTTTGAATTATTCATTAAAAATTCGCTGATCGACTTGTTAATCTTCATCGTCATAATTATCATCGCGTAACTTTCCTTTCCACCATTCGGTTGCTGTAAGATAGCCTACGTATGTAGGTCTAAAGTTTTTTTAAAGTGAAGAAAAATAACTTGGATCAGCTAGACTATCCACGTGGGATTGGTGGGTATAATGTGCAATTGCAAAGAATGCTTAATATAACTGTGGGAGCCTTTTAAGAAAGACGGGGGGAACTGCAATCCCAAATACCCCATATTTCGCACCCCGTGCATTTCATATGACGCAACAAAGCATCAAAACTACGTAGGTCCTAGTTTATTCTCACAAAGGAATGTATACTCTTCGACTTCGTTCGGTACACACAACCGATTTTATAAGATTCCAGCTTTATTTGAAAATCTTTACATAGAAAAGGTGTTTAAGCGGTTAAGTCACTTCCAGAGTTCTCAAGCCAAAACAATCATGAATAGAGTTCTGTTGTAAAGACCTGAAATATCAAGGCCAAAGACCTAAACTTTTTGGTCTAAGACATCAAGACCAACACTTTTAAAATCACAACCAAGACATTAAGCCTTAAGACCATGAGCAAAACTGTTAGGTTTCAAGACCAAGACCAAGACTTTGGTCTTGAGACCAAGACATTAAGCCTGAACAGTGAACACCCGCACGAAAACTTTCTGGTCTCAAAACCAAGACTTTTGGTCTCAAAACCAAGACTTTTGGTCTCAAAACCAAGACTTTAAGCCTACAGACCAAGACCAACACATTTTGGTCTCAAGACTAAGACCAAGGCTTTTATTCTCAATGCCAAGACTTTAAGTCTAAAAAACCAAGACTTTAAGCGTGAAGACCAAGACCAACCAACACTTTTTGGTCTCAAGACTAAGACCAAGGCTTTTGGTCCCAAGAGTTTGGTCCCAAGATCAAGAGTTTAGGCCTCATCAATCCAGCTTCAAAAAATGTCATGAATATTCATTTCCTCTATCTCACATCTATATAAATATAATTATAGCCTAAGCCTTAAATCTTTTTCATCAATCCGACTTCTGTAATAATTAGCCTGCACTGATTCTTTTCGTCGATCCAACTTGTGCGCGACCAACACAAAAAAGTAAAAACCATGCAACGGCGAATAATTCAGAAAGCTAAAGTGAGAGATTACCGACTACATGTGCTGCCATGGGCAGGTCACATTAAGGCTAGTGCGGCCCCGGGTGCTGTGATTACTACCCTCAATGCCCCTCTGGCAACCAACCGGTCTACGACGCACGTTTTGGCCTATAACTGCAGCGACCCCCCCCCCCTCAGAAACACGGTCCAGGGTGCTGCAGCACCTTCAGCACCCACCTTAGTGCGGACCTTGTGCTGGGTTCTTCAAGGATGCTATCTCTAAAATCTAAATAACCATAAAGGCCTACCCATAATTATTATTGGTTATGTACATTGAAATAGCGCAGGTCGCCTTTCACGGCCCTAGGCCTATACATAAGCAATGTCATAAAAAAAATACTACACCAGCCTCACAGCTATTTTTCGACAATTCTCACACTGTGCACAACTGCACGTTTAAAAAGCCTTGTCAGCAGCAACCTTAGTGCGGACCTTGTGCTGGGTTCTTCAAGGATGCTATCTCTAAATAACCATAAAGGCCTACCCATAATTATTATAGGTTCTGTACATTGAAATAGTGCAGATCGCATTTCATGTTGCGGTGCTACAAATCCTGCATACATAACCAATGTCATAAAAAAGACTACACCAGCCTCACAGCATGTCTCCTCCGACACTGATGCTAAAACCCTGTGTGATGTTATGACAACAGATGGGATTTGTTAGGCTAACCTACTTTTGAAGCGTTTCATATTGCTGAGGTTTGGGTGTGGTGCTGGGCTACACGATATCATTTCTAACATGCATCTCTCAGATCATCAGCCGTATTTCACACACAAACGGTTGAAAACTCTGATCGCACTTTGGATGTACCGGTCTAAATCCTGGATAAAGGAGGAGGACGACACTAGCCAGTAGTGGGGTAACTAGGCATAGGCGTAGGGGACATTTCAGAGTTGGGGGGGCAAGAATGAGACTTTTGCCCGAAAATTTTTTTTCGTCCGGCCGAAATCTTAAGAAAAATTTTCCGTTACGTTTGCCCGAAAATTCTTACGACCTTTTTCTAGTCATCCGCCCGAAATCTTCTGAAATTTCCCGTTACTTTTTGCCCAAAAGGTTTTTGTTCGGGCAAGTCTGATTTTTCGGGCAAGAAGACCCGGGAAAATAAAAAAAGGACATTTTTTTTAAAAAAATTTAAAATTTTTCCGGGTCTGCTTGCCCGAAAAATCAGACTTGCCCGAAATTTGGGGGGGCATTTGCCCCCCCTGGACCCCCGCCTCCAACGCCTATGTAACTAGGTGATCTATATCAACGCTGATATAGAAAGCACTACGTGTTCTATATCAACAGTGATATAGTAATCCTGCCGTTGATATAGTATACATCATTAATATTCATGTGACTAATTAATATTCATGATATGCAGTGACGTCATTTTCTCGAAGGATTCAGAGAATTCCAGAAGCCCATTGTTCTTTTGTCCGTCTGTGTGTCCGTCTGCCTGTCCGTCTGTATGTCCGTCTGTGTACCTTTGATATGCCCCCGGGTAATGGCTTTACTGCGTGTGATAACAATCTCTTCGGCGGCGCATCGTCGCACACGATAATTGCGGGTCGGCGAACTTTTGAAAAAGATGCTAGGCACGTCAAAATTTAAAAAAGCTAGAAAAAGTCAGATTTTTCCACCTAGGAAAAACCTAGAAAAACCTAGCATTTCCAGAAATCCAATTATTTCTCAAAAAACCAAAGTTTTTTCACTTTTTATCGCTTAGTACTACTACACTGTAAAACACAAGGGTGAAGATGGGATGGAAAACCTAGAAAAGCCTAGCATTTCCAGAAACCCCATTATTTCTTAGAAAACGCAAGTTTTTTCACTTTTTATCGCTTAGTACCCGTCCTCCATACCTCCCTCACTCCACGCATTTCTTTATGAGTGTATATTTTCAAGCTTTAAACGTAAAAATTATCCAAAATTCGATCATGCAATTATAGTGTATTAATTTTACTCTTCCTTGCGCGCATCATTCCTCCCTCCCACCCTTCCTCCATTTCCCAATCCATTGAATCTTGCACTGCAGTGTGTCTTCAAACATTGAAATGCTAAGTATTGATGAAAATATGAACAATGCCACTATAATGGGGCAATTTTACTCTTCCTTGCATGCACCCTTCATGCCTCCCACCATTTCTCATACCATCGAATCTTGCATTACAGTGTATTTTTTAAACGATGAAACGCTAAGTATTGATGAAAATATTAACAATGCAACTACAATGACTCAATTTTATTCTTACATACTCCACCCTCCCCTCCTCCATTTCACCCTTCCTCCATTTCTCATTCTATTGGATTTTGCATTATAGTGTATTTTCTAACATTGAAACGCTAAGTATTGACGCAAATACGAACAATGTAACTACAATGGCTCAATTTTAGTCTTCCTTGCATGCACCCATCCCCCTCCCTCCATTTCTCATACCATTGAATCTCAATAGCTTTACACGTGCACAATCCTACACCTATTTCTCATTTCTTCACACCTTCAGGTCTTAAAAATTACATCTTTCAACATCACAATCTCGCAAATTCTACAATTCCTTACCTACTTACTTACTCACAAAATTTCTACAAGTCAACAGCTTGTCACTTGTACAATCCAGTATATATTTCTCATTTCTTCACTTCTTCAGTTCTTAATACTTGCATCTTTCAACATCACAACCATGCAAATTCTACGATATCTTACCTACTTACTTACTTAATCAAAAAATTTCTACATACCCACAACTTTATACATACACAATCAAGCTCTTATTTCTCAAACATTTAATCATTCAATTCTTCAATTCTCACATCTTACATGTTTCAACATTTCATTCCCACAAATTCTACAATTCAATACATACTTACTTACTTACACGCAAAATTTCTACAAATCAAATGCTTTTCACCTTACAAGCGTGCACATATTTCTAATTTCTTCACACCTTCAGGTCTTAAAAATTACATCTTTCAACATCAGAACCACGCAAATTCTACCATTTTTTACCTACTTACTTACTCACTCACAAAATTTCTACAAGTCAACAACTTTATACATACACAATCAAGCTCCTATTTCTCAAATATTCAATACTTCAATTCTCACATCTTACATGTTTCAACATTTCATTCGCACAAATTCTACAATTCAATGCATACTTACTTACTTACACGCAAAATTTCTACAAATCAAATGCTTTTCACTTTACAAGCTTGCACATATTCCTCATTACTTCACACCTTCAGTTCTTAATACTCACATCTTTCATCATCTCAAATTCTACAATTCCTCACCTGCTTACTTACTCACAAAATTTCTACAAGACAACAGCTTGACACTTGTACAAACCAGCATATATTTCTCATTTCTTCACTTCTTCAGTTCTTAATACTTGCATCTTTCAACATCACAACCATGCAAATTCTACCATATCTTACCTACTTACTTACTTACTTACTTACTCACAAAATTTGTACATGCCAACAACTTTTTTACACACACACAATCAAGCTCTTATTTCTAAAATATTCAATCGTTCAATTCTTTAATTCTCACATCTTGCATGTTTCAACATTTCATTCGTGCAAATTCTACAATTCAATACATACTTACTTGCTTACCCTCAAAATTTTTACAAATCAAATGCTTTTCACTTTACAAGCTTACACATATTCCTCATTTCTTCACTTCTTCAGTTCTTAATACTTACATCTTTCAACATTTCAATCACACAAATTCTACAATTCCTTGCCTACTTGCTTACTTTCTTACAAAATTTCTACATATCAGCAGCTTTACACATACACAATCCTGCACATATTTCTCACTTCTTCAAACCTTCACATCCTAATACTTGCGTCTTTTATCATCTCAATTGGGCAAATTTTACAACTCCTTGCATACTTACTTACTTACTCACAAAACTTATACAATTCAACAGCTTTTCACCTGTACAAGCTTGCACATAATCCTCAATTCTCCAAACCTCCATCTCTTCATTCTTACACATTTCAACATCTCAATCATGTCATTATACAATTTCTCAGCTACTTACTTACTTACTCATATAATTTCTGCGCAACACCAAGCTTTATACATGTGCAATCTTACTCTTATTTCTCAATTCTTCAATCCTTCAATTCTTACTTCTGTCATGATTCAGATTCAAAATCGCACAAGTCTACAATTCCACACACACCTGCTTACTTACTAACATAATGTTTACACCCAAACAACCTTACATGTACACTTATTTCTCATATCTTCAATCCTTCAACTCTACTTCTTACATGTTTCAATTCCACATCCTCTCAATTCTACCATTCTACAAATACATACATACATACTTACTTACTTACTTCATACATAGAACTCTTCACTTAGAAACTCATACGATTGGTTCTCACTTCTTCAATTCTTCAACTATAACTCTTAATTCTTATAGGTTTTAACTCCACAATTCTGCAATTGCTCAGCTATTTACTTACATACTTCCAGAAGTATCAAAAATTGTAGAGTGGGAAAGAAGTTGAACGGTCGAAAGAGATACAATTTTCCAACATGTCAAAATGAAAAGTACAGACAGAGTTGTTCGTTTTATGATGGAAAGTGGTAGAGTGTGGGAGGCATAGGAGGAGGATGTGTTGGTGGTGAAGGAGGAGGCTGAAAATTTCATATATCAGCATTTTCTTCGCAAAGTTTCTATATGCACACATGTTCTGTCGTAAAAAGTTTCTAAGTTCCAAAATTTCCTTCATGTTCACAAATTTGTCTTCACTAATTTTCTAAGTCCATACATTTTTCTGACACTAAAAATTTCTAAGTCCGAAAATTTCTCCCATCTCCACAAATTTATCTTCGCATGAGGTGTATGAGAAGTAGGATATGTGTCTAAGAGGTATGAATTATTTCTATACATAAACCAATTCACAGTATGTAGGTCGAATATTTTGGAATGCATATGCGCAAAGCAGTGTTTGTGTGAATTTTCTACATCTAAAATACCAAATGTTGAAGGTCTATCATGTTTCCATTACAATACTTTACTCTACTTTGTATGGAATTGTAAATTTCGAATGTATGAAATGGTAAAAGTATGCAACTCTTAAACACCACTTTTAAGCCTTTTAGTTTGCCAACACGTGTTTAAGTTTAGCTGAGTCATCACTTTATGCAAGAATGTTAGTTTGCTATAGTAAAGTGGTGTAGGAGGGGAGGGGAGGAGGAGGAGGAGGAGGAGGAGTATTCACATAGTGGAACGCACAGCTTGAAACGATGGTGTGCAAGTTTCTTACACATAGAAAGCAGCATTTTCGTTTGGTAAAACGGTCACAGTTTTTTTTTGCTGAGTCATCAATTTGTGCAAAAATATGTGATTAGATGAATAAAGAACCAAAGTTGGAAGGTTCAGTGAGGTGAAGTATAGCAAACATTAAGCTAAACACCCAACATTGTATTTGCATACAACGTCACCATAACAGAAATTCTTGCAAGGCATAGCTAAAATTGTAAGTCCCTCAAATGTTTTACCAAGTCAAAGCGCGCGCATGCTTAGACAAGCGGTGGCGGATGTCAAGATGACCCGTGCGACGCAGGCGGTGGCAGCTATCTCTGCTCCGGTGGCGGCGGCGCTTCTTGCGATCAAGATCCGATGAGTCTCACACACAAAATTTCGAACGCATCTAGATCGCAAGATGCGCCGCCGCCGCCGGAGCATAGATAGCTGCCACCGCCTGCGTCGCACGGGTCATCTTGACATCCGCCACCGCTTGTCTAAGCATGCGCGCGCTTTGACTTGGTAAAACATTTGAGGGACTTACAATTTTAGCTATGCTTTGCAAGAATTTCTGTTATGGTGACGTTGTATGCAAATACAATGTTGGGTGTTTAGCTTAATGTTTGCTATACTTCACCTCACTGAACCTTCCAACTTTGGTTCTTTATTCATCTAATCACATATTTTTGCACAAATTGATGACTCAGCAAAAAAAAACTGTGACCGTTTTACCAAACGAAAATGCTGCTTTCTATGTGTAAGAAACTTGCACACCATCGTTTCAAGCTGTGCGTTCCACTATGTGAATACTCCTCCTCCTCCTCCTCCTCCTCCTCCTCCTCCTCCTCCTCCCCTCCCCTCCTACACCACTTTACTATAGCAAACTAACGTTCTTGCATAAAGTGATGACTCAGCTAAACTTAAACACGTGTTGGCAAACTAAAAGGCTTAAAAGTGGTGTTTAAGAGTTGCATACTTTTACCATTTCATACATTCGAAATTTACAATTCCATACAAAGTAGAGTAAAGTATTGTAATGGAAACATGATAGACCTTCAACATTTGGTATTTTAGATGTAGAAAATTCACACAAACACTGCTTTGCGCATATGCATTCCAAAATATTCGACCTACATACTGTGAATTGGTTTATGTATAGAAATAATTCATACCTCTTAGACACATATCCTACTTCTCATACACCTCATGCGAAGATAAATTTGTGGAGATGGGAGAAATTTTCGGACTTAGAAATTTTTAGTGTCAGAAAAATGTATGGACTTAGAAAATTAGTGAAGACAAATTTGTGAACATGAAGGAAATTTTGGAACTTAGAAACTTTTTACGACAGAACATGTGTGCATATAGAAACTTTGCGAAGAAAATGCTGATATATGAAATTTTCAGCCTCCTCCTTCACCACCAACACATCCTCCTCCTATGCCTCCCACACTCTACCACTTTCCATCATAAAACGAACAACTCTGTCTGTACTTTTCATTTTGACATGTTGGAAAATTGTATCTCTTTCGACCGTTCAACTTCTTTCCCACTCTACAATTTTTGATACTTCTGGAAGTATGTAAGTAAATAGCTGAGCAATTGCAGAATTGTGGAGTTAAAACCTATAAGAATTAAGAGTTATAGTTGAAGAATTGAAGAAGTGAGAACCAATCGTATGAGTTTCTAAGTGAAGAGTTCTATGTATGAAGTAAGTAAGTAAGTATGTATGTATGTATTTGTAGAATGGTAGAATTGAGAGGATGTGGAATTGAAACATGTAAGAAGTAGAGTTGAAGGATTGAAGATATGAGAAATAAGTGTACATGTAAGGTTGTTTGGGTGTAAACATTATGTTAGTAAGTAAGCAGGTGTGTGTGGAATTGTAGACTTGTGCGATTTTGAATCTGAATCATGACAGAAGTAAGAATTGAAGGATTGAAGAATTGAGAAATAAGAGTAAGATTGCACATGTATAAAGCTTGGTGTTGCGCAGAAATTATATGAGTAAGTAAGTAAGTAGCTGAGAAATTGTATAATGACATGATTGAGATGTTGAAATGTGTAAGAATGAAGAGATGGAGGTTTGGAGAATTGAGGATTATGTGCAAGCTTGTACAGGTGAAAAGCTGTTGAATTGTATAAGTTTTGTGAGTAAGTAAGTAAGTATGCAAGGAGTTGTAAAATTTGCCCAATTGAGATGATAAAAGACGCAAGTATTAGGATGTGAAGGTTTGAAGAAGTGAGAAATATGTGCAGGATTGTGTATGTGTAAAGCTGCTGATATGTAGAAATTTTGTAAGAAAGTAAGCAAGTAGGCAAGGAATTGTAGAATTTGTGTGATTGAAATCTTATCTTATCTTATCTGACAATTTATAAAGCGCTTCTTGCAGCAAGAGCCTTTCAGAAGCGCTCCCAGTGCGTTCATCTCCGAGAAAAAAGGCAAGTTTTTAGACGAGAGAAAGATGAGGATACACTACCAGAGAGGATGGCAGAGCGAACTGATGGGGGAAGCCCATTCCATAGAGAGGGACCAATGCAGGCAAATGATCTGGATTGCGCCATGGCGGTCCTGACTCGCGGGACAAAGAGGTCAAGCCGATTAAAGGACCTAAGAGGACGCAGCGAAGTGGCAGAAGGGGGGCGAAGTATCTGATCACACAGATACTTCGGAGCAAGACCCATTTGAGACTTGATGACCAAAATTAGGACCTTAAATTGTATACGGGTCGAGAATGGAAGCCAGTGAAGTTGTTCAGTCATGAATGAAGAAATGTGGGAGAATCGAGGAAGGCGGGCAATGAGCCTAGCGGCAGCATTGAGTACAGATTGCAGAGGAGCTAGGCGAACCTTGGGTAGACCAATAAGAACAGAATTACAATAGTCAAGCCGAGAACAGACAAAAGCATGAACAATTGAGGTAAAGATCGAAGATGTGACAGATTTGCGAATAGCCCTGAGACGCCTTAGCTGGAAGTAGGAAGAGCGAGTAAGATTGGCAATGTGCTCAGTGAAGGTAAGAGAACTATCTAGGGTGACACCTAGGTCACAAACACTGGAGGAGAAGTTGAAGTGAGGAAAAGTTTGAGAGAGCAGTGTGTAGTCAAGTTTTTGAAGCTGTTGAGGAGTGCCAAACCAAATCAACTGGGTTTTGGGAGAGTTCAAAGAAAGACGATTAGATGACATCCACAGATGAAGATCTTGTGATAGAGCATCAATTCGACCTGCAAGAAGGAGTTGAGCAGAAGAGGGTCCATGGACATAGGCTTGGACATCATCAGCAAAAAGGTGGCCAGTTGCAGAGTGGCCAGGAAAAAGAGAGGTAATGCCAGCCGTGTAAAGGATGAAAAGGAGTGGGCCTAGGACAGAACCCTGAGGAACACCCAAGACAACAGGGACCCACTGAGTCCTAGAGTCACCAGAGATGATCATTTGGGTGCGATCAGACAGGTAGGACCGAAACCAAAGAAGAGGAGAACCCTTGAGTCCGCAGGATGTTTCAAGTCGTTGCAAGAGAATCTCATGATCAACCATGTCAAAGGCTGCAGAGACGTCGAAGAGAGCCAAAAGAGTGACTTGAGACTTGTCAACAGCAGAGTAAATATCAGAAAGCATGGAAAGGAGGGCTGTTTCCGTAGAGTGATGTTGAAAGATGTAAGTATTAAGAACTGAAGAAGTGAAGAAATGAGGAATATGTGTAAGCTTGTAAAGTGAAAAGCATTTGATTTGTAAAAATTTTGAGGGTAAGCAAGTAAGTATGTATTGAATTGTAGAATTTGCACGAATGAAATGTTGAAACATTCAAGATGTGAGAATTGAAGAATTGAACGATTGAATATTTTAGAAATAAGAGCTTGATTGTGTGTGTGTAAAAAAGTTGTTGGCATGTACAAATTTTGTGAGTAAGTAAGTAAGTAAGTAAGTAGGTAAGATATGGTAGAATTTGCATGGTTGTGATGTTGAAAGATGCAAGTATTAAGAACTGAAGAAGTGAAGAAATGAGAAATATATGTTGGTTTGTACAAGTGACAAGCTGTTGACTTGTAGAAATTTTGTGAGTAAGTAAGTAGGTAAGGAATTGTAGAATTTGAGATGATGAAAGATGTGAGTATTAAGAACTGAAGGTGTGAAGTAATGAGGAATATGTGCAAGCTTGTAAAGTGAAAAGCATTTGATTTGTAGAAATTTTGCGTGTAAGTAAGTAAGTATGCATTGAATTGTAGAATTTGTGCGAATGAAATGTTGAAACATGTAAGATGTGAGAATTGAAGTATTGAATATTTGAGAAATAGGAGCTTGATTGTGTATGTATAAAGTTGTTGACTTGTAGAAATTTTGTGAGTGAGTAAGTAAGTAGGTAAAAAATGGTAGAATTTGCGTGGTTCTGATGTTGAAAGATGTAATTTTTAAGACCTGAAGGTGTGAAGAAATTAGAAATATGTGCACGCTTGTAAGGTGAAAAGCATTTGATTTGTAGAAATTTTGCGTGTAAGTAAGTAAGTATGTATTGAATTGTAGAATTTGTGGGAATGAAATGTTGAAACATGTAAGATGTGAGAATTGAAGAATTGAATGATTAAATGTTTGAGAAATAAGAGCTTGATTGTGTATGTATAAAGTTGTGGGTATGTAGAAATTTTTTGATTAAGTAAGTAAGTAGGTAAGATATCGTAGAATTTGCATGGTTGTGATGTTGAAAGATGCAAGTATTAAGAACTGAAGAAGTGAAGAAATGAGAAATATATACTGGATTGTACAAGTGACAAGCTGTTGACTTGTAGAAATTTTGTGAGTAAGTAAGTAGGTAAGGAATTGTAGAATTTGCGAGATTGTGATGTTGAAAGATGTAATTTTTAAGACCTGAAGGTGTGAAGAAATGAGAAATAGGTGTAGGATTGTGCACGTGTAAAGCTATTGAGATTCAATGGTATGAGAAATGGAGGGAGGGGGATGGGTGCATGCAAGAAGACTAAAATTGAGCCATTGTAGTTACATTGTTCGTATTTGCGTCAATACTTAGCGTTTCAATGTTAGAAAATACACTATAATGCAAAATCCAATAGAATGAGAAATGGAGGGAGGGTAAAATGGAGGAGGGGAGGGAGGGTGGAGTATGTAAGAATAAAATTGAGTCATTGTAGTTGCATTGTTAATATTTTCATCAATACTTAGCGTTTCATCGTTTAAAAAATACACTGTAATGCAAGATTCGATGGTATGAGAAATGGTGGGAGGCATGAAGGGTGCATGCAAGGAAGAGTAAAATTGCCCCATTATAGTGGCATTGTTCATATTTTCATCAATACTTAGCATTTCAATGTTTGAAGACACACTGCAGTGCAAGATTCAATGGATTGGGAAATGGAGGAAGGGTGGGAGGGAGGAATGATGCGCGCAAGGAAGAGTAAAATTAATACACTATAATTGCATGATCGAATTTTGGATAATTTTTACGTTTAAAGCTTGAAAATATACACTCATAAAGAAATGCGTGGAGTGAGGGAGGTATGGAGGACGGGTACTAAGCGATAAAAAGTGAAAAAACTTGCGTTTTCTAAGAAATAATGGGGTTTCTGGAAATGCTAGGCTTTTCTAGGTTTTCCATCCCATCTTCACCCTTGTGTTTTACAGTGTAGTAGTACTAAGCGATAAAAAGTGAAAAAACTTTGGTTTTTTGAGAAATAATTGGATTTCTGGAAATGCTAGGTTTTTCTAGGTTTTTCCTAGGTGGAAAAATCTGACTTTTTCTAGCTTTTTTAAATTTTGACGTGCCTAGCATCTTTTTCAAAAGTTCGCCGACCCGCAATTATCGTGTGCGACGATGCGCCGCCGAATAGATTGTTATCACACGCAGTAAAGCCATTACCCGGGGGCATATCAAAGGTACACAGACGGACATACAGACGGACAGGCAGACGGACACACAGACGGACAAAAGAACAATGGGCTTCTGGAATTCTCTGAATCCTTCGAGAAAATGACGTCACTGCATATCATGAATATTAATTAGGTCACATGAATATTAATGATGTATACTATATCAACGGCAGGATTACTATATCACTGTTGATATAGAACACGTAGTGCTTTCTATATCAGCGTTGATATAGATCACCTAGTTACCCCACTACTCTAGCCTAATCATCCTTGACATGACACAGTGTTGTTAAACAACAACAACAACAACAACAACAACAAGCAGAGGCATGCATGCATTATAATTATGTTGCTGTTTACGACACTGTTTCATATCTATCTAAGATGATCAGTGTCGCCCTCTTCCTTTATCTCGGCTTGGGACTGGCACTGCCAAAGAACGACCAGTGGCGGAGTTGCATGTATGTATATATAGGCTATATATGTTAGAGAACACTTTATCCTTATGTAGTACAACTTTCTATAGTCACAAAATCGCCGATCGACCAATCGAGATGCAATCAATGGTTATTTCCGATGTTCAATTGCATGGATGGACCCATGCAAGGACTCTGCGGTTAGAGGGGGACTGGGGGTTAGAGTTGGACGATGCATGGCCAGGAAATACGTCGACCAGGTAAACTTTGGACAGGAAATGAAATTGTCCGTCGTGCGTCCTTCATGGTCGAAGCAAACAGACCTCTGCAGGTTGACAAGGCAGCGATTGCAGACCATTCGTATAAGATATAATACCCAACTGCTGACCGTCAACTGGCCATGCACTGACCCGCTTTCCACAATGAATGCGTACACGTACGTATAATTATACGAAAAGCGATGACGTTATAGGTCTATTATAATTATATATACACATACATACATACATACACACATACATGCATGCATGCATGCATACATACATACATACATACATACATACATACATACATACATACATACATACATACATACATACATACATACATACATACATACATACATACATATATATATAATATATATATATATAGATTATATATAATGTATATATATTTCATATATAATTGAAAAGTGGACGATCAAATGAGTCTAAGTAATGTAATGTAATGTAATCTAAATCTTCGAGAAGTAAGAGTTACTATATGAAGCAGTGATTCTAAACCCGTGGACCGACCGTCAAAAGTGGCCCACCAGGTCTAAAAAATTCCTTCATCTCTCAAAGAAGAAATTATATCTGAAATATTTGACAGTTTTTACAGGGTAGAACACACTATTATTTTCTATTACATAATTTATTGTTTTATTTTGAGTATGTGCACGTCTATAAAATTAATAACATCAGACAATGTTCAGACATTCTATTTTGATTCAATTGTAATTTTTTTACATGATTCTGGCTAGCCTAATTAAATTTTAGCCTGTGACCCATAATGTCGCTCATCTAAGAAAAAGTGACCCTCGTGTCCTCCAACTGAGAAAAGTGGCCCTAACGTCAAAAAAGGTTGGGAACCACTGCTATAAAGAGTTGAGACATTATAGCTTCAAAAAGCCCAAGGAGTAGGCCTATATATTGGATAGAGGAGCCTGCTCGAGGAAGGTGATTTTTTTTATTCGAACCAAAAAGGAATACCCAACGATCTCTTTACAATGTTTCGAGATAAAGAGACTGACCTCCAACGGGAAGCGCCGCGATTTCTCAGTCTCTGTCCCTGCGACCTGCAGTGCCTAACGTGTTCTCTGTGACACTTCCTCACCAATGCATAGCCAATTAGGAATACACCGTAGTGTCTGTTCCGACTTTGAGAATGTCCAATTCATCTGGGGCCGGGTCGGAAGATAGAGTTGAACGGGCGCTATACAAATTCTTCAATTCAATGAATGAACGAATATAATACAGACCTGTTAGTAGCCTTTATAGATCTAATTATTTAGCTGCACACAACTTCGATTCCCAATGCTATTGTAGTTCTATAACAATTCTCCGTGGTCTCTTCTTATAAGGCGTCTGAAAATCAGTCTTAAATCTTGCACACGATTCGACGGTAAAGCATAATTTTTCAGCGACGAAAGCACCAGGTAGCCCACGTACGCAGCCCCAATTCAACTACCGGCCTAAAATGAGGTCACGGTCCCATGTAGGCAACCTCCCTCAAAAGCCAGACCAATCGTCTGCTCGGCAAGCGTAAGGCGCGAAAAACCCTGGCGTGAAGAATACGGCGATAATTGTATCCTGTTGGGACTCGGAGATGCGCCGAGCAGTAAACAAAGCGAGTCATCGATGTTCCTCGGCTTAACTGTGATTGGTGGATGCGATTGGACGACTCGTCATTTTCTAATAATTATTTGTCGCTCCGTGCCTGGTATGGCGTTTATTATCACATGCAATCGTCGACGGTGGTTGCAAATCGGTTCCGTGCACGGCGCAAACGTTCCGGTTCCGTCCATTTTTGGTCGGATGATGTCGCGCGGCAAAATTGTCCAGTGTGCAGTTGATGGGATTTTTTGGGGGGGATTGTGAAGCGTGTAGTGTCAAGTTGGGAGAAGTTAGCTCAGTGGTTCCCAACCTTTTTGGACCTTAGGGCCACTTTTTCTAAGTTGGAGGACAAGCGGGCCACTTTTTCTTAGTTATAGGACATTAGGGGGCCACAATGCTAAAATTTACTTGACTAAAAGCATATAAAACTGTTATAAGTGATTCAAAATAGATTGTTTGATGTTATTTACAGACGTCAAAATAAAATAATTTGTGATAGAAAATAATTATGTGTTCTATCCTGTCAAAGTTGTCAATTTTTCATACATTTTTGTTTATTCTTCGAGAGATGAGGGTCATTTTTGAGGCCTGGCGGGCCATTTGTTTAGGCCTGGCGGGCCACTTTTGGCCCACGGGCCAGGGGTTGGGAACCGCTGAGTTAGCTTATGTCAATAACACATGAGTGAACGAATGAATGAATTCATGATCATCATGATCACCACCACCACGGTGCACCACCGCCGCCGATTCCACAACCAGCGTCATCTGAATATTTATAAGACGCATGTTAGTAGGTCTACAAGTAGGCCTACTATCCAGTCTATCCTAAACAGGACTTATGCAACGGCATGCACGAGGCATAGCAGAAGTCGTATGACTCCCAGATGTCTTCGCTCACGCAATCGTAATTAAAATGAAACACGAGTTTGAAAAACAAAGCGTAAACAAACTGTATAGGCCTAGGTCTAGCCTATAGGCCTAGATGGTCCTAGGCCAGGAAAATACTTGCCCGCCCGTCCGTGACATCAACCAATCCCGCAAAATATTGTTTCGGAACTGATTTCGCTCTGACCGAATTCGTCGTCACATCGATTTAAATGTAATGGATCCACAGAAACAGACATCGCAAACCTATGCATAGTATAGGCCTGCGACGCAATTGCATTGTGTATAGTCGTACAGTGATCGCTTGTGCTGGAATATGGATTTGCAGGTGTGTTCGTACGTCGGCGGTCGACCCCCGATCTGGAATGGTCTCCCTTGACGCTCCACTCACTTTCTAAAGTTCTTCTCAGGCATTCCTTCCACTCGTCTCAGGCATTCCTCTGTTTTATGTGGCCGCGCGAATTAAGGGTCTGGAGCGCCTTTGAGTAGTCCCCTGGAAGAGGCGCGCGCCATACAAATTCATTTAGCCTAATGAACGACAGAAAATTGTCAACGAGGCTCTGGAGGTGTGCCAGTTCCAGAATGTCACTCTAAACTTAACTGTATAATACTGTAGACTTATATTTGAATGCTTATCCACGGCCAGTGGCGTAGCCAAGGGGGTGGGGTTGGGGGATAAAAACTTCCCATTGGCTTAGGAAAAAACGTTTTTCTTAAAGGTTATTTGTCTAATTATATAAGAAAAACAAGCAACCGGCCGTAAACGCCCCCCCCCACCCATCAGAAATTCCTGGCTACGCCACTGTCCACGACTGCTGAAAATATCTGCTAAGAAACTTTTCACGCCCAGTCCAGACTTAAGAGAAGTTTCAGTCTTTCACGTGTTAATTTTAAAAGGCATATAATTATAGGCTATAGCCCTACCGTCCCCTACGCAAGCAGCTGGCCTATACCTTTAGGAGACGCGCAGTTCTTGTGGAAATCCTTTAACACCTAAGCCTAGCATTCAGGCTACATTCGGCATTTCGGCTTGTGTCTAACATCCAGGCACATTTTGCCAGGGTCTACTCTAATTATTATAGCCCTACCGTCCCCTACGCATACAGTAGCTAAGGAGACGCGTATGCAGTTCTTGTGTCTTGTGGAAATCCTTCACTAAGCCTAGCATTCAGGCTATATTCGGTTTGTGTCTAACATTCAGGCACATTTTGCCAGTGTCTACTCTAGGCTAACAGTGACTTGTCGCAATGCATGCAACGACAAATCGACAGACAATAGCCGCAAACCGTCGTGGTGCAATAAATCCACGTTTCGCCTTCCTGTATACGCTCTATTCTATTCTCCACGGACACTTAGGGGAGGTAAAATTATGGGAGGTAAAAGCAAGTTATTACGGCCCGTAACGCATTAATCATCACGCAGACTTTACAACGGACCTTTGAACTACCAGCGCCGTACAACGAGGTTAATTGCATGGCAGCCATTAACCATTAAGTGCGGGTTTAATTGCGACGTGGCTCTACCGCGATATATACTCTCCTTACTCGTCAACGGCAGATATATTCAACGCGAGGTATACATGAACAAGAGCCGCCGCCGTTCTACGCAGAGTCCTCGTTCGTCTTGAAGTGACGTAAACGAAGATGGGACATCATCATTGAAGACGTCACGCGTCGACAATTAACGACATCTATCGGCAAGTGTTCAAGTCCTTAACTATCCACTCGAGAGTCGAGACACTTCTGAAAACAATACCAATGCCAACTCAAAGACTGGATCTAGTGTGGCAGCAGGTTTATTGTGTCCAAAGAAATATAAAATACATAATTGAAGCTGAAAATAACTACACTGATAAATGCTACTAATTAGACAAAAAGTTATACTGAGAAATTTGCATTTTAGAAACCACTATTAAAATTATCCATATTCTTAATTTCCTGCTTTGAATTTTTCAAGCCCTTGCTAAAATAAGTTGACTGTGACAATGTGTCTGGCCCTCCCCCCACCCCAGCAAATATTTCTGTGAGCGCCCATGCACCAATCTGTTTTCTCATCACCCGACACTGTACAGTTGATGTACTCCTGTCCTAGATGATTTCACAAGGGTGCGCTACTGAAGAGATGCGCTACCGAGACACAACTCATAAGTAACCAATAATCAAATCTTGCGATGGCTTTGGTGTCTTGGCGACTATTTCCATGTCACAGCGAAGTAGAAGGGTAACGAGGCAGGAAGCAGTTCTCCAAGTCTCTAACTTCGATTCACAGTCATCATAGATCATCTGAGACAATGGTGCGGCTGCATTGTTATCAATGTTAATATGAGACAATGGCCCAGCTGCATTGTTATCAATGTTATTCCGAACAATGTCAACAAACCGCCGAAATCCCTGAGCCATGCTCCAATAGACGGTGGCTGTAACAAGATCCATTTCACTGGAACTAACCTTTTCAAGGTTGTCTGAAAGAAAAAAGTCACTTTATATCTTAAAAGTTCCTTTGTCTGGCACAAACTCATACAACGTAATGCCGAGAGATTTACAGGAGTACAGAGATAGTGGATTAAAAAGTAAACTCATCTAACGTAATGCCGAGAGATTTACAGGAGTACAGAGATAGTGGATTAAAAAGTAAACTCATACAACGTAATGCCGAGAGATTTACAGGAGTACAGAGATAGGGGATTAAAAAGTAAACTCATATAACGTAATGCCGAGAGATTTACAGGAGTACAGAGATAGGGGATTAAAAAGTAAACTCATATAACGTAATGCCGAGAGATTTACAGGAGTACAGAGATAGTGGATTAAAAAGTAAACTCATACAACGTAATGCCGAGAGATTTACAGGAGTACAGAGATAGGGGATTAAAAAGTAAACTCATATAACGTAATGCCGAGAGATTTACAGACGTACAGAACAAGGGGATTAAAAAGTGGTCCTTAAGTTGCGGGATCTTGTCACTTTCAGTAATGTTTATTACTCAATTACCATTTCACTAGTATTTATTATTTCACTACAATTTAATAGCATTTACCATTTAAGTAACATTTCAATAGTATTTATCATAATTATTTAACTAACCACCTCAGCAGTATAATTTACTAATCAATATTAGGGGTCATTGCATAATTACGTAACGCCAAAAATGACCGTTTTTGACCCACCCACCCACCCTGTAACGCTTCGTAACGTTTCCCTTGACCCACCCACCCAACCTCCCCAGCGTTACGTAACGATAGTTATGGAAAATCAATTTAGATTTAGGCCTGCCAGACCTATGTGCGAATTCGTATTTATAATTCATATTTTCATAGCGAATTTAATATAGGCTAGTAAGTGAATTAGATCTATAATTTGACTGTGGCCTGCTGCCATATCTTCTTCAGATATCTAGACCTAGGCCTACTTCGGTTACGTTTTAAATCAATGCCGCGAAGTTTAAACTTCGATCACGTCATTTGTATGAAGTGTCATTCGATGGTAATATAATATTCATTCATAATTTTTTCAAGGCGTTACGTAACGTTCAGCTGCCCCCACCCACCCACCCCCGTAACGTTTCATAACGTTTTCAATGACCCCACCCACCCACCCTCGAGCGTTACGTAATTATGCAATGACCCCTTACCAACCACTGTAGCAACAGAAAAAGCAACCATGACAACAATAATAATCACTACATCACTCATTAAAAAAATTATTTATTTTCACACCTAAATAACAGTAGATAACAGTTGTTTCTAACTCTTGTAGTGCCAGGCCTAGGCACCGATAAAGAAAGGGGGGGCATCAACTGCCCATACAGTCATAAGACATCGTTAAACTCTGCAAACTACTATTGAGCTGCTCCCACCAACAGGGCTTTTTCTAACGTGCAGTTCTACACAAAATGTGCAATTCTAACTGGATTTGTGCAGTTGTAGGAGCACTTCTGTACAGTTAAAACTAGCAGAAAAGTCATTGTCCTCCGATTGAAAGTAATTTGCCATGGAGCATGATGGGAAAGGAAAGAAAGGGTTGTGCAATTTTCCAAATTCCTTAAAAACAGCCTTGCCCATCAAGACATTCCAACACATCAAAAAGTTAAACAACTAATAAAAATCCAAAATGTGAGAGCAAAGGGAGTATTATTCACCTGCCGACTGTTCCAGAAAGAGAGCGCACACCGTTTCCGCTGTTCCGCGTCCAACGAGAACCTTTCGACTTCTAAAGGAGCTACATAAGCGATGAACGCAGTGCAGCAGCTGTTCCTCTTTCATATGTGTTACAGATTCGACAGGATGACAGATAACGGCCGTCTACACATAGCAAAAATTCACACTCTATTTAACAGACTTCATCTGACGTATAAACAAAAATTAAGAATTAAAAGTGATACAAAGCCTAGTCTACTTCTGCTTTCAAATACATGTGTACGTGTGTATGACTGTATGTATATGTGTGTATACATGTATTTTGTAAGCATGTATGTATGAATGTATGTATGTTGTTGAGGAGGGTGGTGTAGTGGGTATGTTCGTTGCCTTGCAGCCAAAGTTTCGAATCCACCTCAAGCTGTCTCGTAATTGCTCATGCACTTTGGGGTGAAACTCCGATTCAGTGTCTGCGCTGTAGTCGGGAGCGCTTCTGAGTAGTAATCTTGAATGGGCGATATATAAAATATACGTCATATATACATTATATGTGTGTATGTATGCAAACTATGCATATAACTCTGTATGTGTATCTACAGCTGGCTAATTACAAGCCACCCTTTAAGAAATTCACAGAATATTAAAAGCATGCTAACAGATTTGAATAGGTGCTACCTAGGAGTGTGATGAAATCAATTTTACTTAGCACTATCTGTCTCTGTCTCTCTCTCTCTCTCTCACCTGAACAGGTAAAGGTGATGACGGAACATTGACCGTGACATAGCTGAAATGCTTCATGGACTCTCGCTTTTTCACCCACTCACACATCCACAGTTGCAGCTCGACTCCTTGCGCTACACAACACTAAAAAAAGAAACAAAAACACGTCACATAACCTTGAAATTCACAGAAAAAGGCTTGGATAAAAACAACAAAAGCTTCTTACATGGTAATTGTTCATTGCAAGTTTGTAATAGCAGCATGTTCTTATGATGCGTATTTTAAACAGGTCCTGGTGCATGAATTCTTGACAAGACGGGTGCGGTGGTGTAGGGTATGTTCAGCTTTAGAGCCGGAAGCTTGCATGTTTGAATCCACCTCAAGCCGCCGCGTAGGGACCCTGAGCAAGTCCTTCACTCGCAATTGCTCATGCGCATTGGCGTGAAACTCCGATTCAGAGTCCGCACCGTAGTCGGGAGCGCCTCTGAGTATAAAATTCTGAAAGGGTGAAATAACAAGTGCTCATACATACATACATAATGATGCGTACATGTTTGTGTGTTTGCACTAGATCACAAAACCAGACTGCGATCCATTCTCACCTCCGTACAATCACTGATGTAGAGATTAAGTGGAGCACTTGTACAGAGGCCAATGGCAGAAAGCACTCTGTATGACACCCCTTCGAAAACAACGACATTCTGGTGAAGGCATCTGTAGAGTAAGTTCTCGTCTACTCTGCCCTTCACGAAGAGAACTCCAACATCCAACTGATATATAAAAACAAAAACATATCATAGATGACAAAAGAAGTATGTAGGGGAAGTCAGAAAACCAATATTTATACATGGGCGACTGCAGAAATTTTGACAGGGACGCAAAAAACACAAATGTTCATGGTTAGATATAATTATTTTAGCAAGAGCTCGAAAAAATGCAAAACAGGAACTCATGAACATTTGTGTTTTTCATAGCAGTTTCTAAATGTAAATTTCTAAGTTTCACTTTGTGTATCATTAGAAAGCTTTTAAGGTACCGTAGTCCAAAAATGTGGTACTAAAATGTGCAATCATTTGGTGGTGGAAAAACTCTACTGTACCTCTTATATTTGTGTAGCTAACAAGAAGTATCCATCTATGACGCTAAGTGAAGGGTATTCCTGAAGTGCCCCTACACATAACGACCTAAACAAAGGTCAATATGCTGTATGTGTCTATGGCTATTGTCTACGCTTATTGTTTACGTGGCTATTGTTTACCTGTTCAATTGTCTTCATAACCTGGTTCAGCCAGATCTCCGTTCGGCTCTCCGTCTCCGATACCATCTTGCGAACGCGCGTGACCTTGGTGACCTTTCTGTATCCCTGGTGACAGAAGGTTGCTGTCAGATTGCCATTTATCAACTGCAACACACAACATGTACTTTGTGGCACAATCACGAGGACAAATTTAGGCAACAGTCATTTAATTTGCGTTATCTGAGGTGTGTGATAGTGCAGCGGTTAATGTGCTGGCCTATCAATATTTAGAGGTTAGGGTTCAAATCCTCGCAAGGAATCTGGTTCAAGGTTCCTGCTACATGTGCACCACCTACCCAACTCAGCTATAATGACAAGGAATGCATGAGCACTTGTTGTAGTGCCCCTTCAAGGTATCAGCTCAGAGGCACTCCCGACTACAGCATGGACACTCAATCAGAGTTTCACGCCGAAATGCAAGAGCAATTATGTGTGAAGGACTTGTCCAGGGACCCTACGTGGTGGCTTGAGGTGGATTCGAACCCGCAACCACCATGCATCATTGCTATATTAATAATAATATAATAACATGATAACGCTGCTAATTACGACACACATCACAAAGCTAGTGCACTAGTGGTCTGGTCTCCGACATCTTAACTCATGAATCGTAAAATCAGTTATACTACTCCATTACCAGAGCACGTCTGGCTCTTTCTGAATCACGCTCTCCAACGATGAGTGGAATCTGATCGGCAGAAATTGGAATGAGGATCCCATCTACAATGCACGTCTTGTTCTCTGCAATACCATCCAAGCAGCAGGTATGAATAAGGTCTCGCTCCAATCTGAAAATACAATCACAAATCCATAATTACAATCAATCAATCGATCAGAGTTTATATAGCGCCCTTCAAGATCCCTACACAGAATTGCTCCCGACCCAAGCCAAGCCAAAACAGCAGTCTTCAACAGATGCTGAAACTGAGAACAGTTTGGGAGGTGTTGTGTAGTCAAGGGAAGCCTGTTCCAGGTTGTTGGACCAACCACAGAGAAGGAACGGTTCTGCATTGTCACGGAGTGGGCGAAAGGGACCATTAAGTCAACGTGGATAATGGAGTGCAGTGCGCGGAAAAGCCTGAAAAGTGGAAAGGGTGCGGCTAACTTATATCATAGGGAATTATGGGAAAATGACATCTTTTTATACAAAAAATACTAGTTCGCTGCACAGTAAAATCTTACGCTCACAAAGAGAACATGATCAGAAAAATTAAAACACAGGTTTAATTACAAATCATTACAAAATCATTACACGAACCATGAAAACCAGCTACCAGTAATCATGAAAAGACACTACATAAATGTTGATCTGCAGTGTTCTGCTTATGTAAGGTTAAATACCAGATACTAGCAAACTATAGAAAGACTGTTTGTTTACTGTTAAGAAAATACTACTCACAATCACTAGAAAAACCCCAATTACTAAATACAGGTATATACAGAAATTCAGAAGAAACATTGACTTCATTAAGTTGATTAAATAATCAAAAGTTGTTTGCACCTGGTTGATATATCGTCCTTCAGTTGGTGATCGGCCATTTTGACGACTAATTTCATCATGTCATCAGCACCGTGACTTAACTTCGATCCAAGAATTGCGAGTCTCTCTTCAAACATCGTTTTACACGAGTTGTCTTTGCAAAGAGTTTTCCCTCCGAGATCTTGAATGACACCATAAGATGTTTTTTCATGTTCAAAGCATGACTGCAAGTCAAGCACCCTATGCGAGTATCGGGTTTGAACATTACCGTTTCCCAACGCTTCATCAGAGAAAGTGGCTTTACTCATGCTGATATCATAGTCATTAGATCTAATGATGTCTTTATCGCCTGCAATTAGGGCTTTGCAGTCGAAAGCCTCGAGATGATCACCTAATGCAGAATTTGCACGCACACCTGGAGTACTATGATCAGAAATTAAGTGACACTGCAAATCATCTGAGTTTTGTTTACATTCAGTTGTGCTAAGCTCTTTACTTTCATCAACACTCGAAATCGCTAATGAATGCCGACTGTATCTATTACTAAAATTAAACGACGAAGTGTCAAGTGGTTGTCTTTCTGTTGAGGCAGGAGGGCAATACGGTGCTTTTGAGGCAAGATCTTTTGATGAAATGAGGCAATCTGGTTCAACCAAGATACATGTCTTATTCGTACAATGGCAATCTGGACTATCTGCGGTGAGAACACAGTTTGAACACGTCTGCTTTCCTCCATCAAAAGCAGAATATGACGAAGAATGAATATCTTTTAGATCAGAATGTCTTATTGGAAACTTTGACGTATTATTTTCACAGGCAAAGTCTTCCGTTGCAACCAAGATCTTCTTATACTTAACTGCGTTTCCACAGTCCAACAAATCGTCAATTTTGTCTTTGCTCTCTAGATGGAAGTCACCACTACAAGATGTCGAGTTTCCAGTGTTACCACATTGACTAGAAAATTCACGAGTCATTTCAGAATTTGAATCAACAGTTTTATGAAGCATTATCTCGCAGCATAAACCATCATTCGGCAACACTAAATGCGTGGAGTTCTGATCGGAAATATCGTTGCTACGGTTTCTTTCAGAATGATTCAACATTTGCGTGGATTGATGTGAATCGCTGATGGTCAATCTAGTTTCAGGCGACTCTCTGAAACCAAAAACAGTGTCCGAGAAACAGTCTTCGAATTCATCTACAATTTCGAAACACTGAACATGACATGAGTTGTTCGGATCTGAACAACAAAGCCGAGTGTTGTTGAGTTTATCGGTGAGAATATCTGAATTACTCAGATGTTTACAATCCTGAGAAGTTACATGAGTACAGTATACGCCAACGTTAAAGTTTCCATGCTCAGTAAAAACGGTCTTTTTAGAATCCAAGTCATCCAATAAATGTCGATCTCTCGATTCCTCCTCAAAAAACCAACCAACATCATCGTCCTCTGCCAAAGACTGCCTCCCCATCGTGTACGAGCCAAATTTTTCGACACACCCAACTGAATCTGATGGAAAGGAAGTAACTTCGTTTTCTGGACAGCTCAAAATTTCTGCACGGTCATCTTCAAAAGCTGCTGAACAACCGTAAGAGATATCTTCAGTAGAGGTCACCCTGAGGTCATCAGTCAGATGGAGAACGCTTGAGGAATGCAGGAGGTGGTCAACCGACGCCTCCAGACCCCTATCGAACACCGTGCTGATTTCTCCAATGCTTATGCCCTGAAACAGGATATACATCAACGTTAGAAATCAAACAGAACATGAAGAATGTGAATGACTGACAAATCAAAAATGTAAATCACATTGCAACAAAAATGTAAATCACATTACAACAAAAATGTAAATTACATTGCAACAGAATATTTCTTATAGATGGCGCTTCCGTAATGATACGCAATGTTGCAGATCTTAGTTAAGCATCCATAACACCGAAGTGAGGATTAGGACACTCGACCATCTCCTCAAGAACAAGTAGACAAATCATCCCATCACAGTCCTTAAAGTATGGCTTCAGTGAATGCCTGGCAAGCGTACTAATTCATCCATCCATTCATTCATTCGCTTCAAGAAGAAACCCACTCAGAGGCGCTCTCAGTCCAACCACGGTGATGCAATAAGTTTTTACGGAGCCTGTAAAAACACTGATGAGTCAACCGTATAGGTAACAGGCGTATCTCCAATGGGAGACTATTCAGATGGACCTACAACTGAGAAAGCACAACACTGACATGTTGAGGCTCAAGCAAGTCCAACAGTGGAAGCAGAGCGAAGGGCTTTGTGAGCCAGGACAACGATACTGGACAGCAGAGCTCACACATATAGGTCACAGCATGTAACCAAGGAGACAACGTCAAACCAGCACAGCTAATGACAAGCGTGTAATAGCAACCGTGAAACCAATGCAGCTTATCATTAACTCTTTACTGTCCAATGCATAGTAAATGGCATGGGAAACAGGGCATTTTTAACGTGCAGTTGTACACAAAATGTGCAGCTCTAAATGGATTTGTGCAGTTGTAGAAGTACTTCTGCACAGTTAAAACTAGCAAAAAGGTCATTGTCCTCCGATTGGAAGTAATTTATCAAGGAGGATGGGACAGGAAAGAAAGGGTTGGGCAGTTCTAAAAATTTCTTAAAAACAGCCCTGATGGGAAATCCTGTACCCTCGGTCGGTAAAGGGCTAAAGTGTTAAAGAAACTGCTCAAGGTAAACTGACTTACAAGTTCAATGATTTGTTGCATCTCTTGAAACCACAGACCAGCCATAACGAGCAAAGTCTTGCAGCAGTTTCCATGCGTCGCGTGATGCGACTGGACGACGCTGTTTATAACGTTATAAACGGGATGCTGAAACAGAAGCAATGAAGCATGTATGCAATCATCATCCTGTTTATGATATTATAAACACGGTTTTGAATAAGATGGGCATAATAATAATAATAATAATAACACTTGTAACAACAACAATAATAAATAAAATAATTATAATAATAATAATAATATAAAAGATAATATTATGCGAGTGTTTTGACAGCGGTTTTGACAGCGGTTCAGTGTTTATCAGGTGGTTGCACAGCTTGAAACGGAAATAAAAGATGGTGCTATAATAATAATAATATTATTATTAAAAATAACAATAATAATAACAATGACAATTTCTATGGTGCCTAACACAGCCTGCCATGATTAACAAGGGCGCCTCACATACAACTAACAACAGGAGAGAAATTACAAAATAAATAAGTCTCGTGTCCTGATTTGAAGTCCTGAATCAACTAAGTTCCAGCATCTAGGACCGGCCACTGAAAATGCGTGGTCACCGAAACAGGTTAAGCAAGAATAGTTTAATAGATGCTGTTTGTAACTAAGGAAATGCACTGGGAATGGTGACGGGAGTAGCAAATTTATAAAGAAAATTCAAGACAAAAAATGATGCAGTCATGTGATTCTACATAGAAATCACGATGTAACTGTGAAATCAAAATGTCTAAAGGGCTACTCTAAGCCTAAGTGGAAAGCGCCAGGTTCTTCTTCATCAGTGCTATGTCAAGTTAAAGGGGTTGTCCAGAGGTGGTCCAGAGAACAGGGCCTTTTTTAACATGCAGAACTGCAGTTGTACACAAAATGTGCAGTTCTAAATGGCTTTGTGCAGTTGCAGAAGCACTTCTCTGCAGTTAAAGCTGGTAAAAAACAGTCATTGTTCACCCCCCCCCCCCGATTGGAAATAATTTAACATGGGTGATGGGAAATGAAAGAAAGGGTTGTGCAGTTCTTAAAATTCCTTAAAAAGAGCACTGCCAGGGAAATAATATTGAAGCTACAAAGTGTGTAAAAAATTATTTACATACAAATGAAATCCAACCTCAACATCGAGATTTCGAAGTAGGTGAGCTGAACATTGAAACATATCTGAATGAATTCCATCCTCCGCAACGACGCATTTAAAGCTGAAACACATTTAACGTTTATACATCACATCCACACAGACAACATGTAATGGTGATTGTCAATCAATCAAAATTTATATAGCGCCCCTTCAAGGTACCTACTCAGATTGTATTCTCAGTTTCCAAATAATTAAATAGGTTAAGAAAAGTTCAATTAGTAAACCACTACAACTAACTAACAGTACTTAGGGCTGATGAGTTTTTCTTGAAGTGGCACTCCATAGATGTCAAATTAAAAGTATGATTACATAAACAAGAAGCAATAAATAATGTCTGACTGATTCCTGATAACACTGAATTAAACGCAATTTCCTAAGGTGACCCTGCAAAGCATCAGCAGGTCTTAAAGGGCTAATCACTTCACTTCCATAGTCTTAGTTTATGAGGATAGGTAACAGTCCTCTGCCTCGCCGCCTACTAACACCACCAGCATACAATCATCATCATCATCAATGGCGAGCCCCACTCCGGAGCGTAGCCGTCTCCACAATTCTCCGCCAACCACTACGGTCCTGCGCACATCTCCAAGCCGCGTTTAGTCCAAGGCCCAGCGGTCTCAAGCCTGCGTCGACCGTCCGGGTCCATATAAAATGGGTCGACCAGCGGCGTACTGACTCGCCGTGCCTTTATCCGCCCACAGGACCGTTGCCTCCATGAGGTGCATACAATCGAACTTTCTATTGTCTTCATGACAATAGAAAGTTCGATTGAAGTTTGTTTCAAAATTTATGCTCTACTGCCCAACCTTGTTTCGCTGCAAAACGAATATATAATGCATACAATCAGTGTATTATATATTCGTTTTGCAGCGAAACAAGGTTGGGCAGTAGAGCATAAATTTTGAAACAAACTTCAATCGAACTTTCTATTGTCATGAAGACAGCTAACTTTGTTACTGTCTTCTACTTTACTTTCTGCTCTGATAGGAATTTGAACCTTCAAAAGTTCGGTGGGATCTTCAGATGTTTATCACAAAACAATAACTGCTACCGATAACGTCTAATGTTTTACGTAAGAAAATCTCAAATTCATACCAGTTACTTCTTCCGATCTGTGATTTAGCCAGTTCCGCTGAAAGCAGAATGTCAAGAAAGCATTTCCATTATCAAAGTCAGCTTCCAGTGTTCAGAAGTGCACACATGATAATAACCATTTGACACATTATAATAACCATTTTACTAATGATAATTAACCAATTTGACACATGAAAATAACCATTTGACAGAACAATGATGGGGTTCAGCATTGCAAGTGAAAGTGCCTACACAGCAACTGCCTCGGGTGAAGTTTGACCGGGATACCCCATTAGCAAATCCCAAATTAACCATGCTCCCCTGTTCTTTACAGAATAAACTTATGCATTTATGCAACATAAATTCACTTGGTGGTGGTGGTGGTGGTGGTGATGATGATGGTGGTGATGATGACGACGATGACGATAATGATGATGCTTCCTTCCTTGACCATAAAAATACATAAATTTGACTCTTACCAAGTGTTGACATCACTTGACTTACAGCAGCACACCGGCCCACATAAGCCATCTTTACGTATGCCTGCAAAAACAGCAAAAATCCTTTCAGTCGTCATCCTCTCCAAAAGAAAATATTCACAGTAGGGTTGTGGCATTTAACGATCAATCAATCAATTGGTAAAAATTTATTGATTAATTTAGGCTTTTAAAATTAATTTTCATAATCATTTCATGATGTGAAGCGGTCCATATCTGTATGAAACAATGCGGCTGACCGTGATAATGCGAAATGCTAGAGCGAAAAATTAAGCAAACATTTTGAGTTAAATGCTGATCGTAAAGTAGAAGATGGTAACAAAGTCTTCATGACAATAGAAAGTTTGATTTAGGTTTTTTTTGAATATAGATATTGACACAGCAACTATATTTCAAACAGGTTTTCGCATTTCACGTATCAGACACCAAATTAATCTAAATTAATAGATTAATTGAAGCTAAATTTGGGAAATCAAACGATCAAAATTTTTCAATGGCTTCATTTATAACACATGAATGCAACAATTTTAAAGTTGCAACTTCTCCAGGAATTCCAGAAATTCGATCGCTATTCGCTTAAGAAAGCACTCTTGGTTCTTAACAAACTCTAACACCATTCACGCTAGCAAAAAGTAGTACCGCACAATCGGAATCAACAGTCAACTCAAATTTAACATCAATTATGGAGATCTGTGCACCGCTGTAATAATATTATAATAACGATGCACGTAAACCTGTTCGTAAACCTAATTTTTCAAACGTATCCAGGCGAGATCCGAGGGTCGGACGAAGACTAGAAGAACTGAGGGCGATCATGTACTATCAGGGGGCGAAAAATACACGGTGTCTTTTGCCATCAATCCACCAGAGTTTCTAATGGCTAAACTAACCCTAACACTAACCCTAACCGACCCTCACGATGCCTAACCTGAGCCCTAACCGACCCTCACGAAAAAGACGTGAAATGACAACGCTGACGGCACTGCAGAAATAATTAAAATTTTCGCCCCCTGATTGTACATGTATACCGAACTGAGTGCTGTAAAAACAAATTAGAATTCCAATAGTCGCGAGAAACGGATAATAGGTCAATCTTGAAATTCGGTGTTTAATCACTATGTTTATCGACAGGACGGCAGCAAACGCACTGCTAATAGAAATCGGGCACCCTTTTATCGTCCACGCATTTACCTTTAGTAACCAAAGAACATCAGACCAACAAAACTGCACTGCACATTATATACAACCTTATATAGTTCAATCATTTTCTCAAAGTAATTTATTTAGATAATAATATTCAACAAACCTGTTAAGCACATTAGATTCAAAGATGAGTAGGGCTTCCTTAGCAGCGGAACTACATATTTATTGTAGATACCACATAGGTGACGTCATACCCACTGATGAGACTTTCTTCTGTAAATGTAAAAAATGTAATCGGATTTTATTAGCGGCCGTCTGTGGCCGCGGCCACGACCGTCTGAATCAGTAATTTCGAAGGTCACGCCTCGGCCCTGTTAATTTTTCAATGAATTTGATCGGGTGAGATCCTTCACCAATCACCACCGCTCGCCTGTTCGAATGGACGCCACGCCATTTAATTAGGTCCCCGTGGGAGTGGGAGGGGATCGAGTGGAAATGGGGGTGGCATGCGTCTCAAAAAGACTCGATCTGCCTCTCAACTGCCCACCACGCCACATAGGCTACTCGCGATCCCTCTGTGGAAGCGAAGTGCGTGGTGGACGACCGAGCTTCCGCCGGTAGGCCTATAAGCGAACCCAACACACTGGAGAAAGAAGAAAAGGACGGACAGTGGAAGACACGACGCTAGAGATGGTGTCTCAAAAAACCACCTCTCCATTTTTTCCCAAGACAATACCAATGACAAAATTGCAGATACATGTAGGCTAAGAGGCAAGTCCTTCCAAAGAGACAGTGGAGGACAAAATGGAGAGAAAGAGGGGAAGAGGAAGACCTATCGAATCCTGCATAGCCTCAAGATGGACTAGGCTATAGCGTCAAAATTGCAACATTTATGGCAGCTAAAACTTTTGAAGCCCAAAAGATCCAATAATATCATAATTGGGCATATATATATATGCATATATATAATTGGGCATATATATATATATATATTTAGGCCTATTGTTTCACATATTATGATGGCAAGCCTTTGATTCCTCGCTCCCAATGTGAATAACATGATGTGTGCATGCTTGTTAATCATATTAGGCCTATTATTGTTCTTTTTCAGGAATTTCGAGAGCACCCTTTCAAGAAGCCCACTCGTAGGTGCTTCCATGCAGTCCAATTAAGCACGATAATACAAATATTGGGTTTTAAGGAACCTGTATGCATTGCGTGCGTGTCTTTAATTTGTGAGTTTGTGTGTGTTTGTGTGTATGCGTGTTTGTGGTGTGTTTGTATGCTCGTGTTTGTGAGTGACACTAAGTCTGCATGTGTGTATGTGTGCGTGTGTGTGTGTGTGTGTATGCCTGTGTGTGTAGGTGTGTGTATGCGTGTGCGTATTTGTGCATAGACATCGCTTCGACCTTGACCCGATTGCAACTCAACCGGATTCTTCCACCACGAGATGCATGTTGTCTTCCAACGGATCCAACAACGGCGCTATATTTACAGGTTAGGCCTACTCCATCCAGAGCAGGCAAACACGTAAACACCGGCCTCTCCACTTCATCTGCCGATTGAGACTCCACATAAATCCCACTTATCTCCCGCTGCTGCAGTTGCAAAACTGAGACAATCCGCGAAAGAAGAACTTGCTTCCACCATCACCACCAGCCGTCCCTCTACAGCAGCCTCCTCCGTACATCACTTTTCCTTCAAAATCCATCGTTACCACCCTTTCCACGACCGTGCGCACCCTCCTCCAACTCCCCACCCACCCCCCATACGCCTCCATCCATCGACCTCAACACCGCCGCCGGGTCAAGCGCTCCAGGCGCCACGGAGCCCAAACACGCACCCCAAGGGCCGTGGTGGCATTCTTCCGCCGTCGGAGCCTCGCCCATCTCGCCCTGGCAGCAACAACCGACGAAGAAGAAGACGTAACATTTAAACCAGGCCGTCGTCATCGTTAAAGACCGGCGAATACACGCGCATGCGCACTGCACGCGACGGACGGAGGGAGGAGAAAGAAACGACGGCGTATAACCAACGAAACTGGTCCAAGCGGCGCATACATTATGTCCCCTCCGTCAGCTGCACAGCCGCTGCCGCTGCTGTTGCTGTCTGCTTATTCTTTGCAGCAACAGAGCCACCACCATTGCTGCAGCTGCTGCTGCTGTTGCGTTTGTCTGGTATGGCAAGCTGAAGAACTCATAATTGGGTTTCTAGGGACGGCTGGATATGCGTTAATGGCTTTCTCGCACACGGAGCTCCATGTTTTGGGTGCTGGGAGCCATAGGCGTAGGAGACGGGGGTCCAGGGGGGGCAAATGCCCCCCCAAATTTCGGGCAAGTCTGATTTTTCGGGCAGTCAGACCCGGAAAAATAAAAAAAGTTTTAGAAAATTTTTACTTTTCTTATTTTTCCGGGTCTTCTTGCCCGAAAAATCAGACTTGCCCGAACAAAAATGGAGATTTTGCCCGAATGACTAAAAAAGGTCGTCAGAATTTTCGGGCAAACGTAACGGAAATTTTTCTTAAGATTTCGGCCGGACGAAAAAAATTTTTCGGGCAAAAGTCTCATTTTTGCCCCCCCAACGTTGAAATGTCCCCTACGCCTATGCTGGGAGCAATCCTCAGCAAGGGGAAATTGCCTGAGGGAGTTCGAGGGTTTCAACCTCCCTAGTCTTTCTTAGGACCCCATAGAGAAGTTTCCTTTCAGCATCCAAACGTCAAATAGATTAACGTCTGACCCATGAGTATTTTTTTAAATTCTCATACTGCCTCATTGTTATCATTATTGTTGTTGGTGTCATTATTTTTTTAAATAATTTTAATTGCGGCAGTGGTAGTAGACTTCTACTACTACTACCAGTAGTAGTAGATCAGTAGCAGCAGAAGGTGTACGTTTGTGTATGTGCGTACGTACGTACGTACGTACGTATGTACGTACGTATGTACGTACGTACGTATGTATGTATGTATGTATGTATGTATGTATGTATGTATGTATGTATGTATGTATGTATGTATGTATGTATGTATGTATGTATGTATGTATGTATGTATGTATGTAGGCCTTATGTATGTATGTATGTATGTATGTATGTATGTATGTATGTATGTATGTATGTATGTATGTATGTATGTATGTATGTATGTATGTATGTATGTATGTATGTATGTATGTATGTATGTATGTATGTATGTATGTATGTATGTATGTATGTATGTATGTAGGCCTTATGTATGTATGTATGTATGTATGTATGTATGTATGTATGTATGTATGTATGTATGTATGTATGTATGTATGTATGTATGTATGTATGTATGTATGTATGTATGTATGTATGTATGTATGTATGTATGTATGTATGTATGTATGTATGTATGTATGTATGTATGTATGTATGTATGTATGTATGTATGTATGTATGTAGGCCCTATGTATGTATGTATGTATGTATGTATGTATGTATGTATGTATGTATGTATGTATGTATGTATGTATGTATGTATGTATGTATGTATGTATGTATGTATGTATGTATGTATACATGTATGTATGTATGTATGTATGTATGCATACATGTATGTATGTATGTATGCATACATATATGCATGCATTCATGCATGCATGCATGAATGCATGCACTTATCGTGTCGCTACAATACGCCTCATTGCATAGCGTGAGCTGGAAAAAATCTGAGCCTGACGTCTGTAACATTGCGCAATAAAATTATGTTCACGATGTTAACATTGGCGCCATGCAGTGTCTTTAATGTAGGACACAAAAAACTAACTGGAAGGAACTATCCATAATCCTGGTAAAGTGCCAAAGTCCACAACAGAGTCCTGGAGCACACGACCGAAAGGAGACAGACCGGACCTTAGTACCACCTGCAGTAACTTCACTCCAGCAGAAATCAGTCCAGTAGCACCTTCCAGGAAGCGTCGTCCCTACTCCACCTGCGTGCATGTTGAAGGATAACTTGAACACGTGTCATAAATTAACGCGCATTATCACACCCCTGGCTGTCCATATAACTCCAGTGGAGGAGGCCGCTGTAACGCACCTTCAGCAGCTGGGCGGTCACCAGGGGCGCCAGACTGAGAACCATGCAACGTGCAACGTTGCGGCTGTCCGTCCATCCATCCGTCCGTCCGTCGGTCCCTCGCAGTAAGGAACGACATCATCGCGGTTGGTAATCCATAGGTCTCCGTCCTTCACGGCCACTGCTGCTGCTCTGTGCTTCTGATTCCTGACAACTCAGCCTCTGCTGCTGCTCCTCTGCGCGGCGGTGCAGCTTGTGGTTGTGGTGGTGGTGGCAGCGGTGGTGGTGGTGGAGGTGGTGGTGGTGGTGGTAGCGGACCATTGTCTGAGATTGACGCTGCTTTGCACAGAGAGAGATTCCTTCGAGTCTTCATGGTCGTTGACGCTACATGGCCTGAACAGCAAACGGACGGAAAGTAAAGACAGCGGCCATAGCATATGATGTGTTGGGCCGGCGGCGGCGGCGAGAAACTGTGAGAATTGAACAAGTATACTAGACAGGCGAACAAAGTGGTAGTAGGAGGATTCTCGCGATTAAGGACGACAGCACTGCAGCGATTAGGGGAGCGACTGTAGTTGTTATCAGGAGGAAATAATGTCGTCGTCGACGATGGATGGTATTATTATGCTGCACGAGTAGTAGTAGGACAGACAGACGGCGATACGCAGACGTACGTGCAGGCATACGGGGAAGCGTCGTACAACGGAGCGTATACCTACATCTCGGTGGACTACGACGCACTGGACGTATACAAACGTACGTGTATATAATTATTTATAATATATGTATATACATGTTTTTATATTATAATGTATATACAGTATGTGTATATATATAATTATATATATATTTATATATATATATATGTATATATATATATATATATGCTGCGGCAAGTCATTGTCGATGTTATTATTCTCTGCATCGTCTGATTATCATCATCATCATCATCATCGCCACCGCCTGCGCTGCTGCTGACTGTCTGGAGAGTTGTTGTTGTTGGCTAAGACGCCTGTTGAGGTATTTGACGCCGGCGTGTTGAGGTTGGGGGTTGATGTATTATGTGGGTGGGACGCCTGCCGCTGTGGTTTGGGGGCTTGACGTAGATGGGACACCTGTTGGAGGTTTGGGGATTGAGGTGGGACATCAGTGTTTTCAGTTTTTTTAAGGGGGGCTTGATGTAGTTAGAACACCTGGTAAGGTTGAGGGCTTGATGTAAGTGAGACATCTGTTGTGGTTTGTGGTCTTGATCTAGGGTAGGAATACGGCATCTGATGAGAATGGGGATTTGACACATGTGTGAAGTTGGAAGCTTGTTGAAGGTATATGCATGGGACACCTTTTTGATGTTGGTGGTGGGGAGGGGAGCTTAATGTAGTAAGGTGGGACATATGCTGTATAGTTAAAGGCTTGATATACTAGGTAGAACACCTGTTGGGGCTTTATGTATAGGTGGGACACTTATTTGATGTTGGAAGCTTGACGTATATGTCGGACACCGGTTGAGATTAAACCGGTGGACTTGACCAGTCTGAGAATTGTTGAAATATAGCTGGGTGGGGATGGGTGAAGTCTTAATTCGCGTAGCCGCAGAGTTTTGTGTTCAATAAAGACTTAAACTTGAGAGCATAAATTCAAAACTTGCATATATATACGTAGCCTACGATAATAATATTTCCAACGTCGCTATAATATTATGCTTTTAAATATCTTAGCCCGTAATGCCCCGGTATCCCATTATGCCCCGCTCTCCCCTACGACCAAGCTCATTCCGGATAGCAAAATATAATTATACGCTTGCGACTTTGCCAGGAGAGCCTTAGTAGGCTACGATTGGGGCTGGATTGCTAAGATATGTGAAAGTGGAAACAAAGTCTAAAAATTACTACAGTGGCTTGGAAATCATATACATGTAGGCCTATACCTGTGTGGATTTTTTCTGTTTCCCACGTTGTTTACCTGCTAGATAATGCGGAGTCGATCGACGGGCTGCAATGTTGTTTTGCTAATAATTGTTCCCGTCTGAAGGTCACACGAGAGCTTTTTTAACTTAAAGGAATATTTTATAACTGCACAACCTCTTCTTTCCCTTCTCCATGGTAAATTACTCCGAATCAAATGAAAGTCTTTTACAACTATCTCCAGCTGCAGACAGTGCACAGAAGTGACACAAATGGAAACCCTAGATGGGCAGGCCTATAATAGCGGTTAATATTGTGCGTTTTCAATAAGTGTGCCTGGAAGCATGGTGGCTGGCTACCCTAGATTAAGATCACAAGCCACGTCTCACTTACATCAAGCCCTCAACCTTATCAGATGTCCTAACTACATCAAACCAACCCCCACCCAAAAAAACTGAACACGCTGCGTTGTCAACGGAGAGGTGGCAGGGTTTTAAATGGGTGGGAACGCGTGGGAACGGCGTTCCCATTGCTGTCGAAATTCCTTGCCTGCGTTCCCACTGCTCACCATGCTAAAAACCCTGGAGGCACACACGTAGGTTCCATTAAAAATTTTCCTTGGCGTTCCCACTGCTCACCCAGACCACTTTGAAGTTTGACCACTGTGGGGGTGGGGTGGGGGCGTTCAAAGCCATACGATGTGCTGATATTTGATCCATGATATTATTATCTACCACATAATATTTATGGCTATTTTCCCTATCTTTAGCCAACTCTGGCTATTCTGAGCAGACAGCAGACTCCCACTGTGTTACGCAGACGGTGTTTCCTGCACATTATTGGCTTAGGATGGACATAATTATTGTAATTTAAATAACAGACTATTTTTATCGTCTACAACCATACACATAATATTATTATGCACGTGCGTGGCACGTACCGTAAGTTTCCATGCACGTACATGTATAGTAACTGTTCCTTTCGTTTGGTACAAGGAAAAGTGCGTAGGTCGCACACGCGCCTAATTTCCAGTAAATAAGCCGTAACAGGTGCAGTGTTGCTCAGAAAGTGGACCATGTCACTGAACCTGACCTATTAGAAAAACCAAAAAAGCTGCGTATAGACGTGGGAACCACCGATGTTTTTCCGACCTGCACCTATAATTAGAACTGGAATTGTTACTGATCAGTTTCCATAAGTCTCCAATCATCCATGCGGCAGTTATCACCGCTTTCCATAGATTCCGTTTGATTTTCTCCATGCTTTCTTCCGTCTTCGTCGTATCTCGTCCAATTCTGGGTAGGCCCTACTTGTCAGTTTCACGATCCTCAAGAAGTATTCGGGAACGAATGACTGCACTAACCCTATTCCTAACTCTAACCGACCCTCACGACAATTGTACAGAAATACATCTACAATACATACATACATAATTAGTACACGCATTTATAATACATACATGCAATCCATGCATGCATTCATAGCCTATAGGCCTATATACACACATGTATGCATCCATACTTGTTCATACATACATGCATAAATACATTCATGCACACATATATGCAATGTCAAGTGTGTGTGTATGTATGTATGTATGTATGTATGTATGTATGTATGTATGTATGTATGTATGTATGTATGTATGTATGTATGTATGTATGTATGTATGTATGTATGTATGTATGTATGTATGTATGTATGTATGTATGTATGTATGTATGTATGTATGTATGTATGTATGTATGTATGTATGTATGTATGTATGTATGTATGTATGTATGTATGTATGTATGTATGTATGTATGTATGTATGTATGTATGTATGTATGTATGTATGTATGTATGTATGTATGTATGTATGTATGTATGTATGTATGTATGTATGTATGTATGTATGTATGTATGTATGTATGTATGTATGTATGTATGTATGTATGTATGTATGTATGTATGTATGTATGTATGTATGTATGTATGTATGTATGTATGTATGTATGTATGTATGTATGTATGTATGTATGTATGTATGTATGTATGTATGTATGTATGTATGTATGTAGGCTATGTATGTATGTATGTATTGTATAGGCCTATATTATGTGTTGATTCACTGCTACAGGCATCTGTGAAGGTCTCATCATCATCTCGTGTGTTTCTGATCGCAGCTGTTGGCATTCCATATCTATTATAAATATTCCAGTGTTACTTTTCTGTTAACCAGGACAATTTGTTCAGCTCGTAAAGCATTCACCTTTTATCTGAGCTATGGACAGCCGATAGCAGAAAATTAATTGACTGTTTTGAAGAGGTTTTCATCAGAAACAGTGTGCATGGCTGAAAGTTGTTTTGGACGATTTACCAAGATTATAGGTTGGCCCATACGGGAACGTTATGAAGTGAGATTGTGAGCGTGTGAGAGCGAGTTAGATAGAGTTGGTGAAATTTTTATTTATTATTATTATCATTATTTTTCTTTTACCCGAGGTATCAATGATACATTAGGATTCATAAAAATAATGTTATAGGAGTAAAATATGTTTACCAATAGGCCTATGTCAGGCCTTGTTCTTTTTAGGTTTTACAACCGTCTTATTATTGCTACTATTACTATTATTATAATTAACGGGTAGGCCTATTACTATTATTATTATTGTTATTATTATCATTATTGTTATAAGACTTACCAGCTGTAATTTTCTTGGAGGAAGACATTCGTTTGAGCTCTAAAGACTCGAGAAAATCGCAGATCATCATCATCACAACCATCATCATCATCATCATAATCATAATCATCATCGTCATCATCGTCGTCATCATCATCGTCGTCGTTACCATTAATATTATTATCATCACTGCCAAAAGTCTGCCATTGTTATATTCTTGTTGGGTCTGGCGCGCCGCGCATGAACTATTATACCCGGTACGCCGCGTGCAACCACTCATAATAATAATCAGTCTCATTAACAGTTGCGAAGGGAACCGCTGAGCAAAAACTTGTGACCCCTTCTCCAGTTTCAGACGAAAAGTCAGGCCAGTGCTGACAACGGCATGTAGACGATCACGTGGTTTCTTGTACAGAGGTAGGCTATGCCTGTAAGTTCTGGTTTTTATTTAGTCCCTCGACAAGACTTAGTGACGACGATAACAATGTGGTTCTGGTAAAAACACTAATTGACGTAAAAAATGGATTTCTTTGTCTGCATGGTGACCGAGTGCTTACAGCTCAAAACCAAGTAGGTTTAGTGATTGGGAAAGACGACTATCGTACCTTATCGTTTCTGGACATTTATTTGTTTGTATGTGCACTTGTTATAGCGCCCCTTAGTCCTTTAATCTTTTACCCGTTTGCCCCGAGAATATAGCCTACGCTGAAAACGGGCTTAAAATTTAAAAATGAACTGGTAAAGGGTTAATGCCGGAGTGTATTTCCCATACCATTTACTACAATCTCGGCATTAAAGGGTTAAAGCTCTCTATGCTCAGAGGCACTCCCGAATGTAGAGCGGACACTGCTTCGGAATTTCACGCCGAAGCGCTGAGCAATAGCGAGTGAAAGACTTGTCCAAGGTTCCTACGCGGTCGGCTTGAGGTGGCAAAGAACCCACCACTACACCACCGCGCCCCACAACCATTTGCAGCGCATCATGAAGAGAACGTTTTCAGAAGCGCCTTTCGTTTTAGCGCACATAGGGCCTATATATAATATATACTTATATATAATATATTATATAATTATATACTTAGATATATATTTATAATGTATTATATATAACTTATATATAATATATTATATATACTTATATAGGCTACATTTAATGTTAAAGTTCACATTGAGGAAACGTTTATCGGTAAGTATTATAAGCAGTGCTTAGAGAGCTGGAAATGTCACACAGCAGGCAGACGGCCATGCACTCACACGGTGTATTGCCATTCTACGTTTACAGAATGATGTTGCCAAGAGATAAGGAGAGACATTCAGGAGCTGACTAGCCAGGGCGCTCACCCTGAGAGTCGCGGAAACGTAGTGGAGGGGCATTGAGACAAATGGTCAGGGTCCTGGCGACGTTTAGGGGGCCTAAGACCTTTACCGGGCTCGGTAGCTATAGTTAGCCTATGTAGATAAAAGTCTCTGATTTATGCCTTTTTAAATATGACATTAGAAAAATATTTAACTACAATCGGTTTAAACTTTCAAGTTAGCAGCTGAATAAAATCAAATTTAATAATAATTGTAAAATTGTAGCCTAGGTCGTTCCAGCATTTTTACCATGTCAATTTCTTTCTAAAAATGTGTTTCTCATTAAAACCTTAAGATTATTATTAATTTTTAGGGGTCCGTAACTGGGCAACTTATTCCGTGCCCCTGTTCTGTGCAGAGTCACGGAATAAATTCTCATCAATCCTGCTCGCCTTACAACCCACAGAGCAAGGCTTTTCAACGTGCACTTGTACAAAAAATGTGCAGTTCTAAATGGATTTATACAATTGTGGAAGCACTTCAGTACAGTTAAAACTAGCAAAAATGGCCACTCATTGCCCTCTGATTGGAAGTAATTTACCATGGAGGATATGGGAAAGGAGAGAAGGGTTTGTGCAGTTCTAAAAATTCCTTTAAAACAGCCCTGCCACAGAGTAGGGTAGCCTATACTAGGAAACTATAAGCGCTGACCCCAGCAGCTGAGGCATATTTGCTAATGAATGGCCTATAGGTATTGTACGCACCTAGTTCAAAGCAATTAGACCTATAGCATTAATTATGTAATTGCAGTAATTACTACAAGCAACCGAACTCTGTAGCCTTGCAGCACTTACAAGTGTTTGATGACATTGAACGAATGTGATAACATAAATTACCTAGGTCTACATCTTGAGGCTACCAAGGTCTTTAATTATTGTCTACGTTTAGGCCTAGGCCTACACCGTAGCTACAATACCCTCTTTAAATTAATGAGAAGCCAAATACGTGCGAGCGTTCAAAGCGTCTGCTGTTTAAAATGTAGCTTATCGTTCTACTTTTCGACAGAAGAATCATTTTTCCTTTCCATTTAAGAAAGATGACTTTTATACCTGAAGCGGTCAAAAAAGGATCTAGTTATCCTAGGTCTTCATATTAAACTAGAATAGCTTAGAGCGGTAGGCCAACAACGTACCATCAATGCATTCCTTGTGTTCATGAGCCTCGATCATCATGCATAGACTAAATTCAACCTATAGGCCAAGAGCCTTTTACAATGTTTCGTAGTCAGTGTGTTCTCCGGTTCA